>CM053761.1:26573749-26584202 GCA_028658305.1 Pachyuromys duprasi | reverse complement strand
ATCATCCTGAGTGAGGTATCCCAAAAACAGAAAGAAACATATGGTATATACTCACTTATATAGACCTATAGGATAGGAAGGTTGTGCTGAAATCTACATACCTAGAGAGGATATACAGGAAGGAGGACCCAGGTTGGTATGATCAATGCTTGTTTTAATGAACAAATGGGATGGACATTGAGTGGAGGAGAAAACAAGCAACAGGACAGGAGCATGCCAAAGAGCTCCTCTGGGGAGTTCAATGTAGCGATGTATCAGAACAGATATTAAGGCTCGCGATCAAGCCTCTGGCAGAGGGCGAGAAGTAATGATAGATCTGGGGGAGGTTGGTGAGACTTGGGGAGAACAAGAGCTCCACAAAGACCAAACTGAGCAGGGCACAGGGGTCTTGTATGAGACGGTTTCTACAATCAAGGACCAGGTGTCGATGTGGCCTGGAACCCCCGCACAGATGGGGCCCATGATAGCTCGGTGTAGGACTGAAGACCCTAGTGAGGGAAACAGGGACTGTTTCAGTCATGATCTTGATGGCTGACTCTTTGACAAGCCGGGGAGTGACAGACTGGCTAGATCCCAGGGGAGGACATTGCAGCCAGCCCTGAGGAGACAGGATAAGCTGGGGTTGGATGGAAGGGGAGGAGGTCCTCCCCTGTTGGTGGACTTGGAGGAGGCGGGGAGGAGGGAGATGAGGGAGGGAGTGGGAGGGAATGAGGGAGGGGGCTACGCCTGGGATTCAAAGTACCTAACCTGTGATTGATATAAAAATAAATAAATTAAAAAATTTTTCCAACACAAATTCCTATTGTGATATTAAGAAAATTGTAGTCTTATACAAGATTCTTTCTTACTAGCAAAACTACTTGTATGATAGAGCAGAAACAGTTACGTCTTTAAATCTTGGTGAGTGTAGGAAAAAATCAGTAACATTCTATTCAGGTTCTTCCTCACATTTAAGTGCCTTACAAATTGTATTCATCATTGAATATATACTAAATCAAGGGCACAAATTCAGTAGGGTTTTGTCACAATCATCTATAACAGGACCTATCAACACTGTTAAGTGATTAGAAGGAACTGCTCTGCTCACACTGATTCTTTCCGTATAGACCGTGCTCCAGTCCTTCCCTGATGCTCTATAGACTGTGCTCCTATTCCCTCCCTGATTCTCTGTAGTAGACTATGCTCCTGTCCTTCCTTGATTCTCTGTAGACTGTGGGCCCATTCTCTCCCTGATTCTATGTAGATTGCTCCTACCCCAAAATGCCCCTAAGTAAGTAAGTCACTGTAACACACATCACTGAAGAGTAGTTAAAGCTGAAAATAATAACCTGCAGAGAAGCATCAACAGCAAAATACACAGAATGCAGTTAGTTCTAGTTAAGTGATTATTGCCTGGCTTTCAGCTGTCAAGACTTTCCTGTGCAGTAGTGTCACAAGAGGCCCTACAGCATCTGGTTGTTACATGTACTACATCTTTGAAAACATAGCACTAAAAGAATACTGAAGGAGTAACACAAGGATTCTTCTTTGAATTGTTCAGGAGAAATATGGGCCTTCTGTACCTCCACACACTGGATGGGAAATGCATTTTAATATTCCTAAAATGTCCCTGTCAGGCTGAGAGCATCAGAAGCTACCATGTGGCCTGAGGTTGGTGGCAAGCATGGTCCTCCTTCTGCTTCAGTTACCTGAGATTTAACATTGCAAGATTTAACAATTCTGATTAATAGCCAACAAAATTAAGATTGCCTACAGATAGATTATTGTTTACACTTCTGTCTACAGAGAACGAACTGTGGCACAATTGAGCCATCAACTACCATATCTTTAAAATAAGGCCTGTGAAGAACACATTGGTTTCAGAAATAAAAGTTCACCTCTTACCTCCTCTTTCTACATAGCCTCTGCTAAAGAGAGCTCAACCTACATTGAGAGCTGCGCCCATCAGAGCCCACCCATAGAAATGCCTGTAATCCCAGCACTCTGGGAGGCAGAGGCCTAGATTCCTGTGAGTTAAGGCCAGCCTGGTCTACAAAGTGAGTCCAGGACAGCCAGGGATACACAGAGAAACCCTGTCTTGAGAACGAACAAACAAACAAACAAACGAACGAACAAACCAACAAATTACTATCCTTTCTTAAAGGGGCACTTCACCTTTTTATTTTGCATTTGAAACTGTTCCCTATGAAACTGAAAAAACTCTTTAAAAAGCTGCTCCTACACACTTCTTCCCAAGGTATGCAAGTCTCCACACAACCCGTCATCTTAGCATTTTTCTCTCGGTCTTGGCTTTTTGAACTGTTTTGTGCTATTTTTTCAAGTTTATTGGTGAACTTTGTATAAAAGCCCTGATTCCACTGAGTAGGCGGATTTTCTTCTGTTGGTCTCCAAGCTACTTATCTGCTAATTAAGTATATACATCTGACCTGCAATTACTTCTTATCCACTCTCTCCTGAAACTCTAGCAGGGTATATATGACGAGTTGGTCCGGATTTGAGGATGACAGCTGCAGTTTTTGTGGCACAGAGCCTGGGGATGGCAGTGCGGGCAGCCTTCAGCTTTGTGTCCATCAGATCAAAGAACAAAAGACAGTGTTTCCTCCCCAGACCTTCCTTAGCACTAGAGGAAGGCAGGCTTGACATACAAGTCCCATCAAGAAAGGAAGCCAGTCAGAGTTCCCGGTAAGACACACCAGAAAGCTGACCCACCTTGGAGAGCTGCCGCCTGAGGCTAAAGCGCTGGACCATGGTCGTGAGGCTCTAACAAAGCGAGCCACCCAGCAAGGGTGTCTTTCTCTTCTTTTATTAAAACACAGCTTCTTGTGGGAAGTCACTGGCGGCACATTTGAAGGCTGACAGAGTTCGATGGATTCCCCAGGAGTCTCAGCAAACTTGGAAGCACTTCATTGTTCTGCGGAGACAGCACAGCCTAGGAGCGGCAGGCGGGGCGGATCCCAGCCCAGTGCCAGGCTCTCCTCTCCCTGCACTTCCTGTGTCAGCTGGAGGGTCCAGCCGTAAGGACCACCCCTTCCCCTCCCGCCAACCTTCAAGCAGGGTGCCGGGTGCCACCTGAGCCTCGGGTCTTTGCTCTTGAGGCGGAGGCTGGCGCCGGCCGGTATGGCAGCATCTGCTGCCCTGTTCTGGAGTTGGGGATCGGTCTCCACCCAGGTAATCCCTGAGAATAGGAGCAAGGAGAGGGGAGAGAAGGAGGTGGGAGAGCCTGCCGCCACCAGCTCCAGCTCCAGCTCCAAACGGAAACTCCTCCCAGCTGACTCGCAGCTGTGCGGCTTTGTCTAGCATAATTGGCCGAGCCTTTCCTCTTATTCACCGGGAGGCTCCTGCGGGAAGGAGTGTCAGGTGCAGGGAGCATACTTGGAAGGTGACTACAACTTCAGGCTCAAGTTAAAGGCTGAGACCGCCTCCAGAGGTGAGTGTCCTCTCTTGTTGAAACAAAGTATTAAAAAACAAACAAAAAGCCCCCAACCAAAGCAAACCAAACCGAACCAAAAGGAACTGGCACACATACCAAATAAACCAGCTTAGAGTGAATCAATACAGGTAAAGGGAAGCAGAGTGACAACCTCAAGAGAGATCCAACGATCGCTGACCAGCAATCCCCTTCCAAATGAGGACAGAACGTGTTGGCATCCACTGGTTTTGTGTTTACCATGCTCTCCATTCCTGTATGCAAGATTAGACCCTGCGCTAGGTTTGTAGCCTTTGTAAGTGTGAGCTCTGGTTGTACAATCAGAGTTCACATTCACTGACCTCTCAAAAGCCTTGCTAGTGTCAGGGCTTCTCAGGTAAATGAGGAACCTTCTCTAAAACCTCAACATAATTATGAGAAAACTAGGAAAGAAAAGTAGAAAAATTAACTTGTCCTCTGCACTGGCTTCCAATTACCTACAAATAGGATCCAAGATGCTTTCATCTCAAAGTGGAGAGACACAGCATTTTTGGAATCACTGACAAGTTACACCAAATTCAAACCAAGGCAGGGTCCAAAAATATTTTGCACTTGCAATGCGAATGAAAAACCTTGCCTCTTAACCATTAACAGAGAAGGTGTGTACTATTTAAACAAAGCAACAAACAAGGTTTCAAAGTTGAAAGCAACAACTATGACTAAAAGTGAAAAATGGCCCATGTTAATGGTGCAGAGTATGCAAATATGGCCTGATACTGAAACTGACATTAAAAAAGTGGCTCTCAGCCGTGGGTCAGGGCACCTCTGCAGGTCAAAGGACCCTGTCACAGGGGTGGCTTATCAGACATCCCGCGTGTCAGGTATGTACATCACATCTCATAACAGTAGCAAAATTACAGTCATGAAGCAGCAACAAAAATAATTTTAGGGTTGAGGGTCACCACAACACGAGAAACCTTATTAAAGGGTCACAGCTTGAAGGTTGAGAACCACTGGATTGAAACAATTTCAAGTGTAAAGTTGGCTGACAGTGAAGTAAGTAAGCTCTTTTTTGTTTGTTTGTTTGTTAAATGGTTAAATGGCTGCGTTAGTACTTCAATTTTCTTCTCACAGAAAATGAAACAGGCTGAGCATGGTGGCTCACACCTCTAATCCCAGCACTCAGGAGATAGAGCAAAAAATTATGAGTCTAAGGTCAATCTGGACTGTACGGTAAGACACTATTTGAAAGAAAAAAGTCTGCTTGAAAAGGGAGAGAGAGAGAGAGAGAGAGAGAGAGAGAGAGAGAGAGAGAGAATGAGAATGAACCCACCCATGCATGTCTGGAAATATGGCACTCAAAACCAAGCCCATATTATAGTTATAAGATTCTTTCAAAAATAGAAATAAAAGCAAGTAAAAAAAATACGTCAAAATACAACAGACAGTACATATTAAGTATCAATCATAAACTGAGGAGAGGTGAAAGCTGGGGATTTAGCTCAGTGGTACAACACCCAGCACTGGGTTAATACAAAGAGATAATAAGAATCACAATTGAAGTGAATGGAGTATAAATGCTTAACGCTCCAGAATGTAAGAGGACTTAAGGTTAAAGAGATCAAACTGTTTGTCTTTCCAGTGGAAACTTATTCGTTTGCCTAGTAAAATAAAGACTAATTTCTTTGATGCAACTAATTATGTTAAAATATTATGAATGGACATGAAATTGGGTCCTTAGTTAAAAAAATAAAAGATTTAAAACAAAAAAGATCCTTAACTTCCCAAGCCATTAGGGAAAAAAATTACAATCTCCAAATCTGGCTTATTTTGATGAATGGAAAGCTTTTTTGGATGAATAGACAATAACAAAGGTAACAAAATAATTCAGCAAGAAAGGCAGAAACATAACCTAGACAAAGCCCAAAGCTTTATAATCTCTCACACTCTAGGAGTCAAATAACAAGGCCCTTATTCTTGTAGTTTGCCATAAAACTCAAATAAATAAATAAAACTAACTAACTAACTAACTAAATAAATAAAATCAGCAACACTTTACTATCTCTGTGGAAAAAAAAAAGAATCTTCCACAGGGTCATAAAGGTCATATATCCTTGGTGAACTAGTTAAACGTATGAACTCAGTTCTTAGACAAACACACACACACACACACACGAACTATGTTAATGACTCTCACAGTATTTACATACATTCCAAATGGATGAAAAACATACAAACTGCATAACTAGAGTTCCAGTCATGACTAAAGACTCTGAGCAGCAGTCATTTAGCAATTTTGTTTGCTGTTTTTCTTTGACATTTTTGCCCTAATTCCCTTACTTGTCAAATAATCTATTTCTAAAGCTGGCCAATAGTCTGTGTATGTTGTCAATTTGGCTAAACAACCTTTTACATTTTTTGTTATCATTGTAGAAAAAAAGAATTATTCCTTTTGAATCAGTATCTGTAAGTACCCTTAGAAAAGGCAACATGCAACTTTAGATGTTGTTCTATTACATATAAATGTATAGCATAGTACATTCCTTTAATCCCAGAATTTAGGGAAGACAGAGGCACACAGATCCCCATGAGTTCAAGGCTAACCTGGTCTATACAGCAAATTCAGGAGCAGTTTGAGAACTTGAATTTCCACATTCTAAATTACAGGTGAGTTTATCTAAAGCCAGGCACACCTAAAGTACTTTAGCTATGGCTCCCTCACCTCTTTGGTGTCCTGTCTTAGAACAGAGTTAGATGAAATAAATTGTATTCTTTTAACCCCAATGTGAGTTTTAACCAATTGTTTTGCGATAATCTAGTAGAAATGTCTGCAGTGCCAGCTACCAATCAGTCAATCAATCAAGTTGTAAGAATAGAATCAGACTTCATTATGCAATAATACATAATGTCAGAGCAAGCACTTTGGATACCAGACATTTAGAAATGGATGAAGCATACCTTTTACTAAGAAGAGTACAATCTGGGATGGAAATGGAATACTTAACATACAAGGTGTTACATAACAACAGTGCTACTAGGGATAGGAGATATAAAGAGTCATAAGCTTCAGGAAAGAAAAAGTCTGGAAGCTTGAGTCTTCAAGTTTTTGTAGGAATTTTGTAAATGGATGAAGAGCAAAAGCCATGAGACAGCGTCTTCTAGCATAGGTCTGCGATCCCAGCACTAGAGAGGCTGAAGCAGGAGGATCAAGAGTTCAAGATCAGCCTGGGCTATGTGAGACCCTGTCTCAAAAAAAGAAAGAGGGAGTGTCCCCATAAGAAAAGACATGAATGGGAATATAAATGTTATTAAAATTTGGTTGCTAATTTAAAATTTAGTTTCTAATTTTAAATTTGTACACATAAGTAAACTAATGTCTAAAAACTGTTGCAAAAAATATGATTCTTTATTATCTGGCTTTCAAGCAAGGGATGAAATCAATACTGAGAAATACTCATCAATAATGCTGCCAGTCTTAGGGTTCCTTATGTAATTTGGGGCTCTGAAGTGTTACAGATTTTTGCTATATAAAACAAATCTGCTGTAACAATCTCATTATAGGTGATGGATAAGATACTTTATCTACCTGAAGAAAATTAACTTCTGTAGTTTGTAAAAGGCCAAGCAATTGTCAGTGCAAAACAGCCCTGGAAATAACACAATTCATTAAGTAGTCAGAAGTTAAATTATGCTCATGGCAATAAATAAATAAATAAATAAATAAATAAATAAATAAATAAAATAAAAAATAAGAATAAATCCCTAATTCATTCTGTAGCTTATTAGCTGACTTACGGAGCAGCTACATTTACCAGGTCAAGTTTTCATGCTAGTAATTTCTACGTGCTCTTTAAGATATATTAAAACAGTTGGCCAATTTTGTTTTTAGTAAAAACAATGCTTGATACTGGGCATGGCAGCAACACTCAGGCAAGCAGAGGGGGGAAGATCTCTGTGAGTTTGAGGCCAGCCTGGTTTAAATAGCAAGTTTCGGGACAGCTAGGGCTACTTGGAGATATCCTGTCTCAACAACAACGACAACAACACAAACACAATAAAGTGAAGTGAGAGTGATGCTTGAAGTTCTGTTTTATTCTCTTCCAAACTTCATGATATGCATTATCTTCAATGAATGAATGAAAGGAAACAAGGAAGAAGCAGGAAGTAGTTTGATGAGACACCAGTGCAAGTATACGCATGTATCCACGTACACACTCCACATACAATAATAAACACAAACTCTAAAGTTTCTTTTTTATTTTTTTTTAAAGTTTCTAAAACACTGTAGCTTCTCTTCTCTTATCCATCAGCCTTACTGCAAAAGCCCTGATCTTTCTACTTAAATTCTACCTGTTCTTCTTTTCCATTGTGAGAACCAACTTTATTGTTTTTGTCACCTATTTTCCATTTATAAATGGCTGTTTATGATTTAATATTTTCCAGTAAAACATGTTGTTTTTAAAAATTTAGAAAACAGGTCAGGGTTGGTGGGGTACACATGTAATACCAGAACTCAAGAAGCCTCTGCAAGACCAGCCTGGTTTACCTGGAGAGTTAGAAGATAATCTTTCCTATAGAGTGAGAACCTGCCTCAAAAACCCCAAAAGAACCAGTAAATAAGTAAATTAATGTTCACAAAATTTAGACAATCAGTATACAAAGAACAAGATAAACTCATTTGTAAACCAATTAGAATACTGAAGTGATATGATAAATTTCCATTGGGATTTTTAATTTTTTAAATCTGTAATTAGTTTCTGAGTATTTGTTATAATCACTGTTATCCACATCCTTTATTATGAACTTGTGTGCATATGTACTTACAAATACAATGTTACCTATTGTCACAAATTTGTTGGTCTGGCTTTCTAACCCAGCTTCTATCGTATCTCCTCTGATTCCCTCCATTCCCAGGATCTTCTCGTGTAGGCTTGGTTGACTGGCCCAGTCCTGGACCTCTTTACCTTCTTGCCTCAGCTTCCTAACTGATTTGAAACTCCTTTTTGAAGAAAAAAAAAATTCAGTGTGCTGGATTAACTAGAGATGTAGGCCACAAGATAAAAATTTCAGTTAGGTAAGGAAATGTTATATAATATGGAGACTAAAGTTAGTAACAATAATTATTTTTCTGTAAAAACTTTTATTCTTTCTATAAAAATATTAGCTGTGGTAATATCCATGTTAATAAGCTTATTTTAGCTATTCCATAATATGTGTGTATACACACACACACATCAAAACACCAATGTATATGATCAATCGTATAATTTTGTCAATTAGATATGAAATAAAATGTTGAAAACTAAAACTCCAACAATTTATTCCTAAACCATTCTCAGTACACATGGCCTACACATTTTACATATATCATTTTCTGTTGTCAAGTATCTCACAATATGGACAAAGAGCAGTCTACCTAGCCACTTGGAATGACTTTTAGAGTATTCCCAGTACTTCTGCTGGTATAAACAACACTGCCCATACAAGACTGCAAAAGCAAGCTTTTCTTCAGGACTGATACTGAAATAGGACCCAACACTATAGTTCAGTTTTTCCTGAAGCCTCATCCACTTCAGTTCCTCATTATTTCTGCTGCTTCTCAACTCACAGAGATCTCTGGAAAACTGATCCAAGTACAGATAGTTATCATACTATATGTAGTATGAGCTACTTGGTTCCCTACTGTTACTTGGTTTCTTATGCATTAAGGTGACTTCTCATACAAATAAAAAAAATGAGCACTTTGTGGGTTGGAATGATGTGGTTAAGAGCATTGGCTATTTTTGCAAAGGACCTGGGTTCAGTTCCCAGCACTTAACACAGTGGCTCATAACCATTTGGAACTTCAGTTTCAGGGGATTTGATACCTTCTTCTGACCTCTGCAGCACATGGAATGCACATGGTATACATGCAGGCAACACATACATAAAATAAAAACCTATATGATTAAAAAAAAAAACTTTGAAGGAATGCCTTGTTTTCTCCATGTTTCAACTGCAGTGCCATGTGCATCCTGAGCAACTAATAGATAGTTGTGGAATGTTGGGAAATCCTTAAAAGACATGTGATGATTGCTATCTTATTCTTTTATTCCACTAAAAAATGGTATAAGCTATAAAGTTGCATTATTCACAGATTTATTTTCTGTTTGTAGGTATGAACTTTATAGAGGAAAAAAATGAAATGGCTTACATAGGCCATAACAATTTCTCTATAATTTTTTTTAACTTATAAATATTGTGCTTGTTAGTTTTATAGCAACTGCACACAAGCTAGGATCATTGGAGAGAAAGGGAGCCTCTAATGAGAAAATGCCTTCAAAATCTGGGTTATAGATGAGCCTGAAAGGCATTTTCTTATTTAGTGATCAATGGGGGTGGGGGGAGCCCATTGTGGGTGTTGACATCCCTAGGCTGGTGGTCCTGGGTTCTATAAGACAGCAGGCTAAGCAAGCCAGTAAGCAGCACCTCTCTATGGCCTCCAAATAAGCTCCTGCCTCCAGGTTCCTGCCCTGTTTGAGTTACTGTCCTGACTTCCTTTGAGTAAGCATAAGCCAAATGAACCTTTCCCTCCCCAAGCTTCTTGGTCATGGTGTCTCATCAGAGCAATAGTAACCCTAACTGAGATATATAAAGACAAAGAAGTTCTTTGGCAGTATCGCTGTTTAAAAGTGGTGTCTTAATTAGGAATAGTGATTCCTCAAGACCCAGCTATACCACTCTTAGGCATATATCCAAAAGATGCTCAAGTACACAACAAGGACATTTGCTCAACTATGTTCATAACTGCTTTATTTGTAATAGCCAGAACCTGGAAACAACCCAGATGTCCCTCACTTGAGGAATGGATACAGAAATTGTGGTACTTTTACACAATGGAATATTACTCAGCAATAAAAAAGGAGGAAATCATGAAATTCGCAGGCATATGGTGGGACCTGGAAACGATCATCCTAAGTGAGGTATCCCAAAAGCAGAAAGAAACATATGGTATATACTCATTTATATAGACCTATAGGATAGGAAGGTCATGCTGAAATATACACA
>CM053761.1:26538485-26573649 GCA_028658305.1 Pachyuromys duprasi | reverse complement strand
CCATATATGGATATGGCCTAGAACCCCCGCTCAGATGTGGCCCATGATAGCTCAGTGTCGAACTGAAGGCCCTAGTAAGGGAAACAGGGACTGTTTCAGTCATGAACTTGATGGCTGACTCGTTGACCCTCCCCAATACACGCCAGGGAGTAACAGCCTGGCTAGATCCCAGGGGAGGACGTTGCAGCCAGCCCTGAGGAGACAAGATGAGCTGGGGTTGGATGGAAGGGGAGGAGGTCCTCCCCTGTTGGTGGGATTGGAGGGGGCGGGGAGGAGATGAGGGAGGGTTGGGGAGGGTGGGAGGGGATGAGGGAGGGTTGGGGAGGGTGGGAGGGAATGAGGGAGGGGGCTACGCATGGGATGCAAAAAACCTAACCTGTGATTGATATAAAAATAAATAAATTAAAAAAAACTGGTGTCTTTAAGAAGGCATATAAGGAAGCCATGGGCTAACCTTCATGCAGAGATTTGAAGTTTAACATAATACTCAGAGAGACTAAAGACACTAGAATTTTAGAAACCAACAGAGCTCTAACATGCAGAGCACTGTAAAAGCAAGTAGGTAAAAAGACAAGGAAAACCTCTGACATTTGGTTCACCTGTTTACAACCTTCCCTTCCACACAGCACATCAGAAAAGCAGAGGAAACCCCTCATTCGGGATTCACAGTACCCTATCCCAACATACACTGCTATACAGGTCATAATACTCCATATTAGACTGACCTCACCAATCCTGGAGGAAAGTAACACCTTCATGTCTGAAGATGAAGCACAGAGAAGGATGTGAATAAGCAGGGCTTGCTAAGGGTGTTCCAATTTGGTACCATTACATCACATCTTTATCCAATCCTAGGTCTCCACCTCTATCTACTCCTAAAGCCTGGCATAACACATCAGCTTAATCATCCCTTTGGTTTTCTTTTCTTTGGAGGAGGGGAGCTCCAAAGTAAGGTAAAAAACTATGATACATAAAAACCTGTATTCTTTTCTTACTCTGTGAAGGGCACGTACAAAGAAGGTATTTTTTCTTCCCACAGCACAATACCAGGGTGATACAAATCAAGCATGGAAAGACTAACTTCTGACCCAAGGGACTAACCAGTTTTTGTATTGGCTGACTTAACCCACTTAGAAAGGACACAAGAGTTTTGAAGCCAATGGAAAATGGCAAACTAGCATGTAAGAGCTGCAGTCTTAAATGATACCAGGAAAAAGCAAGAAATCAGGAAAAACAAAACAAAACCATAAAACAGAAAAACATACAAATAACCCCTCAAAACAAAAAAGTGAAAGGCTCCAGTCTGTTTTCTGGAAAAAGCCTTCTATGCAAAAAGTCAGAACACAAAGACTGGGACAGGTGGCTCCAAATCTCCAAATCTCAGCACAGGAATGATAAGGTATACAATGAAAGTGAGCGCAGAAATTTGAGGCAAATATAGCAAAACCCTGAGAAGGGAAGGGGAGGAAAGATGAAGCATGGCTCAGCTATAGAAACAAAGCAAAGTCTCCAAAGAAATGATCTATAAGCTGTCCATAAGAAAGTCTGTATAAATGTCAAAAAACCCCCCAAAAGTTCAGTGGGTAAAGGTGCTTGCCATTGAACTTGAGGATCTAATGTCTATCCCCAGAATCCATACAGTGGAAAGAGAACCAACTGCCATTAGTTGTCCTCTAACTTCCCCATGTACACTGTGGCACATATGTGCCATGGTATTTGTGCATTATACATAGGCACACACATGTGCATACACACACACTGGGAGCACCTGAAGCCACTTTAAAAGCAGGGCTGACTCAAATGCTTAAACATATCAGCTCACCATTTTAGTATGAACTAAGGGTAATGAACCAGGGGACAGCTATCTAATGAGACTGAATCAACAAACCAGAAGGATTCTAGGCAGACTAATCTTGCTGAGGGCTGGAGTATGGACAATGGAACTGAACCACAAACTGAGAATTTCAGTTCCCCCCCCCCTCCCACCCGGCCTTCCAGAACATAAGCATCCACCATAGCAGCCATTACCAAACACAAAGGTGAAGGGTTAAATGAAGAAAAAAATAGAGAGAAGACCTATAGATACTAAAATACAAGGGTCTAAGAACAAAACTAACCAACTAACCAACCAACCTACCTGGCCTAATTACTTACAATGTCCTACACCAGCTCTCTCAAATGTAAAGAGAAAACCATGGTTGACCAGATATTTGAGACAGGTTTAAAACTAAACCTAAAAAAGCAAGAGTTAGAAGGAACTCTAACTCTTTACAGGAAACAAAAGAAAATATTCCCCAAGGACAAAAGAAAACAAATTTGTAAAATAAGAACATGTTGCTTTAAAAACAGTCAGAGCAGGTGCGGTGGTGCACACCTTTAATCCTGGCACTTGGGAGGCAGAGACAGGCAGGTTATCTGAGTTCAAGACCAGCCTGATCTAAAGACCTAGTTTCAAGCCAGAGAAATCTTGTCTTAAAAAAACAAAACAACCAGTCAGATGACCAAAACAAACAAATCACTTGAGAAATTAAAACAAGTTGTCCCCTGACATCTGAGCTGGCACACACTCACACCAAGTAAACAAACAAACAAAAAATGTAGTTTTTGAAAATGTCTATGGGGAAATTATTTTTAACCCACAATTCAGTACTTAGCCAGGTTAGCAATGAAGTGTGATAAAAATAGAGAAAATCAGAATTGGTTTAATTTCTGCCCTCTTTTTGTAAGCGTTCTAGAGAACATGCTTTGGAATAAACCAATGTAGACAGAATATGACATCAAGACAATAAGGATTCTGTTACTTATTAACAGATTTAAAAGTCTCAAGACAAAAGGTTGTACCAATCCTACAGAACAGTCAATTCAGACTAGAGGAAAAGTGAGAGCTTCTAGAAATACATTTTCAAGAAAAAGACAAAACCAAGAAGAGAACATGATATTTTGAAACCATTGAAGAGATTTATAGGTTTTAGAATTTGGATATATCCAATAATAATTATAACAAAATTTAAAGTAATAAGTTCATGGACAATGGCCACTGCCTAAAAGGGGAAAGAAAGATATTCATATTAATATGACAATAACAGCTCACTGAAGTTTGAAAGTTAACTAAAACATGTATGGGGAGGGGGAAAAAAGAGAGCGAAATTATCAGCTTCAACAAAGTGAAAACAGCATAAGCAAAGTTCCTTAGATAAATTCCAGAACAAAGTTAAAAAACAACAAAGTTATCCGAACAAAGTGTGGAGTAGGTCAGAAAAATTCATCTTAATTTCTGAAACTCTGCAGGGACTTAATTTCTTTTTCTACTTTTTTATAGAGATAAACATAGTAATGAAAATACACTTTCCCTGACATTAGATATGCTGTAGAAATACCTGGATGTGCACATTCTGAAACCTAGACGGTAGTAAATAAGCCTGTGGAAATAAAAATAATATTTTCACATACAGACTGCTTCATAGTCCTAGTATTAACAAGCAAAAAAAAAAAAGGATTTTAAAAAGACTCATTCATTCATTCATTCATTCATTCATTCATTCATTCATTCATTCATTCATTCATTCATTATGTGAACAGTGTTCTGCCTACAGGCCAGAAGAGGGCACCAAATTTCATTATGGATGTTTGTGAACCATCAAGAGGTTACTGGGAATTGAACTCAGGAACTCTGGAAGAGCTTCTCTCCAGCCCAAAAACTTTTAGCTAGTTGGTTTCAATAACTCTCTGAAGTATTAAGGTGCATATGCAAAGAGCTTTAACCTCCAGCTTCTACTTTTCCTAAGCCAATCTGCAATGCTGGTCTTAGACCACAGTTCAGTCTTCTGTCAGGGCTTTTCAGAGCTCCATCTAACTCTTAAAATAGCACTGGAATAATACAATACTGTAATGCTACACACTGTGAATGATACAAGATACAAACTAAGACAAAGAAAAAAGTCATCAGTGTGAAAATCATAAAGGAAAGAGGGATAGTGTTTACAGAAAATGAATGCTTAAAACATTCAAAGTTAGACAAATGTAATGGCTTTTGATCTTTTCCACTGACTATCACTGCCTTTTACAAAGAATTTTTTTTTTTTTTGGTGGAGAGCGGAGGTTTCCAATAGTACCTAATTTTTTTTTCTTATCTAATTTTTTTCTACTAAAGCAGAAAAAAATTTTTACTCAGAAAATATTTACTTAGAAAAATATAATAGCTGTGAGCCATATATCTAAATGAGATAAGTAATTTAATTTATTGGTTTTATTTAATAAAACACATGAGCTACAAATCCTTGTAACAACAAAAAGGTCGAAGTTATTATGAATTAGAGTGCCATCCATAAATCTCTACTCTGGTGCAGCAAATCCAGTGACATAAAACCATGAGCAAAATACAACGGGCGCACATAGCAGCAGCAGCAGCGTGTAAATCCAAAGCAGGTGACACTGTGACCTACATTTTCCTATAATCAGCTCAGAAAACCTTTATTCCCAGGCTCACAAACCTAACCTCTGACAACAAAAAATAGTACTAGCGCTCCTCTACATGCCAAGAAACTGAAGCAAATTCAAAGGACACCCTACAGACCTTGAGGAATACATCTCTGGAAGGGTCTATTAACCTAATAAGTATGACATCTCAGGAAAATGTAGAATGGAGCATTGAATTAAGCAGAAATGTTTTGTCATAGACAGTCACATTGACATAACAAACTTGTGTACACATTCATCTCTTGTACTTTGCATCACCACAAAAGCGGACAGGTCCATGGAGCAGGCTACAGTTTCAATATGAAATGTTCCCTCCAAGCGTGTGCTTAGAATGTTTGCTGCCTGGCTGATGGAAGATTATAAAAGACTGTGGGAAACTTTAGGAGATGGGGTGTAGCTGGAGGAAATAGTTCACAAGGAACAAGCCTTTGTGGTACATTATAACCCTGACCCCATCCTATCTAGTTCCATTTTCTGTCTGCCATACGCTTCTGCTGCCATGACATTCTACCTACGCACACAGGGATAAGCAAACATGGCACTGACCCCTATGAAACTGTGAGCCCAAGTACATCCTTTTCCCTTTAGGTTGTTTCTGATAAGTATTTTTTTCACAGCAGTGAGAAAGTAAATTGCTTGGAGTAGAAAACCTAGATATCTCAGCTTAGAAGAGGATATAGTGTTTTTCCCCCCTCCCACGTCCCATTGTTTTTATATTGCAATGCATTTGGGTGAGTATTCAGACCAAGATTAAAAAGAACAAAAATCAGCCAACAATATTTTATTTTCTAAGCATATGCATTGTTTGAGGTGAAATATACATTGAGGGGAAGCAGTAGTTGCCTTCTGGCAATTTCACTGTGACTTTTTGATTGTAGATGGTGGAATAAAAAGTAGGAAACAAGATTTTCCATTTTATGTAAATTTCTTTTTAAAAAGTAATCAGGTCTGAAACCTTATGTCAATTACTTCAGACCATTTAAAAAATTCTTTTGTTGTTTTATGAATATTAGTTTGTGGTTCATTTAATTTTTTGCCAGTCTGCTTCTTTTCTGGACTTACAATGTACCAGTTACTCTAGATATACAATAAAAAGTCAATATTTAAAAAAAAACAGTCAATATTAAACTATCTGTGCAATGGAAGAACTAGCAAGAAATTAAGACTCTGATGTCTACTAGCACTCTGGTCATGAAGTTTGAAATTTTCCCTAAACCCTAATTACTTCATTAAAAAATTTAAAAGATTTATTTATTCTGTGTTTTATCTGCATGTATGTCTGTGTACCAAAGAGTGTGCATAGTTTTTCAAAAAGTTTGAGTGGAATTATTTCGAGGACAATTGGTATGAAGCTGTGTTTAGATTCATAAATTCTGCTTGTGGAGGTGGGAAGAGGGTGTTGGAATCGGAGCTATGGATGGTTGTGAGCTGCCATGTAGATGCTAGGAACCAAACCTAGATCTTCTGCAACAGCAGCAAGTGCTCCTAATTCCTGAGCTATTTCTCCTGGCACTATTTACCTAACTTTTTAAAAAAGATTTATTTGTTTATTATTTATACATTATTCTGCCTGCATGTACACCTACATGCCAGAAGAGGGCACAAGATTTCTATAGATGGTTCTGAGCCACCATGTGGTTGCTGGGAATTGAATTCATGACCTTTGGTAGAATAGCCAGTGCTCTTAACCTCTGAGCCATCTCTCCAACCTACTATTTACCTAATTTTAAGATAGGCTATTGGCCTGTAAACAACCTTACAATGAATACTGTCAACCATATCAGGAAAAGCTTGATTACTGAATGGCCTGTCAAAAGTCAATATTGCCAAAGCAGGTTTCTTAGCATATTAATAGTTTCATAGGTATGGGTTTTGCCTTCATTACCTTTTCTAAGTATAATTCTGAAATGTTGTGTTGTGGCTTATTTAAGACTTTCATAATAAAATTCTCCCCATCTGCCCACCCACCCATATTCACAATGCAGAAGTACCTCCCCAAAGGCTGCTTGTTTATCTGTTCATCTCATTAAATATGACATATTTAGACATTCTCAATAACCCTTTGTTAGTTTATTTAGAAATCTGAGCGTATACAACATCACTGCCGCGTTTTAATCTCTAACTAGAGAGATGTCTCAGGGAGCTCAAGCCTCTTCTGCCCAAACCTCAGAACCCACATAAAGGCTGTATGCAGTGGGCGCTAGCGCTCTTCTGGGAAGACAGGAGGCAGAAACAAGGGTTTTCCAGGTATTTTCAAAGTCTTACCTATACACAGAACAAGAAGCAAACATTAATGCAGAATGTCACAACTGTGTGACTTTTAAATGTCAAGGTTCAGAAGTGAAATCTCATTTGCTTAAATTATCCAACAAGATCATGGGTCATGATGATTTAACATCCAACTAAGTAAATTCTTAACACATACTTGTCAATTTCTGAAATACACACTTTACCACATTCATATTATATTATTTTAAATTTGTCTGCAGCAAAGGATATAACTACATACTCTTGCTCTAACAACCCCAAAGTTATTTGACTTGGCAATCAAGGTTTAGCCTATGAAATATCTGTTAGGGAAAATGAAAAGCCACTTTTCCAGTCCTGTATTATTAATTGTCTGTAAAACATTTCCTTGTAGGTATCAACAACCCAACCAATATGAAATATATAAAAGATAAAGACCTTTGCTAGAATTTATAAAAACTACACACAATTTTTCCAATGTTAATTGGGAAAATAAACAGTATTTTCTTAAGGTCTCTAAGCAAATCTTGTTGCTTAAAATTCTTTAACGTTTAAAATTTCAATACTGTTCACTCCCACATCTTCTACTGTTTGTTCTACAGCTATAGTGATCAAATCATTTCAAATTACAAGAGCAGATGCTTAATCCAGTCCATTCCTAAATCTCATTCCTCAGTTCTTACCTTCTCCTGAATTAGCTAAGTGGCTCCACCTAGTGGAAGACAGCAGGAATTACCCTTTCTACTACCTCACTTTTTTCCCTGCAGAGAGCACTGGTTTACTGAATTTAATTACTGCTCAACTAATATTATTTCAGAAATTTCTTTAACATATGTATCTACCTCAAACCACTAACTGTTCATATTCAAGTTATAGTCAAGCATTATAAAAATTCTCTTTGTATCTATCCATATTGTAGTAGGTGAACCCCGAAGAGTCCCCAGCTACAGCCTAATAAAGATAATGCATTCCTTAATTTTTGTCTCTGAAAGGAAAAATAGTAAATTCTAAAACAAAATGGTGAATTCTCAACCTCAATAACAATGATCAATGACTTCAAATTTTTTTCTTCAGAAGATCCAAGATTAGTATTGACCTTTTAAAGTCCCTCTAAGTTTATTTTTTTCTTGAAATTTATGACATTAAATTTTTTTTTTGCTATTTTATAAAAGTAGCAGTATGTAAACTGCAGATTCTTGTTGTACTTACTATGTAATTACTACTGTAGCAAGTAGCAGAGGGTACAGCATTCTAACAAGATGTTGGAAGAATGGACCTCTGGCCTACAGTGGGAATCTTCATACATTTCTTTCTAACTGAAATTCAGAATGACTTTACCCTTGGGAACAAACAACTGTGTTTCATGACTGTCACCACACAGCTAAGCTCTCTGAGACCTTAGCTAGATTATTACATCTTAAATAAAACTAGTCCAAAAAACTCTAATTAAAAAAATTGCTTATAATAGTTTACTTTTCATTGTAATATAATTATACCATTTCCTCCCTCTAATCCCTCCCATACATCCCCCTTGCTATCAAATTTGTAACCTGTTTAATCATTGTTACACATATACATCACACACACATAACATATTCCTAAATACATGAACAACCTGCTCAGTCTATATTATGCTACCTATGTCTATGATCTCAGGGATAACTACTTGGTATTGAATAGCCAATCAGGGTGGCTCTTCCAATTCTTAAAACTATATACTAAATATTTCTCCTTATACCCACAGATAGATGTAGTTCTCGCTCCTCATCAAGGAAACATCTCTTTGTAAGAGACAGAGACAATCACAACTAATCAAAACACAAAGAGTAAGATATCATGTGGTATCTAATCCAAACTGATACATCTGTAATAAAATTCCTGCACCCAAGGCTCAGAGATCATATTAGACTAGGAGGCAGAAAGATTGAAAAGTGCAGAGGAGGAGGAAGCTTGCTGAAACTGTGTCTCATAGAAATGTCAGAGAAGCTACAGACCCATGCAGTTTCTCAAAAAAGATCTGGACACTACCAAGAGACATGCTCAAATAGAAGGGGCCTCAACCCTAGACAACTACAGACAACCAGGAAATACAAAGAATATTAAAAATTATCTCCCCAAGGAAGAGTCCTTGCAATCCTGTCTCTATCTGTTCACAGCACTAGAGTTACAGATGCACAAATGCCCATACCCAGCTTTTTATCTGTGCTGGAGTGGGGATTGGAACTCAGGTCCTCAAGATTGCATAGCAAGGATTCCCTACCCACTAAGCAATCTCTCCAGTCCATCTACCTACATTTTTGAGATAGGGTCTCTTAAAGAATCTACAACTTGGCAGCCGGAGAGATGGCTCAGTGGTTAAGAGCATTGGGGCTATTCTTCCAGAGGTCCTCAGTTCAATTCCCAGCAACCACATGGTGGCTCACAACCATCTTTAGTGAGATCTGGTGCCCTCTGCTAGCCTGCAGGCATACATGGAGGCAGAAAACTGTATAAAGAGTAAAGAAATAATACAAAAGAAAAGAGAGAGAGAATGAGAGAGAAAGAGAGAGAAAGATTAAAAAGAATCTAGAACTTATTGATTCAGTTAGTCTAGCTGGCCAAGATGACCCAAGGACCCTCCTATCTCATCTCCTCAGCACTGGGATTTCAGCTATGTGAACACTGCACCTGGCTTCTTCTCTTAAGGTTCTGGGGACTGAACTTAGGTTCTTGTGCTTGACTTAGCCATTCCTCAAATGTTCAAGTTGGAGGAATGAACTATTATTAGAAAGAACTATTTAAAATATTGCTTTTCACCCATCTGAAACATATACAATGGCCATGACCTCTGCTCTAAAAGTACTTAACCTTTTACCTTAAAACTAACAAACTCTTCCAGCAAAGTTTCTTTATTGTTCAGGCTTCTGGGACATTTCTAGCTGTTCTTTCTGCTCAGGCATCTGAGTGTTGGTTTGTTCCTTCACATCCTTAAGTCTTTGCTCAATTAGCACATTCTTGGCAAGGTCTTTCTTCTACTTAAAAGAGTTTTCACTCTTTGCAATTGTATATTTCACTCATATGTTTAATTCATCTATCTCCCATTTCTATACAGTAAACTGAAAAAGACAAAGTTTTTCCTCTGTCAGCTTAACCCACAGGTGTGGCCACTACTCTGCTAGCATATCATCATGCTAATTTAAAATACTCTTAGGAGCTAGGATCAGGTATTACACATCTAAGCATCTACCATAATATTTTTCCAGAATGTCAGAGAATAGGTACTCTTATGTCTGGTCACAATGTTAAATAGTATGAGATGGAAGGGGAGAAAAAAAAACAAAACAAAGTTCATTCTTATAAGGTCCTGAGGCAGCATACTTCTCTGGCCATCCTAGCCAATAATTATTTTTCTCTTATAATTCCCCTGGCCTTAAACTAACCCCCTTCTTCTATCCCAGTACACTTGTGTATTTATCTGGCTTGTATTTTTTAGGCCAGTCCCAAATCAAAGCACATGTCTTTCTTACACCTGTCAACCTAATAATTCTCCTCTTCTCATACAAAGGGCACAATAAAATTTTCTGTGTTCATGGGTAAATTCATAGGCTAGGATAAGAGAATTCTCAAAGACACTGTGGAAGAACTGTACACACAAACAATAAATAAAAATGAACTGATTTTATAGTACAGCCATTTTTAAAAATTTGACAGAAAGGTCTAAAATAAAACCACTTGAATCTTCATAACTAAATGCCATTTGCTAAATGTCCCTATTATATATGTAACTTATATAATTATTATATTGGCAATCAGGAAGCAGAGGCAGGTGGCTCTCTGTGAGTTCAATGATAGCCTGGTTTCCAGAGAGTTCCAGGCCAGGCATTGCTATATAGTGAGACCTGTATTTAAAAAAAACAAAAACAAAAACAAAAACAAGATCTAGATTACTTAAGCTCTGAAACATCCCAGTTGTGAAACCAGCTAGTTATGAAACCATTTGTACACTTAACTTCCTATGTTTCTGCTGTCTCATCAACAACAATGAAAAAGCAGTTTATCAAAGACAAGTACAGGGCTATATGAGCATCAAAGAGAAAATTACATGTGTTTAAACACACTTCCTGTCACAGCATAAGCAAAAGATAATGGTGGCTATCATTTTAACTGTCATTAGATACCATAAGGTATTTAATTTCAAGAGTTATTTTAAGATAACTATATTGCAATTTGAGTATTTTCATATTCTCTAATACACAATGAACAAATTATTACATTACAGCAAGCTGTATCACAGCATTATACAATGAGTAAAATTTAAATTGTGATATAGCAAAATGCCTCTAAGAGTTTTAGTTGAAAAACATTCAGCATTAAATAAATTTTTGTTTTTTTTTAAACATTTATAAAGTTGAGTAAAAAATAAATTTAAATTTCCCTCACTTTATTTTTTTAAATGCTAGTATATTGAAAAAACCTACCAGAATATCGGCAAAAGCTATTTTTATTCTTCTTTTCCTTCCTGCATTTTTAAAGTTTTCTACACTGAGCACATTTCTTTAAAATTCAAAACACTTAGTTTTTAAACTTTAAATATAAAATACTTTTGAGAAAACAATTTCTTGTGACTATCAATCTGCCTTTGTGAACTCAAAAGTGATCCTTTAATTAATTGAACTGACCAAGTTTATTCTGCACATCTGTATAATGAGCATATGTGGAGATGAGACTACTACTTTCACAGGTTTGTAATAGTTTGAGTATGTTAATAACGTTTTTCTGTAGGGAAAAAGTGACCCCAATAAACCTAAAAAAAAGGAAGGGAAACAGAACCTATGGGCTGGGTAGCTGAGTTAGTAGAGTGCTTGTCTAGAAGGTTTAATCCACAGCACTGAATAAATTGGGTGTAATATAAGTTTAAAATCCTAGCACTTGGGAGGCAGGCAGATCTCTGTGAGTTCAAGGTCAGCCTGTTCTACAGAGCGAGTCTCAAGACAGCAATGGCTACACAGAGAAACCCCGTATTGAAAAACAAACAAACAAACAAACAAAAAAAATAACAAAAAAAAATCCTAGCACTTGGAGGTAAAAGCAGGAGGATCAGAACTTCAAAGTTGTCCTCTGCTACACAGTAAGTTTGAGGCCAGTTTAAACTATAAGAGATCTCTCCAACACCACAGGATGTGTTAGTGGGTACAGGTGATTACTGCCAAGCTTGATGACCAGAGTTCAATTCCTGGGCCTCACACAATGGAAGGAGAGAACAAACTCCTACAAGGTTCTTCTCTGGCATGCATACACACTCTAATATGCCCCTCTATGTATATAGAAATAAATAAACATGAAAAGCAAAAATGCAGAACATCCAATGTTCAACATCCCATGATTGTTCTAAGCAAATTTGATCTCTATCATCACATCAAAGCCATGTTTTGCATACTGGTACAAGTAAATACAAATTATTTTCTTTTTGTTTTTTAAGACATGGTCTCATACTGCACAGACTGACCTAACAGACATTTGTTGTCAAACCCACTACACAGCCAATTCCTGATCCTCCTGCCTCTACTCCTGAGCATTGGGATTACCAAGTGTGTACCACCAGACCCATTTTATAAAATTTTTAAAAATCTAACAAAAACCAAAATAGTACTTTAAAAACCAGACTGGTCATTTGCCATGAGGCTATTTGTGTGTGCATGTGCATGTCTGTGAAATCTTTAAGTTAACAGACTTACCCGTTCTGTAGTTGCCTCCTCTCCAGGTACACACACAGCAGCAGCACAAGCTATTTCCATCACAGAAGAGCTGGTAGGAGCATCAGTTGTGGATGAAGACCTCGGTCGACCTGACTGTATAACAGCTGCCACCTCTTGGCCAGATTTCCTGTTGATTTGGGGACTTCCCTTTGGGGCTTCTGACTTGCCCCGCCTACTATGCAAGCTTGTCCCTCTCTTCATCTTGGGTGGCACCCGGATCTGCTGCAGAACACGATTCAGAGCTGTGGGGTGGGTGGAGACACCATCAATCTCAGCACATGCGTTCTGACTGTCCAGATCCACTTCAGGCTCTGGATCTGCCTGAATCTGCTGCACATCGTGTGGAGACACTGATGACCTCCTGCGCTGGTGCTGGAAGAGATGCTTCAAGCCTTGGCCAATCACATTAATGTT
Organism: Pachyuromys duprasi; assembly: GCA_028658305.1. Taxonomy (NCBI): domain Eukaryota; kingdom Metazoa; phylum Chordata; class Mammalia; order Rodentia; family Muridae; genus Pachyuromys; species Pachyuromys duprasi. The sequence goes on along the minus strand of CM053761.1, from coordinate 26,560,777 downwards.
CTCCAGAGCATTGTGGGTCATTTTAGATAACTTTTGTTCTGATTCTGTCTGTCTCCTGGCTTCTGCATCTTGAGATCTGCCTCCGGGATCAGGGTCCTCATACAACTGCTCGCTGCCGGAAGGCTCCATCAGTGAGCTAATAAGCTTATTTGCAAACTCAAAAAATTTAAACACACCGAAACTGTCAAATTAGGTAGGCATTTGCTTCAACAGTGACTATGCATGCAGCTGTGACACGGAGGCTTCATGCCTACCTAATGTTTAAAAAAAAAAAAAAAAGAAAGAAAAAGAAAAAAGGAAAAGGAAAAAAAAGAAAAAAAAACCTGTATCATATATCCATGCAGAAATACAGAAACATTACAGCTAAAACAAAGAAAAACATGCAGCTAGCCAAACAAATAAGTATTATAATTAAGCAATCTTTAATCAGAAGATTAAAAGATAATTTTTCAGATAATGGGTTATGCTATTTTATAGAATTAAAAACCCAGAACAAGGACACAGAAAATGCAAACAGCAATGTTAAAAAAAAAAATCCCTTACAAGTTTCAATATATGAAGAAGGATACTAAGAGGCCATCTTGGGATAGACACCATAATAACAGTTGGCAGGACAACCAGCTATTACTTAGAAAATCAAGAGAACAGACCATCCACTATGATTAGTCTTGCTGAGGCAATTAAATTCTTTTTATTTATAATCACAGCTAAGTATCTACATGTTGAAACTCAGCAAATTAAGAGAATAGTGAGAGATAAATATCCCAACCTATATGGATTTTAATAAAAATGTGGAATTTCTTGCTACCATCCATCCACATTCATCAAGCTCAGTAATAATTACAGGTGGTAGGTTTGCTCTTTTGGGAGGCCAAAACAAAGAAAAATCTTGTAAACTGAATTCTTTGCTGAAGTCAAAATAGTCTGATGAGCCCGAAGCAGTCTAGACAGATTGGTCTTCTAGAGAATAGAGCTTTGCTCAGTACCAGCTGACAAAAAGGGAGATTTAAAGGGGAGGGGAACATCCACACACCTGTCATCCTGGCACTCAGGAGGCTAAGATAGGAGGATGGAGGGTTCAAGGTTAATCTGGACTACAGACAGCAAGTTCTACGCCAGTCTGGGCTATATACGGACACTGAGTCCTTAATTTTAAAAAAAGCAGAAAAAGTTCCTTCCTCAACAGCTTTATTCTTGACAGAAGCTTCCAATCTCTCTAAACTCAAAAACAAAGATGTAGAACAGTAATGTGGTACAATGGAAGAGCAGAAAAAAAAAACGAAAGGTCAAAGGTCAAATACCAACCATAAGCCAGTATTAATCATAGGACAGGGAAGCTGAAACTAAGAGCATGATTGTCATGGCTACTGAGATCACATGCAAAAAGGAGGTGGGGCTGGGCAGGGATCAGATCTCTTTTCTTTAATAAAAAGTGTTTTATTTTTATTGAGTTTGTGCAAATATATAAAATTATTGTAGAAATGAATATAAGCTACAGGAGAGGACAAAACATGATACAGGAGGTTCTTGCTCTCTGTTCTCTCAATTTTAGTTGTTGTTTAGACGGCTTTAAAACTCCCTACATTGCAAGGAGTACCCTGAGCAATCTGCCACCGCCAGTTCAGTCCTGTAAACTCTTGTTCTGGGCTATGGGTCCAAGTGACAAGGCAGAAGGCATAAATAAACTCATTGTCAACACTGGCTGCCAGCTGAGGGACAGGAAGCATATCCACTCACACTTTGTGATGACTGTTCTCACAATAGGGCAGGACACTGGCACTGTAGCTCCATGGTGCCTATTCTTTCAAAACCTGTTTCCTTATGTGCTGACTCTTCAGGACTCAAAAAGTACAAAGAGTGACAGTTAAAAACGCTCATCTCTCACCAGTACTTTTCTACTTTCTAAACACCATATGTTTCTTCGTTCCGGAAAAAGAAAACTGAGAGCAGCTGTTAGGAGTGGGTGAGCTCCCTGTCCTTCACTGAAATTCTTTGTGGCCCCACAGAAATATTGATATCTGTATGACCCCTCCTATTCCTTCCCTAACTGTACACTTGCATTACTTTGTTGGTCTCCCTTTGAGACCACAAAGAAGAAAAACTCTTATTGGCTTAGACGTAGTGCAGTTTTCTGGGTTTTTTTGTGGGCAAAACTTTTTGTTTTTTTGTTTTCCACACAGGTATCTCTGTGTAGCCTTGGCTGTCCTGGATTCATTTTATAAACCTGGCTGGCCTCTATCTCACAGAGATCCACTTGCCTCTGCCCCTGAGTGTAGAACCACAGGTGTGCAGCACCACGCTCGGCTTGTGAGCCGCACTTGTCAGCAGCATGATGCTTAGTTATCCTGACCGTCCATCTTAAGTTTTCCTGGCAGACTAAGAGTTACTGAATTGTATTAAGCTTATATTAAAAATGTTGTATGACCAGAATACACTGGTGACAGTGTACATCTATCAACCTCTTTTTACACTGGGCTGCACAGACCAAGAATATGGAGAATGCCAAAGCAAGGCTGACAGTTACAAGGCAGTTTGTAATTTTCCTCATCTTATACTGTATTAGCTACACAGTAAAACTGATCTGGTTATTGTTGTACGTAAAATAAAGCCAGTTTATCATGCCAGACTAAAAGATACAAAGAATAAGATAATGTTACTAAGGTAGCTAAGAAACTACATGAACTACTTATCTCACACATGAAAGTACTATAGGAATTGACTACTCAGCAGATTTTTCTTTGGGCAGTATTGGGAACTAATCAACTGACCATCTGTCTGCTTCCTATCCAAAAAAAAAAAAAAAAGAGAGAATATGGTACATTTTAAATGTCAGTTAACTTCATTTGAGATTTCACTAGTATTTGTACATTGTTAATTTTTTTTTTAAAAGCTGAAATGACTGATAAAAGAGAGATTCTAGCAATCCCGAGGAAAGACTTAGAGCTGTAAAGATGAGGAAAATGTATTTCAAGATTTCTAACAGCAAGACTTATCTTAATGACACTAGCTAGCACAGGCTTATGGAGCATGCAGCCCTAAATACACCCAAGCTGAGTTTTAAGCAGTAAGTTGTGATTTTTCACTTCTTATAGAAGATATAACCTGTCAAGTGGCACAGCTACCTTTGCTGTGACATCACACATATGGAACACGGTCAAAATTGTGATGGCTCCTCCAGTCACTATACAAAAGATCTCTAAGGTACCTAGTAAAGGTATGCCAAATATTAATGAAGAGCAAATGTCATAACAAAACAACCAATGACAATAATACTGTCAGAACTACAAAGGCTGACAGTAAGAATGTCAGCACTCATGGAACTGAGCAATCTTAAAACACTTTAGAATGCCATGCCATTTCTTCTCTAAGACTGCAACTCTGGAATAAGTACTAACTGTTTATCAGTTTATGAAAAAAACTAAAAACTACATTTAGATCCCTGGTTTAACATATACCAGGTTCCAGTTCAAAGCTGAATGTACTCTGGTAAGAAAGGAATCTGGCTTTTCTTTTGTTCATTATTTCTATGTTACATTCTTATAGTAAAGGGGACAACGTGGGGAAAAGGAACAAAAATACATTACAGAAGACATGAAATATGGGGAAAGGAAAACAAGAAGCAGCAATGTACATACCACACATTTCTGGTCATTTCATTCAATTCTCTGAATTTCCCACAATTCATTTTTCTACCACAGTTTTAAGATACAATACCTGGTAAGTACACACTGAGGAAACAAGTTTCTTTGAACTAGTATTAGAAATAAAGTGGAAAATAGCTTTTTAAAATTCAACAAACATTCATAAAGCCATCCTAAATTATACACAGATAATTTTTGTAATTCTTTTTTCCTGCCAACCTTTATGTCTTGTATATGGTAGCCAAAGCTATGGCACTAAGCCAAGTTATTTTCACAGGTCATGAGAACCTGGATACTTGCCTTCATTGCTCTTTCTCAAGCATGTCCAGGGGGCACAGGTGTCCTTTCAGGAAAAGCTGAAAAGCAAGCATAAGAACTGAAGTGAAACTTAGTGGGAGCTCACCTATTACAGACATACAAGGAGAGACCAAATGTATACAAAATATTGCAATTTTCTGTTCTACCAGTATAAATGGGTAGAATAATTGTTTTAAAGTTTTTGTCAGCATTTCCTAATTTTAAAAAATGTCAAATAAAAATTGTAATAAAAAGATATTTTTGAAAAAAATATTAAAATTATCAGCACTGAAAAAAGAAAGTGCCAAGTATAGTGGTATACATTTTTACTCCTAGCACTCTAGAGGCAGAGACAGCCAGTGTCTGGGCAATCCAGTCTATAGGACAAGCTCCAGGTCAGTCAGAGCCATACAATGAGACTGTGTTGGGGTGGAGAGGAGGAGTGTCACAGATTACAATAAATATTTTAACATGATTGTACTGAGTATCAAACAGATACTGTATCAGCTGTAGTCTAGAACTAACATGAAAATTTTAAAGGTGCACAGGAAAACAGAACAATTTCATAAAAATTTTCTGTACCTTCTATCTGCAAATGTCTGCAAGCTTTCAGTCAAAGGCAATTTTAAAGCCAGCCATGGTGGCCTAACACTTATGACTCTAGCATTTAGGGAGATCATAAACTTAGGCTGGCCTGGGAAATCTAGCAAACTCCAGGCCAGCCTGGGCTACACACTGAGATCAGAAAGTGGGGGGGGGGGGGAGGGAGAAGGAAAAAAAAAGAGAGATAATTCTAAAATCTATTTACTATGTACAACTGAGAATTGAAAAGACATCAAAATTCTTCCCTTTCAGAAAAAATTTAAAAACCAGTTTCTTCAAAGGAAAAGTCTGCAGATGTAAGCTCCTGGGTTAGACTGAGGAAACTGTAAGGAAATGGTTAAAAAACAAAATCAGTAAAGGCACATATGGTATATACTCACTTAAAAGTGGATACTAGACCTATAATATAGGATAAACATACTGAAATCTATGCACCTAAAGAAGCTAAACAAGAAGGAGGTCCCTGGGTAAGATGATCAATCTTTACTCAGAAAGACAAACAGGATGGACATTGGAAGAAGAAAAAAGTACAGGAGCCTACCACAGGGGGCCTCTGAAAGACTCTACCCAGCAGTGTATCAAAGCAGATGCTGAGACTCATAATCAAACTTTGGGCAGAGTGTAGCAAATCTTAGGAAAGAACAGGGAGATAGTAAGGCCTGGAGAGGACAGGAGCTCCACAAGGAGACCAACAGAACCAAAAATTCTGGACACAGGGGTCTTTTTTGAGACTGATACCCCAACCAAGGACCACTCATGGATATAACCTAGAACCCCTGTACAGATGTAGCCCATGGCAGCTCAGTGTCTAAGTGGGTTTCCTAGTAAGGGGAACAGGGACTGTCTCTGACATGAACTCAGTGACTGGCTGAGTCACCTCCCCCTGAGTGGGGAGCAGCCTTGCCAGGCCACAGAGGAAGACAATGCAGCCAGTCCTGATCAGACCTGATAGGCTAGGATCAGATGGAAGGGGAGGAGGACATCCCCTATCAGTGGACTTGGAGAGGGGAATGGAAGGAGATGAGGTAGGGAAGGTGTGATTGGGAGGGAATAAGGGAGGGTACTACAACTGGGATACAAAATGAATAAACTGTAATTAATATAAAAAATAAAAATTTGATTTAAAAACAAACAAACAACAAACAAAAAACAAAAAAAGACCAGCGTGATCTATTGCTTTTTTTAGGTCCAGAGGAATAGGTATACCCACAATCTACTACCAAAAAGACAGAAAACTGAATCATGTTTGCTATGCAACTATTAAAACTAAATGTATACTGTACTATATATACACAGACTATTTCATTCTTGAAAGAGGAACAGGTAACTAGTAATTCTATTGGCCCAGCAAGAGAACCACTTTACTGGCACATAAGAAAAACAATTTAAACATACAAACTGCCAAAAGGGGAAAAAGTAATTATCACAGAACAGGTGTGACACATGACAAGCAAAAGTAAACCAAAATATGTCAGTAATTATGTTAAATATGAAAGTACCAAAAGACAGAAAAAATTGATGAAGAAATTATTTTGGTACTTACAAAACTTACATGTAAAATAGGACAACACAAAATAAAAAGTAAAAACTAAAGAAAAGCCACAAAAACAAATTAAGAGAGCTCTACTACCTCACAGCAGTAGCCTAAGTAAAGTTTAAAACCCATTTGCTAGATATCTCTAGATTCATGAAAAAGAAAGAGGGAGAAGGGTATTGTTTAGTCATGTGATGATCACATGTTTTGGTTCATGCACAAATCTGAGGCTTAGCCAGAACATCACAAAACTCTCTTGGCCTTCCACTACCAACACCAATCTGAATGCATATAACAATGGGACACAACTGAGAAAGCTGGAAAACAAAGGTATTCTGTGAACAGGCGCAAAAAGAGAGTCAGGGAAGACATACAGGGAGCAAAGATTACTAAGAAAAAAAATGAAACCTTTGGTTACCATGGCAATGATGACTGTCAGATTCAGTAACCCACAATAATAAACATCACACATAGCCAAACTCTTAAATAGAATAACACAAATCCAGACTCTAAACAACTAGTAGACGGGAACTTGTGGTCAAAGATATCCATTTATTTACCTCAGTATTTATCGTCTAAAATACACAGCCTTTTGAACAAAAATGTATCAAATATTCTAAAGGTAGCAATAAAAACGCACCCTGTAGAGACAACACAATCATCAGGGTCAGACTTATGGCATAGATTTAGGTACAGCCAGTGAATTTAAAGCACTATTAATTAATCCTGTGAAGGGTCCATGGAAAAGATACACATCATGAAGGACCAGATGAAATTTAACAAAGAAATGGAAAGCATAAAGAACCAAATGGAAGTGCCAGAAGTGAAAATACAGTAGCAAAGAACAGTGCCTTTCCTTTCTTTTTCTTTTGTTTATTTTCAAGACAGATTTCTATGTGTTGCCCTGGTTGTTCTGGAACTCACTGAGATTAAAGGCATTTACCCCCACCACCTAGCTAAAGAGCAGTACCTCACAGGCACTTACTGATACACACTGAAACAGCACACTCCAAATCTTTAGTAAAAAGAAACCCAAGGCCAGCAGAAATTAAGCCAAACTAAAATCTGAAGAGCAAAGAAAGTGAATTATCTTACTTCAAAAGCATCTAAGAACTGTGGGAATACCAAACCCCATTACACATGTCATTTTCCAGTGTTCTTTTTACTTGTCAGCAGATAGAAAGGCGCTTTTTCTATTTGTTTATTTGGCTAGGTACCATTTCCTGCTATGTCATGCCTTGCCTTTTTAAACTGTTCTCTTTGGCTTGGGCTTCCCATAAGTTCATCATGATGTTTATGCTTGTTTTGAGGGACTTATCATTTGGTGTTTTCATACTTTATCTGTAGTTGGTACCCTGTAGTTTTTTTAACCTATTAAATCACCTTAGGGCTGTTTATAGGAGCACAGCAAGAGTTTGTTACAGGAAGATGAGCACCTTACTAATAGCTATACCACTGAACCTGCATGAGCCATTGATTTTGTATAAATCCTTCTTCCATAACAGTGTTACAGACCTGATCTTGTACCAGATAGTCACAACTGCTGAGTTTAAAAGTATAGCAGCCATGGCATGGCATGTCCAGAAGTCAGCATTCTATACCCCCTCCCCCTTTTCTCTGGCTCTTACTTTTTTTCTCACCCCCTCCACAGTGTTCTCTGAACCATGGAGGTTGTAATACAGATATTCCATTTGTGAATGGGTATTCAACAGTCATTTATTCTCTGTAGTTTAGCCAGTTGTGAGTCTCTTACCAGCCTCTACAAAAAGAAGCTTCTCTGACCAAAGTTGACAACAGCATTAGTATGTGGGCACAAACAGTTATTTAGGAGGCAAATTGACAGGCACATTATGTCATTTAGCAAAACCGTAGTAGCTTCTTCACTACGGCTTAGAATCACCCCAGCCACAGGCTTTTGCAGTTTTTGCCCTCACAATAGCCTTGCAATAATGAGTTCATCTTGCTTGTATGGTCAATATTCTTGAATAGAGGATCCACACCTGAGTAAGACTTAAACTGACAATTCTCCCTCAATGCACTGTCCAACACTATGAGGACTACCCACCAGGGAGGATGATTCCCGCCCAGTTCCAGCTTGATTTATTTGTCCTGCAACCAAGGTATGTGATAAGTCAGGCTTGAAATTCATGATTGTCTGTGTGTACCAGTATTTTCAGAAAAAAAATGAGAGAAAAATATTTGGACAAAATGGTGGAGATAATCTGTAAATATCTCCTTGACTGCAGATATTTCCACAACCACCTGAAGATTACTTTCATTCCCATGAGTAGCTAAGGCCCAAGATGAAGGGTAGACATCAGCTTTCCTTAGAGTCTATAATCTTCAAATAATAAAGGTAATGTTTGTTCATGTCTCGCCAGGAATAGTTATCAGGCAACAGTAGTGAATATCTGTAATTTCAACACTCAGGAAGCAGAGGCAGGAGGATTACAAATTTGAGGCCTGCCCAGCCACATTTATACCAACAAAAGGGAGGTAAACTCTCAGTGTGAAAATCGAGGCAGCACTCTCTAACCTCAAATTTCACAGTTACAGGTTAGAGGGTACTCTGGTAAGGACTGTAATGACATCAGGAATCATCCCACAAAAAAATATCACCAAAGAGCCTAAATGTGTATGAAGGGAGAAGTCCTGAAACACTAAAGAAAATAAGCCCCAAGTTCTGCCTGGTTTCCTATGCAGAAAAATAGCAAAGGACTTTTGAAAGAAGGAAGTGCAGAAAATTCAAGGCCAGTGTCTCTCACACATGTGTGCAGAAGGCAGCCAGGGTGGGGTGGGGAGCCCTTCTGTGCTTTCTCCTCTAACTAAGAGTAAATTTCTAATGGGATTGCATCTGTGGTAATATTCACTTCTATGTTCTTTTTTGGATTTTTTTTTTTTTTTACATTTATCTATCGACTGTGTGAAGGGATCAGACATACACCTACGGCTTAAGTGCACAGATCAGAGAGCAACATGGGAGAGTCAGCTCTCTCCTTCCACCATTGGGTCCTGGGGACTGAATTAAACCTTCAAGATTGGCAAGTGTCTTTACCTGCTGACCCATCTCACTGGCCCGAAAATGAAATCCTTTTTTTTTTTTTAAATGCTTTTTTAAAAAGTAGAATTTATTCATTTTTGACAAAATCATACATGTAAACACAATCCATCTTGACCATCTGTACCCCAATACCCCCTTCAACTCCTCACAACATGACCCTTTCCCCTCAAAAGGATTTTGAACAAACTTATGATTCTTGTGAAGCAGCTTAAGCAACTGTATGCCCAGGGTCCCAATGTTTACCTTAGAGGTACCTGGTCCTAAGGCTGGAGCTGAAGGCAATGACATAAGCCACCTTCCTGAACAGACCGCTTCCATAGGTTTCCTATGGCTGTCACAGAGGTTAGCCCAATGCGCGCAACACTGGGGCAACTGCTACATGAAGAGGAGAGCCCCGGGGAAGGTGGACTCCAGGAGGATCTGCTTCACTGTCAGTTAAACCAGTGTATCCAAAAAAGAGAAGCTTTATCAAAAATATCACATTCCAGACATGGTATCTTAAGTTTAAATAAAGACACATGTGAGTTTTCCAGCAACTCTGGGGGAAAAAAACAAAACAAAACAAAAAAACCAAACTGGGGGCTAGAAAGAGGACTTTGTAGCTAACTGGCTGCTCTTCAAGAGAACCTGGGTTCTCACATGGCACCCACATGGCAGCTCACAACTGTAACTCCAGTTCCAGAGGATCTAACACCCTTACACCAATACACATAAAATTTTGGAAAAAAAAAAGTGTTGCCAGGCATGGTGGTACATACCTGTAATCCCAGCTCTCTGGGAGGCAGAGGCAGGTAGATCTCTTTGAGTTCAAGGCCAGCCTGATCTACAAAGTAAGTCCAGGACATCCAAGGCTACACAGAGAAACCCTGTCCGGAAAAAAAAAAACAAACTGATGCCAGGGGTGGTATGCCTTCCTGAGTGTTGGTGGCCAGGGAGCTGGATTCCTGAGGTCCCCCGACTATATCAACTCTCGTTACTATATGTGGGTGTGAACCAGAGCTAATGGCCATCCCTGTTGCTGACTTCAGGAAACCGGAGCGCCAGGCTTACACCACGAAACACTGCCCATCCCCAGCAGGTGGTGTTCAATGTCGGGGGGGGGTGCTATTCAGGCCACAAGGGAGAGCCAATTCCTATAGCTTCACCTGCCTGCAGACCCCAAGAACCCCAGTACATTCATGTTGCACAGAACAGCAGGTTCTGTGGTGGTTCAGTCAGCACATGTAGTCAATGTCCTTCCAACTATGTCCAGGCCCCTCCATGTCAGAACTCTTTAGGGTAGGTCAGAAACCTGGGGCTGAAAAGAATCCCACATCCAGATGGGGAGGCTAACAGCACTGCTTTGTTAAACACTAAGTATCCAATCAATACTTGTGATGGTTTAAATGAGAACAGCCCTTACATATTCGAATGTTTGTTTCCTAGTTGGTGGACTGTTTGGGAAGAATTAGGAGGTGGAACCTTATTGGAAAAGGTATGTCTATCATTAGGGGTAGACTTTAAGGTTTCAAAACTCTGCCTCTTGCTTGTAGAGATGTAAGCTACTGCAACAGAGCTCTGCCTGCCTTCCTGTTCCTGCCAAGAAGGTAATGGATTCACCCTCTGAAAGTGAAAGGAAGCCCACAACTCAACATGTTCTTTTACAACTTGCCTTGGTTGTGATGTCTCTTCACAGAAACAGAACAGTAAACTAAAACACTTATCCTCCGAATGTGTGTACAGGAGTCATACTATGGCTGCCAACTGTAGCTGAGGGGACTCTCTTCTTACATTGGGTGGCAACCACTGTATCCCATGATGATCTTTACACATGGCAGACTCACTCTCCAGGCAGGTAGATATGCCCTGGAAATATCTGCTCCTCTCCATCAGCCAGACTTGAGAGATTTCACACTCTGTTCCCTCCGTCAACAGAGACACTCCCTCAATAATAAAACCAGAACGTGACAATCCCTTCTCTACATGAGCTTCCGGTAACAAAACAGGAACCCCAAACCTGGTCTAAACCTTCTGGACATGGATTAACTTGGACCAAACTCCAAAATGGGCATTTATATTATAACCCACTGTGCCCAGAAAGCTACAATGAGACACAACAGGTAGGTAAATGGTAGCTGCCTCCCTAGAGCCAACAGTCCCACAGGTACAATAAACAAAACAGCAAGCCACTACTTACAGGCTTTCTATTCCCATACAAGGAAATATACAGGGGACACATACACAGCCATTTCTCCAAGTCCCTCTCTGAGCTGTCAGCCATCTCCTATAACCTAGGTATTACCCCAAGGCAGCCACTGACCACCCACTAAGTGTTTGTGACGCAGGCCTTACAGCACCCAGAAAACCTTCCTCTTTTGTCTTTACAATGTAGGCTGGCTCTTAAGCATGTTTCTACCTGCCACCTTTCCCTTTTGAGCTACCACTATAACTGAGCACACTTAGGAGGGAGCGTATCAGCCTCCAACATGCTTTCCTACATGATTGTGCATAGGCTTCCGAAACAGAATGCCCACCATTTCATTGTTGGGGAGCATGTCCACTTTGAGAACTATATATAGCCTTTGTCCTGCCCACAGTAACAAAATTCCTTGAGTCCTTAACCAAGACACGAAGTCATTGTCCTTTGTCACAGAAATTGCCAGTTACTGTATTTAGTCCCTACACAAGGCCCTAGATAGGCAATATAAGCAAAGGCTTGGCTACGTTTACTGCTACGTTCTGAACCACACCTACACAGGTGCTTCTTAAGCCAAGAGACCTGGTAACCAGGAAAACAGGCTATAGGTGGGCTCTGGGCATATGAACAGCTGTACCCATGATCTGTGCGCGGTCAGTGGATACCAGAAAAGGTAATGTAGCTGGTGCTCTCCACAGAAGTGCAGGATGCTTCTGGCCACAGGCTCTGGCCACCACCATGGAGGTACGCTCTTCTCCTGAGTCTGCCATTTTATGAGTAAGCATCCATGGCTGCAGTCTCTCCTGTTTTGACACAGCAGCCCAGTGGCTCAGTTCTCAGGAGGGAAACAACAAAATACCTCTAACGCTCAGGGACTATGGAGGAAAAACATGCAGAAAGGTGGTAAGAGCTAGAAGGTGGGAAAAGTGGTGGTCCAGGCCTGAGCTGCCAGAAGGATCAACTGGAGCAGAGCATCAACACTAACACATAGTATGTCCAACCACCAAGATAAGTAACAGAGCTGTTACCATTTCCTCCAAGAAACAGGGGCATGGTTCCTGTTCACAAAGCAGCCCCCTGACGGATGGTTGAACCTCCCACCTGTCACTTACTAGTCTTCATAAAATATAATCAAGACTGGTGATTATAACCACAAGTAAAACAGCTACCTAAGTCACCCATGACTCTCTAAGCTTACCACCTGGAGACAGGCTGTCAGTACCATTATAATTCACAGCAAAGCCATTTTTACATGAATTCAGATTCATACAGCCACACAGTGATATAGCACACAGTGATGTGTGAACACTTAAATCTCTTTACAGTAAGAACAGATATCAGTCTGCTCTTACAGGGTGTCACTTATCCGTTACAAATCTTTAAAAGGCAGCTTTGGTTTTTCTTGAATTAAATATAGCCACCATCACACCTTAAAAGGCAGGAGGTGGTTATCCTGGGCTTATTTCTAGTACCCAGTTCCTATACAACTGTAACCTGCCATGCCATGATACAGAAACAAACCAAGACCAAAACCCAAATTTGGAAGTGGGAATTCCAGTACTGTCATTTTAGAGTAGAGGAGCTTCACGGAGTCATAGGCCACACTGTTCAGATCAAGTCTCTTCTCTGTATCTAAGGAACTACGCACTCTGCAGTCAAGCTCTGAACACTAGGATACACCCAGACTCATGAATTTTTCTTGACACTTAAAAGAGGACCACAGACACCCTGAAGCCAATCTACCTGGGAAAGTACCTTCCCCAACAACTTGCAGTCAGGGAACAGCACCTGTTTCTTTTCAGATGCTTTACTTTACTGCTTCTTTTTTTTTACTTGCCGGACTGTCCAAGACTTCAATCTTGCCTCTACCACCTTCTGCGTTTGGAAGCTTAATGTTCTCTATGGTGACTTCAGAGGGGACGAAGTCTTCCTCTTCAGACTCTGTGCTGTCTCCGGAACCGTCCCATGAGCTCTCCGTTGGACTATCCTCCTCTTTTGAATCTGACCGATTCATCTCAAATAGGGCCACATCCATCTGTATGATGTTTCCGGAAGTCTCATCGATATTTTCAATATTGAAATGACCAGCTGGAGCAACCGCCATTTCCTTTCGTAGCTTTTCATTTGCCTGGGCCATTTGTGGGAGAAAGGCCTGAACTTGGTCTAACAAAGGGCTCCTCTGCATCCGAACTGTTTGAAGCGTGAGGGTCTTTCTGGAACGAGGCTTAGAACTGATGAGCAACTGGTCCCAGATACCTCCAGAGGCCCCATTCTCCACTGTCAGCAGCTCTCTGGACACCGTGACCTGTGAGCAGGCCCCACAAGGTAAGGAGGCACTGGGGCCGGATGCGCGCTCACCACCGAGCTCCATGCTTGCAAGACAGCAATGTGGAAAAGCTAAAAATGAAATTCTTGATAACTTTAAGTAGCAGAGGGATCAAATAGCAGGATAAATGACCAAGCCAATGAAAGGCAATTCATGTGAAAAACTGGAAATCAGGAGGAGGGTGATCTCTGTTGTAAAGTGTTTGCTTAGCATTACCCCAGTCTTGGGTTCAATTTCAGCAAGGGAAATTAAAAAAAAAAATCGGAAAATCCATAAAAGGCCCAAAATAGATATACATATTTAATGGTATAATATATATTTGTTTTAAAGCTTGAAGGAATTTATCCTTTACAAGTCCAGTTCAAGTTTCCTACATCATCAAGCACTTACCATTTGTCATCTGAAAAACAGGAGGTGGACCTAGTAACATAGGCCTGCACTCAGAAGGCTAAGATAGGATGACTGAGAATCTGAGGCCAGCCTGGGCTAGAGTAAAACTCAAAAAGACAGGGAGAGAATACTTATAATAAGCACATTACAATTTAGCATGACTTCAAGCATGTCAAATTTTGTTGAACCAGCTTGGTGTGGTGGCACACACCTGTAATCCCTGCACTCGGGGAGGCAGAGGCAGGCGGATCTCTGTGAGTTCAAGGCCAGCCTGGTCTACAAAGTGAGTCCAGGACAGTCAAGGCTACACAGAAAAACCCTGTTTCAAAAACAACGAAACAAAACAAAAAATTCTGTTGAACCACCAGAGCTAATGGTGATCCTCTAGATGACCATGACGGTACAACTTTTAAACAGCTATGTTATTCAGACCTTAAGGACATTTTGAGCTTATGAATCCTCATCACTGAAGGTCACCTGAGACTATTTCAATGGTGACACAGTATGCTTCGCAACACTGAAATTTTACTCCACAGTTGTATCCAAAGTCATACTTCCTGTGCTTGTGCCTTTTTTAAGGGGTTCTGCAACATCTCTGCCCATTCTAGTCATTTCCTCTAAGATCCTTCTCTTGAATTTGAAAGATCTGAGAAGGTGAGAAGTGAATTTGAAGTCAGCCTTAGCCACATTCAGATCAACAAAGAAGAGGTAAACTCTCACTATGAAAACTGAGGCAGCAGTTTCTAACCTCAACCCTCACAATTACAGATTAGAGGGCATTATGGCAAGAAAGGTTATGGATGTCAGAAGTCTCCCACAGAAATGTCCCCAAAGAGTGTCTGTGAGGGCAGACCTCACTCTGTGAACTGTGGAGGTCAGTACCAAGAACACTCAGGCAAACAGAAATAATAATTTCAGGAGTAATGTGACACATTCTAAATGTTTAAAAAACAATTTTTCCCAACATACATATAAAGAATTTTAGCTTCAGTGGGCTAATATGATGGCTCAGTGGTAAAGGCTCTTGCTAGTCATACTGACAAGCCAAATCTCCTAAGCCCATGATGGAAGGAGAAAATTAACCTCCATAGATAACAGATAACTTCCACATGAGCACCATGGCACACACTCCCACTCTCCCATGTAAGTGTAGTAAGTAAATATCAATGTAAAAATAATCAACACTTAAATTTTGTTAAAAAAGAAATTTTAGTCCCAAAATATATCAAAGTTAGCCCTTTTATTAATTAGTTTGGTGTATAGCCACACTATCAAAAACAAAACATGTTCTTACCAACAAAATAAAATGGCAGATGCAAGAACCTGAAAAAAAAAAGGAACATTAAAAGAACAATGGCAATAAAGAAAATTAACCACGTACAGAAAATCAGATAGATTATACTTAAGAGTGGGGGTTCAGGAAATAGTAGCATGTTGCATTAGCATACGGACCTGAATTTGGATTCCCAAGCACCCAGGTAAAAGCTGGGTGTGTATGTATGCATCTGCAATCCTGGTGCTCCTACAGTGGGATGTCAGACAGAGACGGGAAAATCCCTAGAAAAATCCTAGGACACCAGGTGTTCCCAGGAGAAAAGCAGCAGAGACCCTTTCTCAAAAAAGGGTAGCAGACAAAGACTGATATGAGTTGTCCGCTGATCTCCACATACAGCTTTGTAGTCTTTCCCTCCCCACCTCCTTTCATGTAACACTCAACACATACACACACACACACACACACACACACACACACATATACTCTCACTCACTCACTCACTCACTCACTCACTCACTCACTCACTCCAAGTCCTCCTTCTGATTATCCTACCCAACCTGTCTTTCACAGCTTTGAGATATTAACTGATTTCACATGTACAGTTTGATGCATTAACATTAACATAACTATTACCATACTAAAGATGACAAACATTTCCATGACACCTAAGTTTCCTAAAGCCTTTCTTAGCTCCTTATCCCTGCAAGCACTATCTGCTTAGTGACCCAAAACAGTAGTTTACATTTTCTAGATTTAAACACAGTAAAATACACAGTATATGCTTTCCTTAAGTCGGTCTTCTTTCACTAAGCTTGATTACTTTAAGGTGTGTTTATGCTGTGGAGACCATCAATAGTTCTTTCCTTTTCATTGCCAAACAGTATTTCATTGCATTAATAGGAGACACTTTCTTTATTTGTAGACTTGTGATTGATACATCGCTTGATGTTCTTAGGTATAACAAATCCGGCAAGAGCATATGTACACAAATTTTCATATGACCATATGCTTTGGTGTGTCTTGGAGAGATACTTAGAAATTGAATGGGTGTGTCATATGCCATGTATGAATTTACATTTTCAAAAGCTCTGCTGAATTGCTCAAAGTAGCTGTTCCTTTTTCCTTCCCACCAGTAATGGAGAATTCCAGAAAATTTCCATCCTTGCCAACACATGACATTTCAATGAAAGTTACTGGAGGGAGTGGGGAAGCAGTGCCTCCTTACAGTTTAACTTTCCACTTCCCTGGTTATGTCTGGTGATGAGCCTCTGACTGGCAGCCATTTACATCCTCTGACGAGCTTTCTATTCAGTTTCTCATCCTCTTTTGTGAGTTATTTGTTGTCTTATTCTTGAGTTGTAGAGTCATTTATACATGCTGGAAACATAATCTCTGCCAGATAAAATGATATGCAAGTGTCTTCTCCCAGCATAGGCTTGGCTCTTCATCTTGCTAATTGTGTGCTCCAAAGATCAAAGATTTTTACTGTGACAAACCCCTTCAGTTACTGTTTCCTAAATTTCTTGCCTCTGTATCTTTTTTTTTTTCCTTGCCTAGTTCTAAGATCACTAATTTTTTTCCTGTATTTTTGTGGTTTACAGGCTTACCTCTTTCACCTAGGCCTATGCTTATTTGAAATGACTCTCTATGTATCTGCATTCATGAAGTCTCCATGATAAGCCAAAGTCGAGAACACCTGGTGTGCATGGCTCTCCAATTGGTCTATGACCAGTTGTTGAGAGGAATGGCTCTTTGTGGAAAATCAGCTTTACCCCCTCTACTCACCCCTTCCTCTACTGCCACCCAGTTTCCAGCAAACTTTCAACTTCCCTGGCCACCTTCTTCCTTCCAACAACCATCCAAACCCCAACCCTACAAAAATATAACTTTCTACCTATTCCCTAACTAAATTCTTCCAGCTGAAAATGACAAAGGAGGAAAAATAACCTCACAGATCTGTGCTGACCAGTAACAACTAAGATTCATGCTCCGAGCATAGAATGAGCACTGCTGCTATTCTCTAATCCCACTTCATGTCTCTAGTCCATTCACTCACCTAACCCTTGGGATTATTTCACTCTTCCTTTTCTCCAAACTAACAGCCATTCTTCTGTCCTTGCTCTTCCATTCAACCCTGTGTCACTAAAACAGTTGGCTAACAGAAAAACAGACCGTGGATCACCAAAGAGAGAGAAAATTATTTCTTATCCCATAGCATTGCTGACAACAATAACTGAGACAATGTACACATGGAAAGCACTTGATCCAACTCTCAATAAGTGATGCTTCTGTTACCACTTTTACTACAACTAAACCATGAACCAGAATGTGAAGTAACTTTAACAAGTTAACAATTAACAAGGACTTTTCTTAATGCATCTAATTATATAACATACTATATGATCTTACATATATTAATAAGAATACACACATATATATGGCTATACATGTATGCAAGTACACTGTATGTGTGTATCCATTAGGAAAGATTACATTTGACACAAGACTTTAACATTTAGATTAGATACTTGTTATTATAACTTCATTTTAGCAAAACGTCTGCTTTTCTTAACAGTAGACACAAAATCTATAACAGTCTAAATCATGATTTAAAAAAACAAAGTGCAGAAGGCTACCGTGGATCCATCAGCTTATGTTCCTGTACCTACCCTGTTCAAAAAGGACTGTCCCATGAGCCTAACTTTCCACAATGCAAGTGATCAAATGAATGAGTGTCTGAAAACACAGCATACTGCATTACTATAGCTCGGCTGACAGGAATGAGAAGCACTTACCCCACTGACTGTCAATACCACCCATTTGGAGCTGAGGCTCTGTGCTTATATGACCCTGGGCTTAAAAAGCAATCTGGTATGTATTTAGATCAGATCTAAAGCATACACTTAATTTGACCTTTGACCTTCCTATCACAGAATATCCCTTGTGAAATAACTTGCTTTCAAAAATAATAACCTCTGCTCCAAAGATTAATCCCTAAACAGCAGTCACAGATTAAAGACCTTTTCAACCTGAGTGTTTCTGTTTTTTTTCCTTCCCTAAGCAGTCTTGACAATTGCTTTTTGAAATAATACTTATAATGCATTCACTCCCAGAATCACTACTCTGAAGCATCTAAATAAGACAGTGCTTACAAAACCAGAACCATCCACACATTGTTTTGACAGATCCAGGCCGGTCTGTTGCAAAGCTTCTGAACATGTGCACCCCCACGGGCCTGTGCACATCTCCTTTAGCTCTTGCAAATGTTCCTTTTCCCTTGCTGGTCTAGTTCTAGATTTTAAAAAAACAAAACAGTCAATCGTGTGGCTCTACCTTCTAACAGAGTAAAAAGAAAAAGTTATTTCTTATATAAGCCCCACTAAAATCTGCTTAGCAGAAATGCAAGCATCTAAGCTATAAAAGACAGTATGACAAAAGTCCCAAGGATAGTAGGCCTTCCAAATTCATGGATTCCACCTCTGCAAATTCAGCCAGCCTTGGATCAAACATGTTTGAAGGGAATAGCATCTGTCCTGACTATGCAGAGAATTTCCTTGCCCTTACTCTCACAACAGCACAGCTCAGCTCTTCACACAGCCTTTCTGTTATGAACTGATACTGTAAGTAAGCCTGAGAGGACTTCAAGTATGCAGAATGACATTATATAGGTTATATGCATTACCATGCCACTTTTTCAAAGAGATCCAAGTATCTTTCTTCGGCATGTGGGACTCCCAGAACCAAAGTCCAGACAGGAATAGGTGAATTTTAATTTATTGAATGATAAAAGTATTCACAAAGTACCTATAGGGCTGCGACTGGTACAGCATGCCTTTGATCTCAACTGAAAATGTTCACATATATTTACTTATCACAAACATACATTAAGATGTTTACGAAAAAAAGAACAACCAAAAACCAAAATAACAAGCAACAAAACAGAAAATAACAACAAAACAACAGAAATAATTACAGGTAAAGATGTGGAGAAACTGGATGGAACCTGTGGGTCAATGAAATGGCTTCAAGAAAAAAAGGTGCCTGTCATGCATGCCTGACAGCCTGAGTTTAATCCACAGAACCAATGCAAAAGTTGTAGGGGCAAAAAGTCATCCTCTGACCACCACATATACACCATGACACACATAATCAGAAATCCAAACACATACTCAAGTGCACACAGTCCCCAACATGTACACACTCCCCTACATACACACATTCCATACCATACACACAGTAAAGAATAAACTGGTATCCTTGTGAACTGTTTGTGGAAAATACAATGACTGGGACAACCACAGTGGAGAAAACAGTACAGCAGATTCCTTGAAAATAAAAAAAGAACAAAACTTCATGGAATTACCATATGACCCAGCAATTCTACTTCCAAGAACAAACCCAAAATGGCCAGGTGTGGTGGTGCATGAATACTGCTCCCAAATAATCAGACATCATCCAGACTATGGGGTCACAAAATATTCAATATCCACTCACCCTGTTACCAAGACCTTACTATCATAAGATCTGTTCAGCAAGGCCCTATAGCTACAATAATGAAAACTATTTACACTAGGCTTTCCTCTTAACATTTCCTGTAAATGCAAGAAACTATCAAAACATTAAACACCATGAGTAAAATAAACCAGCAATTTGAATTGATATGATTACATTTTTTGTAACAATGATTTTATTTTAATATCTCAATTGTCAAGTTCCCAAACAAAAACAAATTCTTGGCTTGCCTTGAAAATTGAACTTACTCAATTTGTCTTCAGATATACCACTAAAAATATACCCCCTAACCAGCATCTAAAGAATCTCTAGACACTTGAGGCAGGGTGGGGTGTGGGAGTACTTTCAATAGAAAAAAGAAGACAAACTGCAAGCCAATATTTGGATGAACCCCTGCCCCTTTCACTGCACAAAACAAAATAGACATCTTCACTATGAATCCTGGCAAGGTCAATTCTTAGCCTTATTCACAAAATTCTTGGATAGCTTCCATGGCAAAAAAAAAAAAAAACATTCACTGCAACTGTTCTAAAGTCTGAGTAAAGATACAGTTGCTTAGGAAAATCACCCATTTTGATGGCAAGCAAATAACCTGCAATGGTATTTCAATAATCTTAAGCCATAAAAACATTATTATAATTCATGAAAAAGATAAACATCTAAGATTCCCATTATGAAAAGAAACTAATATCATAGGTTATCGACAATTTAAGAAAAGATAAATATTTCTAGAGAAATAAAAAGTTACAGAGAAAGAAACTGGTTCTTCAGATTTCAAAATGACTAATTAAGGGGGCCAGAGCAATGGCTCAATTGTGACTGCTCTTCCATAGGTCCCAGGTTCAGTTCCCAGAATCAATATGGCAGCTCACAACTGTCTGAAAGTCCAGTTCCAGGGGATGTGAGCCCTCTTCTACCTACCAGGTACACAGACATATACAGGCAAACACTCATAAAGTAATAAAATGAACTTTAAAAAATGAGCTGGCGAGTGAGAATGAAAGTTTATTGACAATCTATCCCACTCTTCAGCCATCGGTCTCTTCCAGAGCAAGTCATCTGCCCTTGATGTTGTTCTTCTGAGTAGCTATCACCAGTTATGAAAGCAACTGTCCATGCACAGAGCTCTTACTTTACTTACATAACTGTTTTATTTTTAAAAGATTTATTTCATGTGTATAAATGTTTTGCCTGTGTGATATATATATATGTGTCCCATGCATGACTGATGCCTGTAGAAGTCAGAAATAGGCAATGGGTCCCCTAGAATTGGAGTCCCATATGGCTGTCAGCTGCCATATGGGTGCTGGGAATTTAACCCAGGTCCTCTGTGAGAGCAGCTAGTGCTCTTAAACTACTGAGCTGTCTCTTCAGCCCACAGAATTGTTTCTAAGTTTGTTACTCTCCACATTTACAAGCTATAAAAAGAATAAGCAAACTGTAAGAGAATACTTGTGGTCTTATGCTGCCAGTCGCAAGGTGAATGACACTGCTGCTCCACACAAGTCTAGGAGTGTCTTATAAAATTAAACATGCACCCTAGCAATTGTACTCTTGGTGTTACTTCCAGAGAAATAGAAGCATAATTACATAAAAACAAGAATCCTCATAATGTCAATACCTCCAACTGAAAGAACAGAAATGTCCCTCAATGGGTCAATATTTAAACAAACTTTGGTATATTTACAGCATGGCCATTCCTAAATAAGGGAAATAGAAAGGAAGAGCTGCTGATATGCAGACTGGACAACTTTGATGAATCAAGGACACTGATGTTTAGCGAACTTTTTTAGTCAATCACAAAAGATTCACACTATAAGATTCCATTTTCCCTGATAGTCAATGTGGGTAAAGGTGGTGCTCTGTAAATGACCTCTAAAGGGCTTTTAAGTCCTGGACCTGTCCTAGATCTGTGTTCACATCCATTCTCAGTAGTATGTTACCCTCCTCTTTCTTAAACTGTCTCTTTTCTATCACTATCCATGTGTCTCTGGCCCAATTCTTTGTTCCAGAACACAAGAACCTGGAAATCTTAGCAAGCGCTTTCTGGACTCAGGTTCAAAACTATAATACAACTTTACACAGAACAAATCTTTCAATTATATCAAAATGCAAAAGCCTATGCACATGTAAAATTGAGCACACATACAAACTGGTGAAGAGTTAAGTCCTTAGCTAACATATTATACCAATGTCAAATTCCTGACTTTGTTATTATATGTAAAACACTACCACTGTCAGAAGCTTGGTAAAGGGCTCCAGGAACTCTATGTATTAATTTTGAAACTTCCTATGAAATCTACAATAATTTCAAACTCAAAAGTTCTTATAAATGCTCAACGTCCTTAGCCATCAGAGAGATGCAAATCAAAACGACTCTGAGATTTCACCTTACACCCTCCAGAATAGCTAAGATCAAAAACTCTAGTGACAACGCATGTTGGAGAGGCTGTGGAGAAAGAGGAACCCTCCTCCA
>CM053761.1:26506273-26537985 GCA_028658305.1 Pachyuromys duprasi | reverse complement strand
ACACACACACACACAAACCCGCACACAGATAGTCAGGGGAGAGCTTCCTCTTGCTTAGAGTAAAAGTAATGATCATTTTTAACGTTTTATGTCTTACTGAACAGGGACATATTTAGTGAGTTTTAATCTGAGGAACTTAATATGCATATTTTTATCTTAATCACTGTTAAATAATATGATAAAAATGAAAAACGGGTGCATGATTTAACAAGGGACATTAGTCTGATCCAGAATTGTGATACAATGATTAAAACAACACACTGATTAGAAACATAACCTGTTGTCAATATTTAATGTTCTGTTTTCAACAAATAATGGTAAGGATGGAACTTATACTCCCTAAGAACAGAATGTAGGGAGTTAAATGTATTTATCTGGAAACATATATGCTTTAATAATTATATATCAGATGGATTTTGAAGAAGTTCTATTTGTTCATTGCTTTATGTGAGATTATTGTTAGCAAATATTCGTTTATTTCAAATGAATAGTATTTATTCAGAAAATTGTGCTTCCAATCAACTTGTAACTAGGAATATAAACATTTCCTTTATATTTATAAATTATTATGTTTTTTCATGTTAATTTTCATAAGTAGCATTTGTTTCCTGTTTAAATTTTAGTTTGAGTTAGGCTTTTTTAAAACACAAAAATTGGCATTTTCAATTTGTGACTTAACTGAAATGAACCTTTCAGAGGACATTTTATATTATTAATCCTTTATCTCAAATACTAAAGAATTGACACAATAATTTAAATTAATAATCTGCTACTCCAAAGAGCTCAATAAATTAATGATATCAAAAATACACTAAAAAGAAAAAAAACATCATTATAGTGTTTGTCTAAAAGGCAGATGTTTGTTGCATGAATTATTGAAGGTTTTTATTGCATAGCCTCAAAAAGAAAACCTGTAAGTCAACATTATTTTACAAGTAAATAATAATTTATCTGTAGTTACTCAGAAACTACAAAAAAATCAGGTTTATTGCCACCTTTGATGGATTGGGAAATTCATCCAAAGCAGATGAATGCTGTCTGTTGAGTGGTCATGAAATGCACACTGATCCACTAAACTCAAGGATGGAGGGTCATTTGTTTCATTTTGTAATAAAATATTTCCTCTTATTTGATCTGGAATAAATTTAGACAACATTTTATCACAGTTTATCACAAGACAGATTGTTCCAAATTGTGAAATTATAATGCATCCGTTTTGGCAATACAGAAGCATCTAGATCGCTATGTTAGAAACAAAAAGCTATACACAGAAAATCTCAGGAGACTATTTACTATAACATCACATTCTATTTAAAAATACTATTCTGATTTGATACCATATAAAAGTAGTTTTGTTTAAATTATAAGAAGAGATGTGATTAACATTACTGTAAGCATCATAAGCAATGAATAATTTTTAAATTCATGATGCATCATATATAATATCTGAAAGTGAATTGACAACAAAAAGTATATGAAAAGCACTTAGACACTTATCTTAAGGTTTACCTTTTCTTGGTGACTGTCCCTGGTCTCTAAAATCTAAGAAAGATACATACCTGTGCATGCTAGACCTAAGACTAATCATTATTTACAACTCTTTTTTGGCATTTATAGTTCCTGTCAGTTGGGTACTTGTTTTCATGAGTGCCATTATTGATTGTTCTAAAGACAATGATAATGACTACCACCTTCTCTCTCAGCTTCCCACCCTGGAAAACATGTTATTATTAGCCAGCATAGCAGATACCTTATTCTGTTCCTCAGACTAAAATCTCAAAGTTATGAACACTTTTCTACTAGGTCTTAGCTCACTATCATTGTTTCCCCTTTGTTTTTGACAACATTGTCACTTCAGTCTGAGTCTTCATCAACCTACTTACATTAACACAATTTTCTTTCATCGTATGAGAAACCAAAGTAAAATGTTTAAGCATCTCCTATCAGTACATTATCAACTCATGTTCTTTCTCTAAAGATTCATGAAAGGTCAATCTTTTTTTCATGTCCGAGATTTTTTTTCTCACCAGTTTTCTTCAGACACAATTTGAAAATAAACTGTATATATTATGGTTTAAAATTTTAACTTATTTGTAATTACCCACTTTCTGTCAAAGAAATCTCTTGCCACCCAGCTTCTTATTGAAGGCATTGTTCTTTGAGTTACCTGAGGAAATGCCCATGCTTTACTTGACTTGATCAATATATTTTCCTTGAAATATTGCTAGTAAAGTAGAAAGTAAAGAATAGATAAATTTTTGGTATTAGATACCGGGCAAAAAAAAAATCTAGCCTTACAGATAAAATTTGATTTAATTGCAAAAATGGGCTGCCACATATCACATGAAAGTGATACAAAACAACCTGTTTGATTATTGACTTAAAAAAAAAGTTGTATCAGTTTTTCCTAGGCATAGTTATCAGAGATGCACATCAAGTCAAAAAGCCAGTATATATATATATATATATATATATATATATATATGTCATCTAGAGATCAAACAACGCAAAGTATCCCAACTGTAGTACCTGTGGCAGTATAGCATGCAGATCTGTAATCTCCCACGATACAGAAAGGTTGAAAGCTGCTCTCCATCTTCTGTTAACAATGATGCCAATATGAAAATGTAAGGAGACTACTTTCTAATATAGCATATAAACAAGAGATTAGGTCCTAGTACCATACCTATAACGCCAAAACTGTGGAGACTGGAGAGAAAAGAATTCTCAGGGGCTGGTCTCTATCAGTCTAGTCAAAACTTTGCAAATTTCAAGTAAAACTAGAGAACTTACACAAAGGATCAAGGTTGAGATAGAGGAGACACTTAACACCCTACTCTGTCCTTTGGATGCTTACTGAGTATATAAGTATAAGCAGTCACACACACGCACACCACAATGCTCATCTTTTTTATTTATTTATTTATTTTTATCTCAATCACAGGTTAGGTACTTTGAATCCCAAGCGTAGCCCCCTCCCCCATTCCCTCCTACCCTCCCACTCCCTCCCTCATCTCCTTCTTCCCCGCCCCCTCCAAGTCCACCAACAGGGGAGGACCTCCTTCCCTTCCATCCAACCCCAGTTTATCCTGTCTCCTCAGGGCTGGCTGCAATGTCCTCCCCTGGGATCTAGCCAGTCTGTCACTCCCCGGCTTGTATGGGGGAGGGTCAAAGAGTCAGCCATCAAGATCATGACTGAAACAGTCCCTGTTTCCCTGAATAGGGTCTTCAGTCCTACATGGATATTTTATATAAAAGAAACCATACAATAATACAGGCCTTTTGTTTCTACTTTCTTTCACTTGCTATTTTTAATGGTCCTTATTCTAGGATGTTTCAGTACTTTTTATGGCCAAAAATTTCATTTTTATATGTGCTGGGGAAGTGGCTCACCAGTTAATAGAGCTTGCTGTTCTTCCAAAGGACCTGAGCTTGGTTCTCAGCGCTCACATTGGTTAGGTCTGAACTGCCTGTAACTCCAGCTTCAGGGGATCTGAGGGCATTACATACACGTATTCCTTATCCCTCCATGAATTTGAAGTTGGTCTTGAACATCTGATCCTCTTACTGCTATCTCCCAAGTGCTAGGATTTGGAATGTGTACCCCACGACCAGGCTCTACTATTTAAGTGTTAAAAATCATATTGTTTTGCTAGGCATGGTGGTATATGCCTCTGTTCCCAGCTACATGATATGTTAGGATTTCTTAACTGTGTTTTCAGTTGAATTAATGTGTTTCTTTTGATCGGTTTAGCATCATATAAATTGGGAAATCACCAGAGGTTTACAGTGGGGTTGAAGCACTGGAAGTTGCTAATTCTCTTATGATACTCATTTGTGAATAGTGAAGTCGCATAATTTCCTTTTTTACTCCATTTTTCAGAGTAACAAATTTTTTTCCTTAGTGATACAAAGATAGATGACCTCTTGAATTTTGTCAGGGACATCCTGAATTACATTGTGTACGATTGAGTTGTGTCAGGGAGGAGCAAGTGGTCCTGCAAAGGAAGTTGGAATATAGGGTCTGGTGCCAGGCTCAAGGGATTTGAGTGGATCAGTTGCACTTAGCATTATGTATTTAGAAGAATCATGGGCAGCATTCCCATTCTGTTCTCTGGCTTCAACAATATTGAATTACAGAGATTTTATTCTTACTAACCACATTCCCCCTGAGGTTTGAACTATGATAGTGTCCAGTTATTCTCTTCCTTTCCTTTCTCCATCTGACTCAAGTTTTGTTGTGCAGCTACTTCTTTGATAGCTTTGCTTTGACTAATGAAAAGACTTGGCAAAAAGTTTTATCTCTTTTGCCAGTTAGAACAACTTGGCTGATTCATTAAATTAGCCTTCTTTAAAGCAAAGAGCATTCTTTGCTGGCTTATTCTTTGACTGACATCAGGGCTGTCTGCAGGCACTGAAAAGAAAATTATGTATTGACCACTATACTTCATCTGGAAGTGCTTTTCTATAGGTAGCCCCTTCAAGAGTCCTGAAAACCACCTGTAATGAAACACTGACCTAAATTTTAGTTTCATTTCTCCAGAAGACAGACTCTGTTATGGGATAAGCAGCTTGTACCATAGGACTTCTTTTTATATAAAGAAAGAATATCAATTCTGGTTTAAAGAAAGGCATGATAGAACTGAATTGTGTTAATTGAGTTTTCTTGGAGCTTTTTGAAAGATAGACATTTCCTTTCCTTTTCCTTCCACCCCCTCCCTCCCAGCCACTTTCTCTTGAGACAGGCAGGGTCTTCCTATGTAGTTCACACTGGCCACTAGCTCAATACATAGCCCAGGCTGGCCTTAACACTCTGAAACCTCCTGCTACTTCCATCTCTTTAATGCTGGTATTATAGCCGTATGCCACCATGTACAGCTTGTGAAAAATAGTTTTTCCTTATTTTAATACTATAGTTGGCTCTATTTTTAATTATAATGAAAGTATGTTGAGTATGCATGTACATTTATTATTTCTAGGACTCTTGTGTGTGTGTATGTGTATGTGTGTGTGTGTAGTTCATGTTTCTCTGTATACCCTGATTGAAAGTTTCTCATAGTTCCTTTTATATTTAGTATTTCTGGGGGAATCTTTTTCTTTTTTCCTCTGTGTAGCCTTGGCTGTCCTGGGCTCAATTTGTAGAGTAGGTTGGCCTCGAACCTAGAACCCACAGAGATCCTCCTGCCTCTGCCTCTCTGAGTGCTGGCATTATAGGCTTGTGCCACCACACCCAGCTTCTGGGAAAGTCTCTCATGTGACTTCAACTATGGAAGTTGTTTTCACTAAATGTGGACTTGTTAACGGCGTTCTATTGTTTAAAAGATGTTGCTTTACTTTTTGCTGTAATTGGGAGTTTTTTCAGGCTTTTATTTTCCTTTAAAAAAATGTTTTGCTGGGTGGTGAAAGCACCTGCCTTTAATCCCAGGCCTCAGCAGAAGCAGGTGGATCTCTGAGTGCGAGGCCAGCCTAGTCCATAGAGTGAGTTCCAGGAGAGCCAAAGCTACACAAGAAACCCTGTCTTGAAAACCAAAACAATAATGTCTAGTTTTGCAGATAGTGTTGTGTATTTCACAGCTTGGCCTAAAAAATGCTCTTTAGCTAAGGGTGACCTGCTCTTAGGATTCTAGAGATCAAACCCAGTTTGTGAGACTTAGCTGCAAACTTCCTCACCCACTAAACCAGAATTGTTTGTCTAATTTTACTTAGTTTCCTTGTTGTTGGCATTGTAAGGAATTTTAAGGGTTCTTGAATCTTAATCCCTTCTCAGATACATGATCTTGAAATGTTTTCTCTCATTCTGTTTTCTTTGGCTCCATTTTAAAACTTTGTTCTTATGAGACAGGGTCAGCTATGTTGCTCCTGCTGGCCTAGAGTCATCCTGTCTCAGCTTTCTGAGCATTGGTCACAGTGTGTGCCACCATGCCCAAGTTAAGACTGTTTTCCCTGCTTAGGGCTTCTAGGAGTTTGAGTTTGATATGCTTTGGTAGTATTTTCACCCCCCACCCCATCCTGTTTGTTTTGTTGAGCCTTTGGGATTTAGTGGGGAACTACTTCCTCATCAAACTCCTCCCATTTCCTAAATGGCAGCTACATGTGTGTTACTGCATGTTACCAGGCTCCTTGAGATTGTCCTAGTTTCACTGTGCTCAGTTTCATTGTGGCTAGTTTGTTGCAATGTCTTTCTAGTCACTTTCACCTCCTTTGGCTTAGTCTCAAGCAGCCTGTTTCAGTCAGCCACCATATGTACCTACATAGTCTGGTTGGATGCAGGAACACAGCTTCAACTTGCTGTCAAAATAGAACGGATTTTCTGTTCTGTAAGATTGCCTGACAAGGACACAAAAGAAACAACCTCTGTGTCCCATAGTTTCCATGTTAACTTTTGGTATTTTGCAAGATTATTTAACATTTCTGTTCAAAGACATGTGCATTAGATATACAGTATTTATTTCATTTGGTGCCAGAATGCTGTGCTGTTTGGTGGACTTCTGACTGCTAATATTATTTGTCCATGCTTATTTGGGTGTGCTATGACCATTATTCTTGCTGTGAAGTAAGTTTTCATAAATAGTTTATACATGTGAGTTACCAATGCTTAACAGTAACTCTGCTGCCAACCAGGTTGGCCCATATGTTCATGTTAACTTGGAAGGTTTTATAGGCTGAAAACTGGTAGCTGTTTGTTAGCTGGTTATTTAAAAGAAATACTATGTTTTAATTTAGTCACATGTCACACATGCTGGGGTCAGAGGACAGCTGGTTCTCTCCTACAGTGGTTATCATCCTGGGAATCAAACTCAGGTTCTTAACCTTGGTGGCAGGTATGTTTTCCTGCTAGGATCTCCCTGGCTCTGTCATTCACATTCAGTGGTGTTTGTTTCTCCTTGCGTTGCCCCTCTGTCCTAGCAGGTATCTCCTTCTGGAGAAGACACACACAGTTAGCACTTTGTTCATATGCTGACACTTAGTGAACATCTGTTCTTGGTCACAAGGTTTAGAATGAGAGTTTATACTCCCGTTCTGGATTTCTTTCTATAAGGAGCTGCTTCTGGGTTTAAAAAAAAAAACAAAAAAAACCTTTGGGGAAGCATTTTGGATTCCAACTGTTCACCATTTCTGCAAAGCCAGGAGCTCTGCTACTGGGTGTCTGAGGTATGTTCCTTTTTCTGCAGGGTCCCATCATGCAGGTACCCAGAGCCACATACAATGATTACATATCCTGACATTGCCCCCTCTAGGACTCAGTTCTTTTGTGCACTTTTTTTCCCCATTCCCTCTTCCTTCCAACAGTTGAATGAGCTCAATAAGAATTTTCTCAGTGTATACAATATAGCAGCTCATTGCTCAATACTAGGCTTGTGTGTCACTGGACAATGGGCTGAAGTATCAGAAAGCAGTTTGATTTAGATTGTAACTTTGATGAACTCTGCTTTCATTCTACATAAACTTGATGATTCTGGAAAAGTTAGTATACATTGCACTGTGTAGGCATATGACTATGTAGTTAGTTTCAATATCACTGACAGGAAGGAAGTATGGTACTGTAGATTTTGAATTAGAAATTAAGATTTCAGACTCAGTTCTGACATTGCTGTTATGCTTTGAGAATTAAAATATGTTTACTTCACCAGGCATTTGCATTAGATCTACATGGTTGTGCATACCTTTAATTCCAGCACTCAGGGAGGCAGAGACAGGCAAATTGCTGTCACTATGATTTCGAGGCCAGCCTGGTCTACAAAGTGAGTCTAGGACAGCCAAGGCTACACAGAGAAACCCTGTCTCAAAAAACAGGGGAAAAAAAGTTTTTTTTTTTCATCTCTAAAGTTAAAAAATTGTTTTAGACACTTGATGGGATTATTAGAATTAAATAAGAAAATTGGTGTGAAAGACTGCCCAAGAGACCAGAGAGCTGCTGTTGCTTCATTGCGCCATGGCAGAACTGTTCTCATTTCAGTTCTCTTCAGCCTTTTGTTTTGAAAACCTCTGCTAGTGTAGACCTGCTATGATCATGACGGGATGTTTCAGTGTTAAGGATTAAACCCAGAGATATGTACAAGCCCTCTACTCCCCCATCCCCATGAGCAAGTTTTAAAAGTCTTCATTCTTAATCATGGATGCACAGAAGTTTTACAGTGCCCAAGTTTTTCCTGAGTATTATTCAGTATACTTTATTTTGTTACTGTTTTTTGAGACAGGGCCTTACCATGTAATTATAGTTGGCTTGAAACTCAGCATGCAGTCCAGACTGGCCTCAAAAATCACTAAACTCCATCTGCCTCTGCCTTCTTGAATTCTGGGGTTAAAGGCTTGTGCCACCATGCCCAACCAGTTTACTCTGTAAATAAGCTTTTAAGGTTTTATTTTTCATTTTATGTGTATGTGTCTTTGGGCTATGTGTATCCCTGTGTACTACATGTATGCCGTGCCTGCAGAAGCTCTCAGAACCCCTGGAACTAGAGTTATAGGTGGTTGTAAGCCATATGTGGGTGCTGTGAATTGAACTTGGAACTTCTGGAAGAGCAACAAGTGCTCCTGACTACAGAGTCATCTCTCCAGCTCTATTTTTTTTTTTTGTTTCATTTTTTATTATTTATTTATTTTGAGACAAAGTAGTCCTGGCTGACCTTGAATTCAGTGTGTCAACTAGGGTGGTCATAAATTCACAGAGATCTGTGTGCTTCTGCCTCCCTATCTCCATCACTCTATAAAAGTGTATTTTAGCATGATACTGAGAAGAAAAAGTAAAATCAGAAACCAGGTATGGTTGCTTGTGCCTTTAATTCTAGTACTCTGGAGGCTCTAGCAGGAAGATTGCCATGAGTTCATGGCCAGCATGTGCTACATAATGAGTTCAGGACCAGCCATACCCCTAGCCCTAGATAAACATTTACATGTTTAAATAATATTACTGATCAGTGCCTTGATTAAATTATTCAATTTAAGTAATGTTGGAAGTTTTTCTTTGAGGAAATCTTTAGGAGATTTTCAACCAATGGCTCTAAGTTCCTAATTGTAATTGCAGTCTGCTAACACCTTCAAAGGTTTAGTCCATTTTCATCATTGCAGGAAGCACGGTGGCTCAGAGGCAACATGATGCAGAATTAGCTAAGAATTCTACATCCAGATCCACAAGCAGTAGGAAGAGAAAAACCCTGGGCCTGGTATGGATCCTTGAAACCTCAGAGCCCACCCCCAGTGACACACTTACAAGGCCATACCTCCTAATCTCTCTCAAGTGCCACTTCCTGATGACCAAGCATTCAAGTGTATGAGCCTATGGGGCCATTTTTATTCACACCACCACAATGTGTATGTCTCTTTAAGAGTTTATGTATGCGAGGTGTGTGCAGGAGTTAGAGGCAATTATAAGCTGCCTGATGTAGGTGCTGAGAATCATTCCTGGGCCCTCCAGAAGAACGTGTAGAGTTTTTAATAAGTACTCTTAACCTGTGAGCCATCTCTCTGCTTCCAGAATTTTATTTCTTATAGTTTTCCATAAACACAATCTGCTGTCTTTTTTCCTTGTTTTGTTTTTGTTTTTTAAGTTAACGTCATGAAATTTTCTATAAATTGGGATCTTTTTAAATAATGAGGGAACGATCCTTCATTTAAGGAAATTCTTCTGCCTTTTGCTAACTAATTTTTTCAGTTAACTAAACATACCTAACACTGGCTTTTTAAGCTTAAAATGTATTTTTTCTGCTATCATCTTTTTTTTAAGTGTTTATGTATGTGTGTGATACATGTTTGCATGTGTTTGTGAATGAGTGTGCACATGCCATGGTACACATTTGGAGGCCAGAGGACAGCTTATAGGAGTCAGTTCTCTGCTTTCACCATGTGTGTAGCTAGACTTTTGGCTCTTTATTGGGTTCTTTTATCTACCACCTGTTCCACCCTTCCAACCCCACAACACTAGGTAGGAGAGAAAGGATAGGGAAGAAAGGGGGCATCATTATCATTAGACCACTTCCTGCTGATTAGGGGTGGTCAAGTTCATTAGAGCAGGATATCCAGTTTCTTCTTTTTTTGTGCACGACTACTTGACAAACCAAAACCAACAGCAACCAGCAACAGAAGCAGGAGAAGCTACAGCATCAAGAGGAGGAGCAACAACTGCCATAGCCTCTCTCAGAGCTCTGGCATTTATATACCCTCTCAAGAGTCTCCAGAATTCCAATGTCATACGTTTAACTATCTGCAGCTGGCAAAATCACACCCCTGCTAGAGCACAAGGAAATCATAGTCACCTGCTGTGAAGTAGCCTTTTATCCCCAGGCCTGGGATTTAAACAAAAACATGTTCTCTAACATTTCCTTGTTTTTAAAGAAACCAAAACTTCTCACTACACATTTGAGTCCTGGGGATCAAACACAGGTCATCGAGCTTTTTGGCAAGCACCTTTACTTGCTGAGCCATCTTGGCGGCCTATTTCTGCTATTCTTTAGGTCACTAATAAATCTTGGTACCATCTAATCAGCTTCACTAGAACTGCTGCTGTCCTCATTTCCATCAATAGGAATACACCACTTAGGATATGCTCAGTAGTAAACAGTCACAGTAAACTAAACTACTGATTTAGACAGTGAACAATTAATTATCTCATAAAAGCAGGTGCAAGAAGACAGGTAGTTCAGAACTAGTTCACTGTTTTAGTAAGAGGTAGGATTTAGATACTGTATTTTGCTTCCTTATATCCTAGTCTCAGCTCCATGTTGGCTTTGGAGCACTCGCATGTCACCATATGGTTGCAAAATGGTTGTCTCGTCTCTACTTATGTAGCTAACTGCATTCAAGACAGGAAATGGAGGGCAAAATAGTTTTCTGCTCAGAAAGTGATTTCATTGGGATTGAATTGTTGTCCCTGACCCTGAGTGTGTCTGGAAAATCAACCACCATGAAATAAGTATAAGTTCTTACTAGTGAACAAATGGAACTAACAAATGGAACTTCTGTTGTTAGTAATAATGTGTCAGTGAATAACCATTTGTCAAAGAAAAGATAAATGTAGTTAGATTTAAATTTTTTATATGTGTGTAAGTGTTTTGTCTGCTTGTGTGTCTGTGTACCATTTGCATGTCTGTGGGGTCCAGAAGAGGCATAGGATCCTCTGGGAGTTACAGATGGTTGTGAGCCGTTATGAGTGTGATGAGGATCAAACCTAGGTCCTCTGGAAAAGCAGTCAGCGCTCTTTACTGCTCAGCCATCGTACGGTTAGATCTTTCTTCTTTTCTTTTTTCAAGAGAGAAGGTCTGTTACTTGCTTTTACAGTGAAAAATATTTGAGATGTAATTTCTTTTCTCCTGTTGGAGATAGGATCAGGTTTTTAGAGTTTTGTAACCCTGGCTGTCTTGGAATTTGCTGTGTAGACCAGGCTGGCCTCAGACCCAGAGAGGTCCTCATCTCTCTGCCTCCTGAGTGGTGAAATTAAAGGTATGTGCCACTATGCCCAGCGGTAGTTGATTCTTTTAAATAAATATTTTCAAGTGGTTTTGTAAACAAGAGAAAACAGTTTACACTTGATCATCTCCAGGAGCACTTATTTTTCAGTTATTTTTACAGAATCAAATAATGTTATCAAACATATCAGTCTTTGGTATCCTGCTCTGTAGAAACATAGTAGTTTTGTGTGTGCTGGGGATTTGCCCCAAGGCCTGGCAGGTGCTAGGCAGGTGCTTTCTCACTGAGCTACACCTTCAGTTAATGTTCATTACCTTCTGAAGTGATGGTGCAAATTTTTTCACCTTGCATGAAAAGAGTTAGTTTTTCCTTTTCTGTCATCTGGCTATTAGTTGTTTATTTTTTTTTCATTATTAGTACTTGTTCTTTTTCCTTAAGAACTTGTAGAAATCAGCCTATTGCTAAGGGTGTTACACCTCTCTTTGTCCAGCTTGCTAATCATTGACATAGTTTGCTGTTGAATCTGGTTGAAATTATACTGGGTGTAAACTCTGCTGCTATAAGGGGCTATAGATCTTGTCTTGAATAATAGTGTAAGTATGGTTGCCAAAGACTTGCAAATACTACTCAAACAGGGAGAATTAGCTAAGTATTTAATATGTAGCATCAAAGCAAATGTAGCAAATAAAATCAAGATGGAGCTAAGCAGATAGAGAATATGAAAGTGTCAGGATAGGTGTAACGGAAACCTAAGGGTCATTACAGAGACCTTTTGGCTTAAAGTGAGTTGGTATTTCAGAAAAATGTCGTTAATGTGCCAAATGTTTAAATTCTGCAGTGTAACTCGACAAAAACATCACTTTTTGATAGGCATAAGATTCATTTCTCTTTTTAAATAAAATTACATTATTTATTGTGTGTGTCTGTGTATGTACAGGTATGCATGTGCCATAGTGGACATGCATGTAGAGGTTCAGGGAACAACTTGTGGGAGTTTTCTCCTCTCCTCTGCCAAGTAATTATCAGGTCTTCAAGCTTGGCAGAAAGTGTTCCTAGCCACTGAACCATCTCTCTAGCTATCATCTTTCTCTCTCTCTTTCTCCCTCTCTCTTTCTCCTTCTCTCTATTTCAAAGCTACATAATTTAAGGTAAATTGTATGATGCTTCTGTGAAAAGGAAAAACCTGATGAACATTTACAGATGCATGGAACTAGATTAAAGGATGGTCTACAGGTGGATTTTTCCAGTTTATTTGGACAGTGGTAACAAGATCAGAATGGAAAGAGCTTTAGCCATTGTATCTAATGAACAATTCAAGGATGAGAAAACCTAACTAAATATATTTGAAACAAGAGTTTGTAGCCCTCTCCAGAGAACAGACAGTGGGCAGAAGCTTCTGCAGAAATAGCAGTCATCCCACTGAGGGACAGAGCTTTTTCCTAGTAGTAATAAACCAAGCTGAGGGTCTCTGCTTTAGAGATGCAGCTATAAGCCCAATGACTGTGCTGTGATGATGCTGTGAAAGGTGTCCTGCAGGAATATAGGCTCTTCCTTCCAGCTCTTAAGATTTTCTGATCTTTAGTGGTCTGTCCTTTCAGTGCCCGATATTGGTAATGATGAGAAAGCAATGCAAGTCTTATTGACATTTGTTCTTTAGTAATTGGGGAAGGAAGAAACTGAAATTTTCACCAAACAGAAAGGCTTTTTTTTTTTTAAGTGAAAAATAGGGGCGGGAGAGATGCTCAGCTGTTAAGAGACCTTGCTGCTCTTGCAGAGGACCTGAGTTCAGTCCCTAGCACTCACATCAGTAGCTCACAGTGACCTATAAGTTCAGCCTCAGAAGATCTGAGGCCTTTTTCTGGCCTCCTTGGGCATCAGCACACACAGACATATACAAACAACAAATCTTTAGAAAGAATATAAAATAATAAAGTATGAAGTCTGCACATGAAGTTTCATTTTATTTCTATGATTTTTTTGTGACAGAATTTCTGAAGACTAGTCTTTTATGCTTTAGGCATGCTTTAGGATATATTATGCCTAATTATTAGAACTTATAATTTTATATAATAAAATGAAGGTTACTATAATGTAGACAGATATAGGGATCAAAAATAAATTTAGTTCTCACTTCTCTTGCTTGCTTGTACAGTGAAAAAAACAATGAGGCGTAATTTCTCCTCCAATACTGGGGATGGGATCAGGTTTTTAGAGTTTTGTACACAATTTTGCACATAATATAGGCATATTATGGTCTAGAGTTAATACCATCTCCTTTTAGTAGCAACTGTTCTCATAGCATTGCTTGCATTTTTGGGCTTTCCGTTTATACATGGTGCAGCAAGGTGAGGTAGGAGGTTATGTCAACAAATCCATTTGTGTCTCTAAGCATACAAATGTAGACTAGAAATTACTAATTAAGGATTTTTTTCCTCTTAGATTATTACTGATTCTCTTAATTATTCAGCGCTAACTGAATATCTCAAGATTCCTTCAGTTGTGACACTGTCTGCCTGGAGTTACCATCAGATTCTTTCAAGGTGTGAGGACAGTCCCACAAGACTGCTCAATTCCAGCTGCCAGTAACAAGGGCATGACTACCCATATTTTTGTTCTAATTGGCTGCAAATTCTGAAGTTACCATTACCCTTTCTTCTTGTTCATTAATTGACTAGAGTGACTCCAGAACATTGGAAAACATGTTACTTAAATTTGCTGATTTACTTTAAAGGATGCAACTCAGGGGCAGGCAAACAGAAGGGAGAGCAGGATACATATGGGTACCATGCAGGACTTCTGTGCACATCGTGTAATTACCTCCTTGTCTTCACCTGTTCACAAGCTCTTCATGTTCCATCAATTAGTTCCTTTCCAGCTCCTCTTGTTTCCACATAGGTAGATGGGTTGAGAGACAACTGTTAAGTAGATTTCCTGGCAGCTAGGCCTACCCTGAAGCTGTCTGAAGGCTCACCTATTAAGCAGGCATAAACTCAGCTAAGGTTGAAAGGAGCTTGACATTTATGAAGTTTACTCTTTATTGTCAGCTTGCCTAGATTTGGAATCAACTAAGAGACACTCCTCTTGGTGTGCTTGACGGCCTTTCCAGAAAACTCAGGGGAGGGAAGATACCTCCTAAATATAGGTGACACTGTCCTTTTGGCTGAGATCCATACTGAGTAAAAGGGGAAAAGAAAGAAGCCAGAAGAGTGCCAGTCTTCGTTTTTCTCTGCTTTCTGACTTTGACTGTAATCTGATGAGCTGCTAGTTTCAGCTATCTTGCCTCCATTTGCCATGATGGACTGCACTCTCTCAACCCATGAGCCAAACTAACCCCCTCTTCTTGTCAGGTTATCAAACATAGCAACAGGAAAGGTAGCTAATAAGTACAAAAGCAAAGGATAGTATTTTCACTGAGAAAGTGCTAAGGGGTTTCAGAAATCTAGTCATGAACTAGGAGAAAAAAACATGTGTGTGTATGTGTGTGTGTGTCCTGTAATAATGTTTGTTTTGAGCTCCTTAGGTGAAGTTAGAACTGGAACAGATTCCCGAGGGATTTGCCACGTTCCAGTGTTCTATTTGTGTATTTATCTGTTTGTTTGTTTATTTATTTATTTTGCAGGCTTGTCCTTAGATGGCTGTACTCTAGTCCTGTGACAAAGCTGATTATACAGTGTGATATGACCCAACACATCATTTTCCTGACAGGACTAAGCCTCATTTTTCTTAAACTATTAGGTCACGAAATTTGGGTACAAGTTCCTTTTCATGGTTTAATCTCCTTTATGATAAACAAGAGCATGTGACTCTTCATAGAGAAGAGGGTAAATTGTTTGGAATCCTGAATTCTTAATGGTTTGGGTGTCTCCCTCTTCATTCTCCTTCTTCTACTTACCTGTCCATTTTAATGTGCTTGTTAAGAAATGAGGGCCTGATTTTAGCTAATATAGGAATTTCCTTAAGATGTCTTTTTAAAATGACTTGTTTATGTATATATGTATTTTAAATATATGGGTGTTTTGTCAGCATGTGTGTCTGCACAGTAGAAGAGGGCATCAGACTCTGTGGGGCTACAGGTGGTTTTGAGTCACCATGTGGATGCTGGAGATTGAACTCAACTTCTGGTAGAGCAGCTAGTACTCTTAGCTTCTGAGCCATCTCTCCAGCCCCAAAATGCAGATCTGTAAATAAGATTATAAATGTTTTTGAGTAAAAAGAAAAAAAAAAAAAAGAAATGTTTTAAGAGCAGGCACGGGATAGCCTGGTACCTGGCCAAGCTCTTGGATTACATTTCAGTGTGTGTGGCTATACCTACCTTGATAGTCTTTTTATTGCTTAGGCTTCACATTGCTGTGACCGAGTACCTGAGAAGAAACTTAGGAAAGGAGTGATTTATTTTGGCTCATAGTTTAGAGAACATAGTCCATCATGGTAGGAAGAGGGCAGATGGACACCTCCATGGTGACAGAGATGTGGAGCAGCTGCTTGCTCACATATTGGTGGACCAGCAAGCAGAGAGATTAGAGCTAGACTGTAAATCTTCAAGGTCTGACCCCAGTGACCTATTTTCATCAACTGGGGACCAAGTATTGAAAGACATAAGGAGACATTCCACACTCAGATGTTAACAGTCTTTACCATCTTTACAGAGATTTTGAAGTGTTTTAAAAACAAGCTAAAGTAGTCACCAGGCAGTGACCTGGGACACATGGAATAACCTGTTCTCCATAGCTTTAGTCACCAGCTTGCCTCCTTGTTTGAGAGTTCTTTCATTTTTTTTTTTCTGCCCATACCATGCTGGAACTAAATATTTACTGAATAAGACTTTTTAGCACCTGCCTCAAAAGGATAGAAATATGAGCGTCATAAAATGACTAGATTTTTTCTAGTCATCTGTTTCCCTAGCTGGCACTCTGTGCAAGACATATCTAGAGAAGCACTCAGTGTTTGTTTGTTTGTTTGTTTGTTTAATTTGGAGGGTGCTAGGCTTTGAACCCAGAATCTTACAATTGGCTAGGCAAGTATTTCTTAATCTAGGGTTTGATGAAACCCTTTCAAATTTTTGCATGCTTTCCCATGTTTTCAGTACATCAGACAGTGACTCCTACATGTTCAAAAGTAGTGTTATGATTGCCAACTTTTTGTGTTTGTGTGTATGTATGTATACATCTGTGTGTTTGCTTGCATGTGTGGGGTATACATGTACATATATGTTAAGGTCATTCTTGAGTTTTTTTCCACCTTATTTCTTGAGGTAAGCTATTACACTAGAAGCTAGTGCTTGCTAATTGAAATAGTCTGGCTATCCAACTTCCCCTGTTTTCACTTCCTGAGTGCTGGGATTACAGGTTTTTCTTCTCATCATTTATGTGTATGCTAGAGATATGAACTCAGGTTCTCATACTTATGCAACAATTGCTTTCTGGGCCATCTCCCCTAGCCCTTGTCCACTTGTTTTTTTCACCTTTCAAAAATCTTCTGTTATCTTGATAGTTAGATTCTTTATTGTAGTCTAAGTGAGAGAGCAGGTGTATCCATTTAAAAATTAGAACTCATTTAAAATAGATAAAGAAAGGATTCTTTTTTTCCCTAAACTAAAATACATCTTAATTTAAAATTGACATCACTGATTATTGCCTCAAATATTAGCATCCTTTTAGATCTAATATCTGCTAGTAAAATGAAAAAACAAAACAAAATACTTACTTCTGGTGTGGGGTAGGAGAAGGGAATTTCGACTCCTTTGAAGATGGGATTATTTGTGCTAAGCATATGAACAGTAGGTAGATTTACAGAAGAAGAGGTCTGCAAGTGCCCAGAATCCACATAAAACATGAAACTTAAAGAGGATTAATCGGTGAAGGTTTAAATATCTTTATACAGACGGCTGTGGGCAACTTGAGGAGGGACATAAATGCTTTCTAGGGATGGAGGGTGGCTCTAGAAAACAAACAGCAACAGAACAAAGTCTCTAGATTAAGTGTCATGTTTTATTTTCTGTCTTTCTGAGACACAGGTTTAGGCTGGTTTGGGTGGTGGCATTTCAGCAAGGCTTGAAGGCAGTTTTGCTCCCTTTGGCAGATCTTGTCCTTAAGTAGATAAGGAACTTCAGGGAAGGACCTTCTCAGACTTTGCTGTTCCCCACATGCTCTCAGATTAAAGTCTAAAGCAGCATATTTGAGGTATTATTTGTGAGCTCCAGCAGTGTAGAGGTGAGGGAGGATTAGGAAGGCTAACCTTGGCTAGATTTAGACCTTGCATTGAGCTGGTAAGTGCTTAGTGAACGTCAGCTCAGAGCTTAATATTGTTAAGGAACTTGGATTTGAAAATGGCATGTCTTTCCTGGAAGCTTCACCTCAAGACTGGAATGTTTAGCTTGGGGTAAGAGCACTTGCCTACCATGCTCGAGGTCCTAGGTTTGATTCCAGAACTGTTAAAGCCAAAACGACAAAAACTCTTATTCTAGTGGTAGAAGAGAAGGAGCACAGGGAAAATAGTGCCTAAGGCCTTGGTTTGCACTAGGGGAACTAGGAAAGAGGGGTGTTGGACTGCTTTACAGGAGTGTTTGATGCAAGACTATTTGAGTAACAACAGTATGTGAAGACAGTAGTCTTTTTTAAATTAAACTTTTATTTTTATATATTAATTACAGTTTATTCATTTTGTATCCCAACTGTAGCCCTTCCCTCATTCCCTCCCCATCCTACCCTCCCTCCCTCATCTCTTCCTATGCCCTTCTCCAAGTCCACTGATAGGGGAGGTCCTCCTCCCCTTCCATCTGACCCTAGCTTATCAGGTCTGCATTGTCTTCCTCTGTGGCCTGGCGAGGCTGCTCCCCCCTCAGGGGGAGGTGACCAAAGAGCCAACCACTGAGTTCATGTCAGAGACAGTCCCTGTTCCCCTTACTAGGACACCCACTTGGACACTGAGCTGCCATGGGCTACATCTGTACAGGGGTTCTAGGTTATATCCGTGAGTGGTCCTTGGTTGGGGTATCAGTCTCAAAAAAGACCCCTGTGTCCAGAATTTTTGGTTCTGTTGGTCTCCTTGTGGAGCTCCTGTCCTCTCCAGGCCTTACTATCTCCCTGTTCATTCCTAAGATTCGCTGCACTCTGCCTAAAGTTTGGTTATAAGTCTCAGCATCTGCTTTGATACACTACTGGGTAGAGTCTTTCAGAGGCCCCCTGTGGTAGGCTTCCGTCCTGCTTCCTGTTCTCTCCTTCCTCCAATGTCCATCCTGTTTGTCTTTCTGAGTGAACATTGATCCTCCTACCCAGGGTCCTCCTTCTTGCTCAGCTTCTTTAGGTATATAAATTTTAGTATGTTTATCCTATATTATATGTCTAATAGCTATTTATAAGTAAGTATATACTGTGTGTGTCTTTCTGCTTCTGGGATACTTCACTCAGGATTATCTTTTCTAGATCCCACCATTTGTTGGCAGATTTCATGATTTCCTTGTTTTTAATTGCTGAGTAGTATTCCATTGTGCAAATGTACCACAATTTTTGTATCCATACCTCAGTTGAGGGGCATCTGGGTTGTTTCCAGTTTCTGGCTATTATGTATAAAGCTGTTATGAACATGGTTGAGCAAATATCCTTGTGTACTTGAGCATATTTTGGATAAATGCCTAGGAGTGGTATAGCTGGATCTTGAGGAAGTGCTATTCCTAATTGTCCAAGAAAGCACCAGATTGATTTCCAAAGTGGTTGTACAAGTTTACATTCCCACCAGCAATGGAGGAGGATTCCCCTTTCTCCACATCTTCTCCAGCATGTATTGTCACTTGGGTTTTTTATCTTAGCCATTCTGATGGGTGTAAGGTGAAATCTCAGGGTAGTTTTGATTTGCATTTCCCTGGTGACTAAGTACATTGAACATTTCTTTAAGTGTTTCTCTGCTGTTCAGTATTCCTCTATAGAGAACTCTCTGTTTAGCTCTGTACTCCATTTTTTAATTGGATTACTTGATTTGGTGCTTTTTAACTTCTTTAGTTCTTAATATATCCTGGATATTAGCCCTCTGTCAGATATAGGTTTAGTGAAGGTCCTTTCCCAGTCTGTAGGCTGTCATTTTGTTCTGATGACAGTGTCCTTTGCTTTACAGAAGCTTTTCAGTTTCATGAGGTCCCATTTATTTATTGTTGATCTTAGAGCCTGTGCTGTTGGTGTTCTGTTCAGGAAGTTGTTTCCTGTGCTAATGAGTTTTAGGCTCTTCCCAACTTTTTCTTTTAACCGATTTAATGTGTCTGGTTTTATGTTAAGATCTTTGATCCACTTGGACTTTAGTTTTGTGCAGGTTGATAAATATGGGTCTACTTTCATTTTTCTACATGTAGACATCCAGTTAAGACAATAGTCTTACAAGTGTGTTCTGCACTTTTTGACAGACTTCATTGGTTGATCTTTTAGAGATAAAGCTTAATGAGTAAGGTTAATTTAAGTGTGGAATTTGGGAGTTAAATTGAAACAGTAAACAAGTTTTTCTTCTATCTTCATTCAGTGATGGAGTTAATTTAGAGGAGGAAAGAGATACACAGAGGTAGGGACAGTTGGAAGTTATTAAATAATTTTTAAGAGATATAAAAAACCAACTGATAAATTGTGAAAATAAATATAAAATATTGTTTATTGACAAAGGTTGCACTCTCAGACCAGCTGCAGTGGTGTATGCCTGTAGTCCCAGCTACCAGTGAGTCTGAGATAGGATCTATAATCGAGAAAGATTGGGGTAAGGGGTTGTCTTTAGTTATCTTTCTGTTGAAAAGCATTTCAGGGTTCAAGCTGCAGTTTAAAAATATCATTAGCATGTAATAAGCTATTTTGTGATTAATAGTTTATAGTGAATATAGTGTACATTTTGTGTCTTTTTGATAAACAATGGCAAATGTATTGAATTTGTGGTCTTCCCTGCTTCTGTGAGCTACGTACTCTGTAGCAAATAGTGAAAATGTCAAGCCTAACTGTGGGCTTTTATGTACCACAGGGAGGCAGACAAGAAATAAAGATTCCCAAGCAAGAATAATGCTTATTTCATAATCTAAGTTTAAGAGCAAGTGGGGTCAAGGTCTGATTAGGGTGTTCAGAATAGTGCATATGTTTCACTTTGACCTACATTTCATTCCCTCTTCTGCTTCTCGTTAAGTGCAGTGAGATGTATCAGACACTGCATATGACAGCTCAGCTCTCTGATGGAGGCTTTCTTGGGATGCCACTCCTGAATCTGTACCTTCACTCTATTTCTAAGTGCTTTCTGGGCTCTCCACTTGGTACTCTGGTGAGTCCAAAATTTAGTGTGTTTGGGTGTTTTATAATGATGTGATCTCCTTCCCCCTCCACATACCTATACTGCTTAAAGCTTCACTTCTATTGACTAAGGCCTCAGGAAGTCCAAAAAAATTGGAGTCATTTCCTGATTTATCTTCTGAAACATTTCCCCATTGAGCCTTTAGAATGAATGTTCATTTGCTCATTCATTCTTTCATTTATTTGGCTACATGTATTGAACTCTGTTCTGTAGCAGATACTGATTACATAAGATAAGTGTGTGGAAGTAAATAGGACAGGAGTCCCTTCTTCAGTGGAGCTTTCATCATTTTCCCATCCCCATTGCACTATTGTAGACACCCTCAGTTTATGTGGGTGGGAATAATGCATACTGAGAAGAAAAGAAATAAACAGAGTTGAAAACTTTCTGTATTTTTATATTCCTGAAATACTGGTGATTAAAAATTAGACATTCATTTCTCTAGATATTTTCCCAGTCAATAACTTTGTAACACTTCTCGTTCTTTGCCTTTGCCTCCTTTTTTCTCAGGTTATTCCAAATGAAAGCGATAACTCTAAGAAACAATGCTGTGTACACACCAATAATCCCAGTTAGGGAGCCTAAGACTAGAAGCTAGAGTTCGAGTTAAGCCTGGGCTATATGCGAGATCTTGTCTGAAAAGACAAAAAACTAACCATATAGGCTTAGATTTTTCACCAAACCTACTTTATTTAGAGTTCTTAAGCACCTTTACCTCCCTTCCAACCTCCCACAACCTTAGGTAAGAGATTAGTAGGGAAAAGGGCTCTAGACCTCTTCTATCTACTTCCTGCTGATTAGGGTCAGTGGATCGTTAGGGGATTACCAGACTCAGTCATCAGGATTCTAGCAGTCCAGTCCAAAGGCCAACACGAAGCAGCGAAAGCCAGAAGACTCAGTTGGATTGCCTGGCGAAGCTCTCTGGAACATTTCTCTCTGCAAAACCAAGTATCGAAGCACAAAGATCATTGCAGCAGTGTCGATCCAAAAGTGATATCTCACTCTGCCTAGGCTTCTGTATATGTCCTCTCCTCAAAGTCCACCACGGATGGTCTCAGCTGGTCAAAGTCACACCCACATGAGAGAGCAAAACATCGCATACCCTCTCACAAGCCAGCCTGGGCAAAACGTGATGTGCTCAGCTTGCAACAAAACATCACATGACCAAACTGAGTCCAGAAACTTCCATATCAGACTGATCCTTAGCAGGCTCCTTCTCACAGTTTTCCATCTCCCACAGAATGAGGTGCTAACACCTACTTGACAAATACAGCCCATTTAAGGTCTCTCTCCATGTTTGCTTTTCTCAGCTTCAAAAATTGCCCTAGAATTGGCCATTTTTTAGAATCATAGGTAAAAGATTTCAAGTACTGTCTGCCGTATTAGCTTTTCCCAAGTCATGAGTAATCCTGTGAGCTGTGAGCTGTCGAGAAGGCTCAGTAGTTTAGACTGCTTTCTCTATTTCCTAAGTTCAGTTCCCAGCAATTTGCTCATGACTGACTATATCTCCAGCTCCAGGTGATCACACTCCCCTTCTGTACTTTGCAGGTACTCTACTCATGT
This sequence comes from Pachyuromys duprasi, assembly GCA_028658305.1. Lineage (NCBI taxonomy): Eukaryota > Metazoa > Chordata > Mammalia > Rodentia > Muridae > Pachyuromys > Pachyuromys duprasi. Next base: position 26,515,713 of record CM053761.1, on the reverse strand, counting down.
TCACAGACCTACAAATATGCATAACTTATGTATGTGTTCTTAAAAGTAATCCTCTGTTTGTTGTCAAAATGCATAAATATAAATTATTTCTCTTTTGTGTAAGTGCTGTCTGCCTTGTCTAATTTTGTTGACAGTGGAATAAAACAAATTGCAAGAGTACCCAAAGACTAATGCAGGGAAGTGTGAAAAGGCTGAACTGATCTCAGGTTTTATTCTATAGATAATTACTAGTAAAGTTTTTAGAAATATTCCTTTTCACATGTGTCTTTGAAAATATATTTACATGCCAGGTGCCATGGAGCATGCCTGTAATTCCAGTACTTGGGGGAGGTAGAGGCAGGCAGATCTCTGTGAGTTCGAGGCCAGCCCAGTCTACAGAGTGATTCCAGGACAGCCAGGGCTACACAGAGAAACCCTGTACCAAAAAACTAATATGTATATGTATGTATATATGTATGTATGTATATATGTATATATATTTACATATAAATACATGAACACAGTACAGTTTTACAAATACGATTATAAAGTAATGCTGGCTTTTTGATTTGTCTTTTTGATTCAGATGTAGGTTTTGAAAATTTTACATTAGAGACAAGTGTTCAGAATGACATGTTTCAAAGATGAGGAGAAGCCTAAGCTTTCTGGAACAAATGTTACTTAGAAGAGTGGGAACTCTCTCACTTCCTTGACACTCTTAGATAGGTGCTGTTCCTTTGGCCTTCCACTGCATCCCAGGTGTCCCATGGCCTTTAGCCATCCTGTGTGTTTTTGTTTTGTTTTGTTTTTTCCTCCCTGAGCAGACCCAAGTGCCTTTGTAGCCAAGTAGCTCTCTGTATTCCTTGGGGCCTGATTTGATGCCTGACCTATGCAGGCATTTCAGTGTTTCCTGTATAGATTGGATAATATGGTATATTGTTCCTTACTCTAGGTGAGGTAATGTCAATTCCTTAGGGGACAGTGTAGGTGGAATGTAACCAGTAATTGTGTGTGTGCTTGTTGTGCAAGCAAGAGGACCTGGGTTTAATTGTTAGAGCCCACATGAAAAAGGCCAGATAAAGTGACCTTTACTTGAAATCTTGGGCTGGGGAGGCGGAGACAAAGTGGGTGATGCCTAAGGAATGATATCTGAGGCATCCTTTGTTTTCCTTTGCACACACACGAACATTCATGCATATACATGTACACATACATATACACTTAAAAACGCTGATGCTGGGAAGCAGCCCTGTCAACCTGGTACATAAATCTATTCTTAACTAGTAGGAAAGCACTTTGATATAACCATGTCATATAGATTTCTAAAAAATATTTCTTACTTGCTACAGACAAGACTTTATTATCATAGTGTTCAAAATTTGATTCTTGAGGAAACAAAAGATGTCAAGGTTTGTTTTCACTAGCTTAATAAGAATAATACAGCAACACTCAAAGTGTTCAGAAAAGATCATCAGAGGACTCTCTGGGGGATGAAATGTTCTTTCTCCAAACCTAATTGATAATCATACAACATACTTACATTGCTGTGTGTTCATGTAAAGTTCATTAAGTTATCAATATATTTTAACATTTCTGCACTTACTGGAAATTATCTCTCAATTTTAAATAATGTTTTTTAAAGCATACCAAAGAATTACCTTATCACTCCCAAAGCACATGATGTCAGAGTCAGATTTTATCTTCCAGTAAAAAGAATTAAGCATGGAAAATTGAAGCCCTTGTTTTTCTATCACAGAATCAAGAACAAGTCTCTCAACCCTGCTCTATGTCTAAACCTTTGTGCTACATGGACAAACTGAGCCTTAAAGCTCTTTTATGATAAATGAAAAAGTTAAACAGAGAAAAGAGATACAGTAAGAGAGTAAGGGGAAAGAGCTTTCTGCCAGGCCTAAGGGTCCAAGTTTGATCCCTGGGACCCATAAGATGAAAGGAGAGAACTAAATCCTAAAGTAGTTCTGACTTACATACACACACAAATAACAAATATACTTTTAAAAATAAAGGAAAAAATAAAGATTATTGGGACAGCATGCTTGTTCCAATGCTGAATAATCTGTATTCCTAGATAGTAGAGAATGTTTTTTAAATGATTTATTGTTAAATCACATGTAGATTATATAAAAGTAATAATGACAGAAAATGTAGAAGGAGCTCACAGAAACATTGATTAGCTAGGTAATGGCCAGGTGTCATGTATCTGTAGTGCCAGCATTGGAAAGCTTAGATGGCAGTCTAAGTTCATGTCCAACCTAGGCTACATGCTAGGTTCTATCTAAAAAATTTTTTTTATCCTGTGATAAATTGCAGTAATAGCAAGTGTTATTTTGATACATATATGTATAAATATGTGTGTGTGCTGTATACTCAGCTATAAATGGGCTTACATTATATGTTAGATTGTATATAATCTTTTTACCTGTCCTTTCCCAGAATACTTAATATTTTATGAACACATTTCACCTTTAATACTTTGTAGTTATGCTTTTTTTCTTCTTTTATATATTATTTTTATATTAATTACAATTTATTTACTTTGTATCCCAGCTCTTGCTCCCTCTCTCATTCCCTCCTAATCCGACCCTCCCTCCCTCATCTCCTTCCTGCCCCTCTCTAAGTCCTTATGTTTTGACACCAAGGTATGAAACGTTTTGTTTTCCTTTTATTTTTCTGAAATGCTTATTTATTTATGTGTCTCCTTGTGGGTATGTGTACGTGACAGAGAGGGCATTGGATTCCCCAGAGCTGGAGTTCAAGGTAGTGAGCTGCCTGATTGTGGGTGCTGGGAATTAAACTCAGGTTCTCCACAAAATCAGCACATGTTCTTAACCTTTGATCCATCTTCCCTTATTTTTTTTTTCTTTCAAGACAGGGTTTCTCTGTGTAGCTTTGGCTGTCCTCGGCTCACTTGTAGACCAGGCTGTCCTCCAACTCACAGTGATCCTCCTGCCTCTGCCTCCCCCAGTGCTGGGACTGCAGGCATGTGCCACCATGCCCAGCTGAGTTATAGTCCCCTTTGAGAGTTATTTATGTTTATGAGTGTTTACTTGCATATATGTATGTATGTGCATCATGTGTATATTTGATGCTCACAGAAGCCAGAAGAGGACATTAGATTCCATGAAACTAGTCATTGGGTGCTAGCAACTTAAAGTGGGTCTTCTGCAAGAGCAGGAAATGCTTTTAACTGCTGAATTCTCTCTCCAGCTCCCCAGCTTCTTTCTTTCTTTCTTTCTTTCTTTCTTTCTTTCTTTCTTTCTTTCTTTCTTTCTTCCTATCTATCTATTTGTGTGTATGTGCATGTGCACATGAATGTATGCATGCACACCCACACACATGTTCTGGCATACATGTAGTAGGAGTTCAAACTTGAGTAGTCAAGCTTGGTGGCAAGTACCTTTTTCTACTGAGCAATCTCATTGGCCTACAGTGGCTGTTTCTTAATGAAGAGTAGTTAGTTCCTCAAAATCACATAAGAATCTTAAACACTACTAGCTGCTTTGAATATTGAATCAGCTATTAGTAATTGTTCCTTCTTTGTTTTATGTCCTGAAGTCCTATCCTTAGGTCCTCTTTAGTGTTTTTTTTGTTTTTGTTTTTGTTTTTATTTTTTTTCCGATTGTCTTTGGTGATTACTAGATAAAAAGGTATTCATCCAATTGTGCCATGGAAGAAATAAGTTAATACAGATCTTCATAATCGTAGAACTTGAATAATTGTGTGCTCATGTTTAATGGGAAGTTTGTTAAATACGTGTTTGGTCACCATGTCAAGATGAAGGGAGAGAGTTGCTGTTGAGAGGCCTGAGCTTGCTTTTGAGTAGGGAGGGGAGAAGCACAGAAGTCAGAGGACAGTGGATCTGTTCATTTGTAAGTGTTGCTATAGTGACAAGAGCATAAGATTTTGTGACATCTTTTCATCTAAAATTTGCATGTATTTATTATAGTGGATTATGAAACATTTCAGTGTTTGTAGCAAACTGAGGAAAATCATGCTATGGAGAAATCAGAATCTTAGGGGCTCAGTGTTGGCCACCAACCAGACAACTAGAGTTCCATCCCTGGACCTACATTGTGAATGGTGAAAACCCTCCCCTCAACACATATACACAAGTACACAAAATCTTTTTTTTTAGGATCTTTTAAATTTTACTAAAAGATACTTTTGTGCTTTCACATTCTTGCTAGATTTGTTTATTTCCTTCAGATATTTTTTGTCAGTTTACCATATCTCTGTTACTGCTTTGAGAATTTGAAAAGAAATTATGAAAATGTTGAATATCTATTATCACTTCATTAGATTTTAATTACATGTAAGATTATATGATAATAGGTTACATGTATGTGTGTGCACATATGTGTGTGCAGATGCATGTAGAGTCTGGAAGTCAATGTTGGATGTCTTCCTCAATAACACCACATTATTTTCTGAGATAGTCTTTCACTGGACAGAGTTCACAGCTTCAGCTAGACGGCTGGCCAGCAAGCCCAACGGATCCCATTGTCTCTGCCCCCACCCCCACTCCAGTATTGGGATTACATGTACATGCCTTTTATAGATGGGTGCTGACAATCTGAAATCAGGTCCTCATGTTATATGGCAAGCACTTTATTGACAACCATCTCCTCAGTCTCCAGTGTTAGCTTACTTAAAGGAAATGGTTCTTAAAAATATTGTGAACAAAATATTAAATTTGATTTATGTCTGTGAATTAGAAAGGGTTTGTATGTTTTAATTATTTTAAGTTTTCTCAGCTTCTTAATTTTCCTACATGCTTTGTAGATGTTAAAATGTGAGGCCACTGAAAGAATTTTTTGTTTGGTTTATATTATAAGAAAAAAATGTAAAATAATAGATGATACACATGTCCCTATGGTCCTATAGTTTATAATCTGCGGTTGATCTCATCATTTCAGTGTGGAAACACTGTTGACTAATTTTCTCAGAGGACAGTGTTCAGAAACTTAGTTAGCCACATAAAACTCCCTCGTTTAGAGGGTCTGCTACAGTAGTAGTGGAGATAGAAGCTCTTGCTTTCCCCTAGCTGGCTTTTGTGACCTTCAGCATGTCACCTGGGCCTCATTTGCTTGTGGAGTGTATGAAACCCCTCACAGCATTGTGAGGCTTTGGGAAATTGCATACATAATGCTATGTGACTGAGCTGTGCCAGAAGGCTTCAGACTGTGAACAACCGTTTCTTATTAACTTTTTTTTTTCAATTATTCTTTTCCCCCCTCCCCCACACTATTATAGTGATTGTTTTTTCTGCTTTCTACAGATTTTTCTTAACCACTTGGTTGTTCCTTTTTTTTCTTTTTTTCTCTTTTTTCTTTTTTGTTACCAGGTTGAGCAGAGAATGGTGAGATTGGCAAGAACCTCCTACAGGGAAGTTGAGGGTGTCTGGACCAGGGTGATGAGAAGCAGCTGTTGCCACAAGACAAGGAGGTGGTGGGGTGCAGAGATGTAATTCTGATTACAGCCATGTCCTATTCTGGACATTTTCTGTCCAGTCCTCACAGTAACTAGGAGAAATGGTGCTGTGAGGAAAGGTGACAGATTATTCCTAGTGGTTAATACCACAGTCTTGAAACTTTTTCTTAAGGGTTAAGCCTAGGCTTCCTGGGATACATTAACATCAGAAAAAAATTATTGTAAATTTTACCTTTACATTGCCTCAAGAATACAGGATAGATCTGGGGATAAATTTCAGAAATAGTGTTTTGGTTAAACACTAAGACAAAAATTAGAATAATTAGGGAGTATTGGTTAGGTATACCACTAGTGCTTCATATGTTTATGCTTTCTCATTTGTCAGGCATGCAGTTTCACATTTTAATGTTCTGAAATTGAATACCTTTGATATGGTAACATTTCTCTAAAAAAAACAAAAAGAAAAAATAGTGAAGGGGATTGGAGAGATGCCTCAGCAGTTCAGTGTGTGTACTGCTCTTCTAGTGGACCCAAGTTCGGTTCCTAGCACATACATGGGTGACTCAAAATGATCTGTAACTCCATCTCCAGGGAGTACAGTGCTTCCTTCTGGCCTGTATTGGCACTGCACCCATGTGCACATAACCATACACACACACACACACACACACACACACAGGGGGAAGGAGAGGGAGAGAGAAAAAGAGAGAAAAAAATCTTTTAAAAAGCCATTAAAGGTTTTCCTCTAGATGTGTTTAGGGGAAACAGAAGGAGGGGAATGTGAGGGTGAAAATGGGAGGAGATGGGGGAGGGACTGCAATCAGGCTGTAAAGTGATTAAATAAACTAACGGGAAGGTTTTCCTCTCAATTTAGGAAATATAAAATAAATTACAGTAGAGCTCTTTTGACTATTTTAACTAATATCCACTTGAGGGGCAAGCCTTGGCCCCCACAAAACCCATCCATACTGATAGCTAGATGGTCTTGTAGCTAAGAGTGGTGTTGGCACAGATCTTGTGATTCTTTGTGCTCTTCATTTCACAGCAACACGTTTACATGTTTTGCTGATTTAGAGCAGCAGCTAGTTGAGGAGATATTATCTCACTAAAGCCTGGCCAGAGTAAAAGACTTAAAAGGCCAAATGCTGCATAGTCTTTGGTAGATAAATTCATGGTGTTGTGTAACATGGGTTTATTTTGGGAAACAGTTTCTCTCAACTGTTGTTTTTCTGTTTTTCATCTATGAGTGAAATCACATTTGAAATTCACTGTATTGTTTGATGATTCATAGTTTTAGATTTGGGGCCTAGAAAAACCGATTTGCACTGTTACTTGTTAGCAGTGAGAAGGCAGAGGCACAGCTTTATGCTGTCATCTTTAGTAGCTCCAGTTCCCATAATCCTGTAGGAATCTTCACTTATGTCAAACTGCGATTCATGACTTCAATGCAGAAAAGGATTTCAGGCCTAGCCAACTTAAAGCAGAGTTGGGCATTTAATGTAGGCATAGACGCAAGGGCTAAGAGAAAAAAGAGATACTCAGAAGCAGTAAGATATCCCTAAGCACAAAGGTGGGCTTCGCAGAGAGAGAGAGAGAGTTAAAGAAAATAAGACATTTAAGTGGCGGCATGGGTTCCTAAAGGAGCAATATATGAAGTAAGAGACACCTAGGTATTAATTTGGGCTTCTCAAGGAAGAATCACAATTAATTGTCTCAGCATTAGCCATATATTTATTTTTGTTTTATGTATAAGAGGTTTTTGTTTTGTTTTTGTTTTTGTTTTAGCCTGCATTTATGTCAGTGTACCATGTTTCTGCAATGCCCATGAAAGCCAAAAGAGGGCTTCAGATCCTGAAACAGGAGTTAAAACTAGTGGGTGTGAGCAGCCATGTGGGTGCTGGGAGTTGAGCCAGGGTCCTCTGAAAGATCAGTCAGTACCCTTTAACTGCTAAGCCATCTCTGAAGCCCCCTTTTCTCTCTTTTGGTAAGTGAGAGTAAAGGGTGACCCTAAAGAATCTGATGAGATAAAGCCAGAAGCCACTAGAGCTGCACACAGGCTTTAAGTACATGTCTTTTTCCTTATATGTGGGGCTTCCATGAATTCCCAGAAAACTACAGCTTTAAAGCTGGAAGATAATAGGCCTGGTAACCACTCACTAGTATCTGAGCTGAAACTTTTGCTTTCCTGGTAAGAGGCTTTAGCTAGACTTCTAAGTGAGGGGCTCCTCTCCCTTTTCATGTCCCTCTGATTTACCTCTTTTCTAGCCTGCTTCATTTCCAGTGTTGGTAAGGTCAGCCTGAGCCCTGGCGTCCTAAACAAGCCATGCTTGGCCACCCATACTCAATAGGCCAATTCAAGAAAAAAATATTAGTGAAAGCAGAAAAAGGAGATTTATTTGTGGCTACATTGTGAAGAGGAACAAATAATGAGATTTTGTGCACATTCCCTTCCTTTAACACAACCCAGGGCCATTTTCTGGGGCCCTGACATGAAGTTTAGATTTAAACAGAGGATAAGAAGTGTGGTCCTGGCCATCATTCACTCATCATTCTCTGGGCTCCAGCCTTCTACAAGGTGGTCTGACAAGCTTTTAGACTCTTCTAGAAGTCTCTTCTAGGAGGTAAATCTATCCTTTTGTTGGCGCTGGCTTTAGCCTTTTCCTTCTTGCATGAGCTTCCCAGAGAAACTCCCTATTTCTTGAGGACCTCCACCACCACCCGTAGTCTGGTAGCCAAAGGGAAGGGCACAAGTGTCTCTTTAAAATATCTTCATTTCTGCTTGCAAATATTTCCTAAATTTATTTTGTTTTGAGACAGAATCTCGCTGTGTGGCCCTGTCTATATTCAAGTTTACTGTCTTCCTAGCTCAGCTCCCAGGTGCTGGGATTACAGGTATGGGCCACCTTGCCCACACATTTGCTTTCATTTTTTAAATAGCATGTTTTAATAGTGAAACCTTAAAGTTAATATAGAGCAATTCAGATGCTATTAGGAGTTAGTGTAGTTTTTATGAGCTAGAGGCTATCTTAGTTGGGGTTACTATTGCTATAATGAAAAAACATAATCAAGAGCAAATTGGGGAGTAAAGGGTTTATTTGGCTTTCACTTCCACATCCTTGTTCATCATTGAAGGATAGGAACTCAAACAGAGCAGGAACCTGGAGGCAGAAGCTGATGCAGAAGCCATGGAGGAGTGTTGCTTGCTGGCTTATTCCTCGTTCCTTGCTCTTCTTCTTTGTCTTCTTCTTCCTCTTTCCTCCTCCTTTCTTTTATCTTCTTCCTCATCCTCCTCTTCATTTGAGACAGTGTTTCTCTGTGTGGCCTTGACTGTCCTAAAACTCACCAGTAGAGCAGGCTAACCTCAAACTCAGAGATCCACCTGCCTCTGCTTTTCAAGTGCTGGGATTAAAGGCATGCACCAACACTGCCTGGCTCAGTCTGCTTTCTTGTGGAACCCAGAACCAGCAGCCCAGGGGTGACCTCACCCAAAATGGACCAGGCCATCCCACATCAATCACTAATTAAGAAATTGCCCTACAGGCTTGTGCACAGCCCAGTTTTATAGAGGCATGTTCTCAATTGAGGTTTCCTCATCTCTGGTATCTATAGTATATGCCAAATTGACATAAAATTATCCAGAATAGGGGTGCACCATCTTTTTCTCAGATACCAGCCACAAGCTTAGGAGTCTGGACAACAGCAGACTGCAAATTCAAGAGTTCCCACTATTTGCTTTGGTTTTGGAATTCTTGAGAATGACTCTCAGAACCCAAGAATGGGCTACTTAGAATTACAGTTTGAGTATCTTGAATGATCTGAGTGCTTTCCACCAATATTATAAGAACTTTTTTTTTTAATTTATTTATTTTTATCTCAATCACAGGTTAGGTACTTTGAATCCCAGGTGTAGCCCCCTCCCCCATTCCCTCCTACCCTCCCACTCCCTCCCTCATTTCCTTCATCCCCGCCCCCTCCAAGTCCACCAACAGGGGAGGACCTCCTTCCCTTCCATC
>CM053761.1:26446058-26505773 GCA_028658305.1 Pachyuromys duprasi | reverse complement strand
TGTTGGTGGACTTGGAGGGGGTGGGGAGGAGGGAGATGAGGGAGGGAGTGGGAGGGTAGGAGGGAATGAGGGAGGGGGCTACGCCTGGGATTCAAAGTACCTAACCTGTGATTGAGATAAAAATAAATAAATTTTTTAAAAAATTCAAAAAAAAAATAAAATAAAATATCCAGAATAGACAAATCCATAGGGAGGAAATAAGACTGGCAATTACCAGAAAATGGAGGAAACGCCTGCTCAATAGGTATGGGTTTCTTTTGGAAATGATACAAATGTTATGAGTTAAAATGGTAGCAACTAAATAACATTATGAATATACTAAAAACATTTAACAGTATTTTGAAGAGTCAATTACACATTTCAGTCATGAACTTTTCATTATATGAATTTACACTAGAAATGCATGTCTGTATTTTATCTAGTACGTGTATTTCCTAATACTTAAAAAAACAGTTTTTGTTCATTAAAGATACTCAAGAGGCTGCGGAGATGGCTCAGTAGTTAAAGCACTGATGGCTCTTCCAGAGGACTTGAGTCCAACTCTCAGCACCTTTTTTCTGTTTGGGTGTTTGTACACCGCAGGCATGTAGTGCCCATACTTTAGAAGAGGGTGTTGATCACTTGGAACTGGAGTTACCGACAGTTGTGGGCTGCCATGTGGGTGCTGGGAAACAAGTCTCTGTCCTCTGCAAGAGCAATAGATACAAGTGCTCTTAATTGCTGAGCCATTTCTCTAGCCCCAACACTTTAAACATTTTAATATGACATTTTAGAAAAGGAAAGTATGGGGCTGAAGAGATAGCTCAGCAGTTAAGAGCACTGGCTACTCTTCTAAAGGACCTGGGTTCAATTCTCAGCACCCACATGGTAGCTCACAACTGTCTGTAACTCCAGATACAAGGGATTTGGTACCGTCACACAGACATATATGCAGGCAAAATACTGATGCACATAAAAATAAATCTTAAAAAAAAAGGAAAGTACGGAGATTAATGAGTGGCTGCAAATAGCTGAGAAGGGGAAACAGACATGTCAATTACAGATTTTTATGAGTGGTGAAGCTACTGTGTATGATAATATAATTGTAAATATATTAAAAAGTAGGCCGGAGAAATGGTAAAACGCCTGTGGCACAAGAATAAAGACCCAAGTCCAAGATCCCCAGCACTGACATAAAACATCCAGGCATTGACCATCTCTGTAACCCTAGCAGAGAGGAAGTAGACTAAGGTAGATCTTGGGAGCTCCCTGGCCAGACAATCTTAGCAACTGGGAAGCACCTGTTTCACTGAGACATCTTGTGTCAAAAAGAAAAGGTAGAGAGTAATCAAGGAAAACAACTGAAGTTAACCTCTTGTATGCACGCAAACACAAACACTACACATCAAAAAATGTTCTTAGGAGCTAGAGACGGCCTAATGGGCAAGACTGCTTGCTGTGTGAGCATGAGGACATGACTTCAAGCTCCGTATCCACAAAAGCAACGCTGTGCTTGGCAGGGTAGGCTTGTGACCACAGAGCTGTGGCGCGTGAAGACAGGCAGATCTCTGAGTACAAGGCCACCCTGGTCTACAAAGTGAGTTCCAGTACAGCCAGGGCTACACAGAGAAAGTCTCAAAACAAAACAAACTAACAAAAAATAAAACAAAACAAAAAGACAAAGGAAAAGAAAAAGAAAAAACAGAGTGACAGATTAGAACACTCAATGTTTTCCCTGGCCTCAGCACACTTGTAGTCATACTTTCATGAATTGATACACACACCAGAAAGTAAAAATAAGTAAAAGTAAAAAGCAGAACCATCCATATTTCAAAAAAATATTAAAAGTCTACCAAGCTCTACTCTTAGAGTAGGGTGAACTAAACCAGTGTATTCTTAAATAATCAGTTAAGATACACACGGTTCTCAAGCGGAACACAAAATGTGACAGAAGAATGAAAACTATTACAACTACTAAGACAAACTCAGGACCAACTGAAGACACACTCAGTCCAGATGATCAAAAGGAAAGGAACTGTCCAGAAGCATCGCCATTAAGTTAATGCAGCTGTTACCTAAACATGTACAGATGTAAATGTTACTTGGTAGCAGAGTGCTTGCCTGGCATGTCAAAGATTTTGGGTATCATCCTCAGAACCACAAAAGAAAAGGAAAAAATGCCTAAAATATGATCCTTGCCCTCATAAACTTGTCTTATTGTGAAGTAGTAATAGTGCACATGAAACAATACATGAGAGCATTAAAGGGCAGAGGTGACGGAGTGAAAAATATGAAGTCTACACCTGATCTCATCCAAAAGGCTGCGAGTGGTAGAATTATAAAGGTCTGACTTCTAAGAGAAGGTTTCAAGAAGGAGTTAAAACTTTAGTTTGCAACATAACATTTACTTCAGGGCACTAAAGTAAAGAAGCGATAAACAGGCACATATATAAGATCAATCTAAATGATAAAGGAATGAGAAAACGCTAACGAGAAATGTAAAACCTAGACTAGAGAAATAGTTCAGGGGACAGAGTGCTCACCACCAAGTCTGGGACTCACATGGTAGAAGTAACTGACTCCTAAAAGTTGTCCTTTTACCTCCACAAGTGCTACGATACATGCATACAAGACCAAACATACAGACGTAAATAAATAAATGCTTTTTGAAAAAAGAAAAATGTAAAAACTATTCTCTTTGACAAAAAACAGAAAGCATCCCTAAAAGGTAAAAAGTTGAATGGTAACACAACAGCAATACTCACATACTTTAAGAGCCACGTGGCAAAAATAATCATCATATACCCATTTAACATACCAGCTGACTTCTGGGAAGATATGGACAAAGAAAGTGACAGCTGTTCCGTAGAGCCACAACAGGATATGCCAATTGGCCAAGTTCTTCTCAACAACTTTTCACTGGACAGAGTACACATATTGGCTACTTTTTGTCCCATGCATGTGTCACCTAATAGGTACCTTCATGGTACAGCTATAAGCATTTACGAGTGTGATGTAGACTTAATGTAACAATAAGAGTAAAGTCTGAATGAAGCTAGCAACCCATAAGAATTCTCCATCTCCCACACTTTGCTAGAGATTAGGTAACTATTTTTAAAAGCAAAGGGTTTGGAGGCCTGCATATCTACATAAAATTCCTTTCGCCTGATTCTTTTTCCAGTGAAGCTCAGAGTCTCCTGGTCTTTAATGTACATAGGAACTCTAAATACTTCTATTTATAAAAAATAAGCACACTATATTTTCTGAGCAGTTTAGAGGGTTGTCAGATATAGTTTGCACTTTATGTGAGTGATTTTTGTCCACACACCAATGTTAGAGCCTAAGCCTGGAATGAGGTGCAACCACTGCAGGCTCCCTTTCATGTAAAGATAGGTCAAATCCCACAAGAGGGATTTCTAACAATGACATTAGTAAATAGCACAGACTACCTGGAAGTCATGAATTTTCTGTCATTAAAAGTGTTCATACACAGGCTAGAAAACCACTCTAACACTTAAAAAGTAACAGAGTGAAAGTTAATTTTTCTTTCAACTCTGAAGATTTTATAATAATAGGCCATGATGATGGATAGGCAGAAGCAGATGGATCTCTGGGTTCAAGCTCAGCCTGGTCTATATAGTTCCAGAATAGCCAGGGCTAAATAAATTTGTCAAAAAGCAAATAAACAAAAAACAAAATTCTATAACAAGTAGATTTTTAAAACAGCAACATGATGAAAAAAAAAAAAACCCAAAGGTCTTTTTTGGCCAGTGAGATAGCTCAGCAGTTAAAGGCACTTGTTGCTAAGTGTGGTAAGAGAACCAACTCTCTCAACATACCATGGTACGCACAAAAGCACAAATAAACCAATTAATTAAAAAAAAAAAAGACACCAAAGCAAAAATGGCATGGTGTGTGGGGAGTCTCATGCAAGGAATGTAACCATTTCTATGTGCAAATCTTCACACTTCTTTCTACCTGTCAGGAAAACTCTTCTATCTTTCAAGCTACAGTTGAAGAACCTTCTCCCTAGCATGGCTTCTCTGAGCAGCCTTCCAACTCTTTTATCTGATTCTCCCCCCCCCCTTTTAAATCATAGATCCCATAGACTTTTCTATACAAATCTAGTTACAGCTTGCCCCAGGGTTTTTATATGGCTTGTGAACTAATATTAGTTTTTACATATTTAAAATTGAGGGAGGAAAGAATGAGCATTTCATAACATGTGAAAATTGAATGAAATTCAAATTTCAGTGTCCAAGTTTAACTAGGAAATAGACATGCCAGTTTACTTCCTGTCTGCTGCTGCACACTGGAATAATAGCTGCACTGCTGCAACAAAGGCTGTGTGCCCGAAAGCCTAAACTATTTATTTTCTTCCTCACAAAACAAACAGCCACAAAAACAAAGCCTACTCCCTACTACGTTACAGTACCTGAAATGGTTGTGTCTGCGTTTTTGTTGACTATTCCTTAGCTCCACACACAGAATGCAGCTTACTAAGGCAGAGGCCTTGTCTGTTTTGTTCCTTTACTATAACCCAGAAAGAATTCTGAGACAAAGTGAGGCCTCAGTAAATACCTGGTGAATAAACGTCACTGAGTTTAAGCTTTCTCCTACAGAAAAGGAGTACTATTCTAGTGTAGATGAACCAAATAGCTCAAATTACTGATGTTCAGTAACTAGTGCAGAACAGTGAAACTCCAGGATTTTTATGCTCATGAAAGACTCAACTACTGGGAAGTGACATAACACTGTCAGCTGTTTGTGCTTCTGCTTAAGGTACAAATACTCTGAGAAATCTCATTTCCTATACAAAGTACACAGCACCAACACCATGTCAAATCTTTAATAAACACTCATAATTACAAGAGATCTAGATCATGTGCTAATGAGTCTTTAATATCTAGAATTCTCCTTTGGGGCTCATGAACTACCTAGTCTGTGAGCAGCTGAAAATTCTTTAGAAATTAAAAGGTTACCACCCACAAACCAGAAGCAGCTTTTTAATCTTTCTCTACTAGATAGAGAGTGGGTGTGTGAGTTCAAAAACACACCAACCAACTCTGTTGGTGGAGGGCAAGTTATTGTTGAGTTAAAATCCCACCTCTAAGTGTCTCTGTTACATGACACTGGTAAACTACCACCCACTCACAATATCAATCTCCGTCTTCTAATTTGCAAATGAAGTGGGGGTCAGACCCCACCCTCCCAGAGAAATTTGATGCCGCTAATATTAAGGTTCTTTTCCTCCAGGCTTTGTTACAATTTCCATACACAAATTCTATATACTTAAATGACAAGGGTTTATTCTAACTTCTAAAACAAGATACTGGACAGAGAGAAATCAAATTTGTGCTACGTTTTAAAGTGGTTACCTGCCTTTTCAATCTTGGGAGTTTCGTTGTTTGTTCTTTCTTTTTTAAAATAAAAGCCAATTTAGGAATTCGAGGATTTTACAGGGATGTTCATGGCACATGGACTTTTTCTTTTTCTTTTTTGACAATGTCAGATTTACAACAACCATTTCAGATGGGATACATGGTCGTCTTTTTCTAGATTAAACCTAAGCAAGGACACTGGCTACGATCTACCAAGACTAAAGTAAAACCTGTCACCAAAGCAAAGATATTTGTCAACAGCTCAATTGGGCTACTTCCAGAAACCCCCGCAGCAGATCCACCGGGTGGGGGGGAGGGGATCTCCATCAACGCTGTCAAGGGATAGAGTTGGACAGACACCGGACCACTGGGCTAACAACATCCACACCTTGGTTGAGGTTGAAATCTTGGGGGTTTGTAGCGAAGCGCAGCTCCCGGCCCAACGCTCTCCAGAAAATAAAGGCACCCCAGGGCCAAGCCCGGCCCATCTAGACTCCCATTTCACCGACTCTCCACAGGACAGCTGGCTTCCTCCTCCAAGTTTAACCACAAGTTCAAAATCAAAACAAAAGGTGCACGACTGGTTTCAGGTAGCAAGGACTGACTCTCGGTGGCCAACTTCTGGGGACCTTAGGGCCGGGAGAGCTAGGGCTTTAAGACCTCGGCTGGCCGGGAGGCCTAGGGCCTGGGCGCGAGTCCTCACACGCCCCTTGTTCAGCTCGGCCCAAAGGGGCGCCCGGCAGAGAGTCGGGGCGGGGGCGGGGGAAGGGTGGTTGTCCCAATGACAGGCAGAAGGCCCGGCGACGGGGGTTCCAGCCGGAGGCCCGGGGCTTCGGTGCCGCCGGGGCGGCCAAAGGTCCGAGCCGCGCCAGGCCTCGGGGAGGCCCCGCCGCCGCGATGGACCGCGCTAGGGAGACCGTCCGTCCCCACCCACGGCCTGGGCCAGTCACTCACCGGTAGGGAGACGACGGACAGCCGGCGTCTCCGCCAGCGCCGTGGCTCGGTCTCCAGCGCGGGCTCCTGCCGCTGCAGCCGCCGCGCCGGGTCCATCCCCGCCCCGACCACCCCCCCCACCCGACCCGCCCCCCGCACCGCCTCAGTCGCCGCTGCCTCCGCCGCCGCTGCCACGGCCCCGGCGCGCGAGCGCGAAGCAGCGCGAGGGAACGACAGCGAGATCGAGAGCGCGCGCCCCGTCGCCACCGCCGCCCACAACCTCCGCCTCCCGCTGATGGCGCATGCGCAAGGCGGCGCCGGGCGGGGACGCGCACGCCGTAGGGGGCGTGACCGGACCCAGGAGGTGTGGCCACACCTCAGGCCCGCCCACCCACGCGGGCGCATGTCAACTGAGCTGAAGCGCTGCCAAGGTGGCGCGGCGACCTGCTGTGTGAGTTCTTTTCCGTTCTTGCAGTTCGGAAACTGGTCAGGTCGTTCCTTGCCTCCTCTTATGCTTAGCCTCTCGACTCCCCCGTCCTTGGGCTCCTCAGCCTCTCGGCTCTTCTGCCCTGGGCCCCGTGTATCCTCAGCCTGTCGGTTCTTTGGGCGCTTCAGAGCCTCAGTAACTCAGGCCCGCGCCCTGAGCGCTGCAGGCTAAGGCTAATTTCTGGAGCCCACGCCGGGAGTCGCACATATTTTTCTCTACCTTGTCTCCCAGGACCTTCCGCCTAGCGGGCTGCTTTTACGTCAGATATCACCAATGAAGAAACCCCAAGTAGCCCCCAGCCCATCCCTTTTAAGGATCCCGGTTTCTCTGGCTTCGTTGTCCAACACTCAGATGCGGAAGCTTCCGTGTTGGAGGAGCTGGGAGCGCACGTTGGGAATAAACGAGTCCTGAGCCTCGTGAAGTTTGAGAGGAGATGGAGACCTGACGGGCAAATTTAGTGGGGAATGATGATGGAGCTATTGTCCAACTCTTGAGATGTAAAGAGTGTTCTGGTTTGAGGGCGTGGCGTGGCCAGAAGGGGAGCTGCGAGGCCACTGGTTGGGGTGCAGTCATGTCTTAGACTGCACGTGGAAAGAAATAGGTAAGCAAGAGCAGGGACAGGTTTGGGACTGCTGAGAATTTCTGGAAGCTTTTGAGGTCTTCTTCAGCAGTGGTTGCAGGGCTTGATCATTATGTCTGATTTTAAATGATTACGCAGGCTCGTGAAAAGTGGCCTGAGGGAGGGAGGTCAGTCAGGAAGCAACTGGTATGATGGTTAAGGCAAGGAGAGAGAGTGGTCATGGAGGAAAACATTGTTTTGGGGGGGGGGTTAAATGGATAAATGTTGATGGATTGGAGGGAGGCTGAAGGAGAAGGAGGTGGCAGGGTTGACTTAGATTTGAGGGTGATGAGGATGAGCTTGAAGATTTAAGGGGCAGCATGAATGAAGCCACTAAAGAAAGTGATCAGAAAATGAAGGATAAACATGTATGAAATTGTAAAAGAATAAGTTAAATTTTTAAATGAGCGATAAACCTAAATATAAAAGATAAAACTGAAAAGAAAGAAGAAAATGTAGAAAAGTCTTTGTATTCCTGAGATAGACAAAGATTTAGTTTAAAGGCATGAACCATAAATGACATTACTTGATAAATTAAATTTTATCAAAATTTATGTTGTTTATAAACACAAGTAATTAAAAAGGCAAGTTACTGATGGGAAATGAACTCTGAAGTAGAATATATCCAATGAAAGTCTTGTCTCTGGGATATGTAAGAACTTCTCTTTCAGTGCTGAGGATTGAACCAGTATGCTAAGTAAGTGCTGAACCACACAGTTACCTCCTCTGCCTTAAATAATAAGACAAACAACCCAATAAAACTCCAGACAAAAGGCTTTGGAAAGTATTTCACAAGATGTAAAAATGGACATTAAACAACAAAAAGTAACATTTTACTCATCTAGGGATTTGCAGATTCAAACCACAAGGTTCACATTGTCATTGGAGTAGCTAAAATTAAAGACTGGTGACCCACCTGTAGGACTCACCTTCACCATATTTTTTAATAACTACAATAATAATAACAATAATTTAAAAAGCTAAGTGTCTTAGTCAATGTTCTATCACTGTGAAGAGACACCATGACCAAGACAACTCTTAGAAAATATTTCACTTAGACTTGCTTACTGTTTCAGAGGTTTAGTACACTACCATCAAGGTGGTGGCATGACGGCATCTGGACAGACGTGGTGCTGGAGAAGTAGCCGAGAGTTCTACATCTGGATCCACAGGCAGCAGGAAGAGAGATAGCCACCAGGCCTGGCTTGAGCCCTTGAAATGGCAAAGCCCACACTCTCAGAGACACACTTACTCCAAAAAGGCCATGCCTACTCCAATGAGGACATACCTCCTAATCCCTCCCAAGTAGTTCTACTCCCTGATGACTAAGCATTCAAACATATGAGCCTATGGGTGCCATTCGCCCTCATTCAAGCCACCACACTAAGTCATGCTTCCACTTACCAAGATACAATGAAAAAACAGCCATGCTTTCCTCAGAAAGAGGATGCACAGTCTTTGGATCCTCTCCCTGCCATCTTTGGTAACTGCAAGATGAAAACATTAGAACTACAGTACAAACTTAATTTAGGCATATGTCTCCACTGTGTCCTAGCAACTTCATTTTCCCTTAGATAATAAGGATTAGTCATTGCAGCCTCTCCAGGACTTTCTTGCCTATTGAAATGACAAAAGTAATCCAGTGTCTCCCATTGTAACTAATATCCTGGGACTAGAGAGCTGGCCATGCTCCTTTCCGGTGAAATTAGCAATCAAAGACTCCTTCCTGTTCTGTCAGCTACTATTTTCCTTTAGTCCAGACCCTGAAGCAGTGTGTCTCCTCATGTGGTGCCTGTGCATGATTCACTGGGCATTAGACCCAGACCAAGTGTTCTCTTCCACAGTTAACAGTTCATATGAAATGGATTTAGGCTGCTAGAGATCAGGCATAGAAGCGACTTTCTCATGCAACTTATACCTTCAAGGCCTGTTTGTGTTAAGTGTTTACAGTTTTATCACTGGACTGGTTAACACTGATTTGAAACTCAGGGAGCATTGTAATTAGCTGTTCTGTATGCCAGTGGTCACTGTCCACCAAAGCTCAGCAAACCAGAGGAGTGTGCTTATCCACAGAGAAAGAAAGGGTGTGCATTGCAGTTGCCCTCATGGTCCTGCCAGTAGCACTAAACATTTTTAGCAGACCCCGTACACTGAATCTCTAGGGTTTTTTTGTTTTGTTTTGTTTTTTAAGAAAGCTTGACTGTGAGTGTTTCTTTCAGGACAGATCTCAGAGTTTCCAGTCATCCGAGCATAGTTTAAACTCAGACTTTCAATTTATGGCCTCAGTGCAACCGAGGAACAAATAGCCAAAGCCACTCTGTGCTTCTTTTTTTTTTCCTTAGACCACTACAATGGTCTAAGAAGAAATACATGGCCTTCATTTAAGACCTCCTTATTGCCAGTATTTGATTAGGAGTATCCAATGGCTCATCATGCCATGGACTATGGGTTTCCAAAGTCCTCTTTGTACCTACTGGAAACAAGGTCATCAGCGACTTTAGTCTTACTAGGGAACCCAGAACTATGGAACCCTGGCTGTCCTGAAACTCACTATATAGACCAGGCTGGTCTCGAATGCACAGAGATCCACCTGCCTCTGCCTCTTGAGTGTTAAGGTCAAATGTGTGTGCCATCACACCTAGACCTCAGCACCAATTTATAAAGCTCTTAAGATTGCATTCCTGGGCCAGAGAGGGTAACGGTGCTTGCCTTACAAGCCTGAAAACCTGAGTTCTATCCCCAGATCCCACAGAGGAAGAAGGAAAACAACTCCTGAAAGTTGTCCTCTGACTTCCACATGTGCACATGGCACTTATGATTCTTCCACCATGATAACAATAAGTACAGGTCTTTTAAGTAATTTTTCTATGTTTCTTGGTCTGGGCATAGATTGTTGTTTTTAAAATAGCTTCAACGCTGGATATTCATTTTAGTCTCTCCAACACAGAAAATACTAGAAAAAGGAGATTTCAATTGCAAATTCCTTACCCTATGTAAAACAACAAATAAAACCCTAAACTTAAAATTTCTTATCCTACACGTGCAAAACTCCCCACTGTGTGTGTGTGTGTTTATTTTATAACTGGCTGGAACCCAGGACATCTGTATTCCATCCTAAGGACACACACTACCAGTTTCACCTCCACCACTTAGAAAGTCCGTTTACAAATAAAAGCATATAGGAGCAGGGGATATAGCTTCATGGTAGCATGCTTGCACAAGCCCTATCCTTAGTACCCCGTAAACACACCACAAATGTCTTTAATTCTGGAAGAAAAGAACTACTTTTTCAGTCTCCTATGTAGAACTTCACTATTCACAGTGTGGTCCCAGGACCTGCAACAGACTATCACCTGAGAGCAGGGTAGAAGTGCAGCATCCCAGCCCCATTCCATGGTCTTCATTTTAACAGGGCCCCACACACATTTCACATGGACAATACAATTGAGAAAGCACTGTTAGCTTGGTTTGGTGGCACGTGTCTTTAATCCCAGCACTAAGAAGGCAGAAGCAAGCAGATCTCAGGGATCTGCCTAGTCTACATCATGAAAACTTGTCTCAAAAAAAAAAAAAGAGTGTAGTCAAAGTTGATTAACAAATGTTATTTAATAGTAAATTCTTATAGGAAATAAATGTGAAGAAACTAAAAGCTCAAGTTATTGCGCACATGTGTCAGAACTTTCACCAAATCATCGCAAAATCCTTGTACACCATTTTAGGTAATTTTTAAGAAGACTTATGTGTATGAGTGTTTGCTTACATGTATATATGTGTACCCTGTACATGCCTGATACCTGTGGAGGCCAGAAGAGGCCCTGGATTTCTTGGAACTGGAGTTACACATGGTTATGAGTTGCCATATGGGTGCTAGGAACTGAACATGGCAAGGTCATCCAGTACTTTTAACCACTGAGCCATCACCCCAGCCCTATATTTTTTCTGTGCGTGTGTGTGTTTATCTGTGTGAGTGTGCTCTCCAACATGGGTGCTGGGAACCGAACTTGTGTCTTCTGGAAAAGCAGCAAGCACCCTTAACTTCCGAGCCATTTTTCTAGAGCCTGTGCTGATTGGTTTTAATTATTAACTTGACAGAATCTAGAATCACCTGGAAAGAGAAGCCCAATTATGAAATAGCTATAGGTACACCTGTGAGAGATTTTCATAATTGCCTGAATGGAAGTGATAAGACACACCCTGAAAATGGGCAGCACCTTTTTATAAGCTGAACCCTGAACTGTGTAAGAGTGGAGCGCGTGAGCACAGCATTAGATGCAAGCGTACACTCACTGGCCCTCTGCTTCTGAATGTGACCAGCTGTTTCAAACTCATGCTACTATGACACTCCATCAGTGACCATCTGTAACCTGGAATTATTTGCTGAAAATGTCTTTTTTTCCTCTAAGTTGCTTTTTGTCCAGGAAGTATTGTCACTGCAATTAGAACACATTAATTAATATTTCATGTTTCCAGATCTTCCTCTGTCAGTATGTATTTCACTTGTACTAGGTAACCTTTTAAGAATGTAGCTCACAAAATTTAAATGGACTAGAAAGTGTTTAGAAAAGCCCAAAGAAAACTGTCTCATCTAGTGGCTGTGGTACACAGGAGCAGGGAAGCATTGAAGTTCTCCCAAATAATGTACTTGGATAAACCAGATAAGGTGGTTCTCATCTGTAATCCAGCACTGGGAAGACAGAAGCAAGAAGATTACTGTTTGTTCAAGACTAGTCCAGTCTACAAAGCAAGATCATGTCTCAAAATGAAATCGAGAGTGGGTAGATCAAGATAACTCAGGGAGTAAAAAGAAATAGAAACCTGTTGAAGTTTAGTCTGAAAAATCCAAGTAAAAATCAGAATGCAATGGCACACATCCTTAGTGCTCTTGTGGTGAAATGGTAGTTGGAGACAGGAGAATTGGTTTGACCTTGTCTCAAACAAGATAGGAGAGAATTCCCCTCCACACACACACTATGAGCCATATACATGTATAACAATAATAATAAAAATTGGGGAGTGGGGTGGCAGTGCAGAGATGTCTCAGGGATTAAGAGCACTTGCTGCTCTTGCAGAAGATTTGGGTTTAGCTCTGAGCACCCATATGGTGCTTTACAGCCATCTGTAACTTCAGTTCCAAGGAATCTGGCACCTCTGACCTCTGAGGGCACTGTGTGCATATGTTGCACATACATACATGTAGGCAGAAACACTCAAATCTAAAAGAAAATGTTACACACAAAAAAGAACCTGGCAAAATGTATTTCCATGGAGTCAAGCAAATTGCCATATGCTAATAACTGCATTTCTAGCTATTGTGCAAGTTTCCCTCTCACCTCAGGGCTTACATACAAACGCCCCATGTGCCCAGTTCAGCTTTCTCTCTAACAGATGACCTGAGGCCTCAACTGAAATGTCATTTCCTCAGGGAAGTTTTTGCTGACCCCACAGAACAGGTCAGCTTCTTCCAAGAAGTACTCTCAAAACATCTTGAACTTCCCCTTTCTGGCCCCACCGCAAATGTAACCTAACCCTTAAACATCTCTGGATGGTGAACTCTAGAAACCTGGGAACCTTTCAGCTTTTCTGAACTCCCTAGCTCTCTCCAGATTTTCAGAGAATTATCAAATGAATGAATACTGATCGTATTCACTTTATTTATTATTTACAATTTATTCACTTTTTGTATCCTGGTTGTGGCCCCTCTCTCATCTCCTCCCAGTCCCACCCTCCTTCCTTTTTATCCTCCCATCCCCCTCCTCTAGTCCACTAATAGAGGAAGTCCTTTTCTCCTACCATCTGACCCTAGCCTATCAGGTCTCATCAGGACTGCCTGGATCCTCTTCTTCTGTGTCTAGTAAAGCCACCCTACTATGGGAAGGTGATCAAAGAGCAGGCAACCAAATTCATATCAGAGACTGCCCCTGCTCCCCTTACTAGAGAACCCACATGGAGACTGAGCTGCCTACATCTGAGCAGGGGGTCTAAGTCCTCTTCATGCATGGTCGTTGTTTGATGCATCAGTCTCCACAGGCTCCCTGGGTCCAGCTTTTTTGGCTTTGTTGGACTCCTTGTGGAGCACCTGTCCCCTCTGGGTCTTTCTATCTCCTCCTCCTTCCACAAAACTCCCTAGGCTCTGCCCAAAGTTTGGCTGTGAGTCTCTCATCTGCTTCGATCCCCTGCTGGGTGGAGTCTTTCGGAGGACATCTGTGGTAGGCTTCCCATCCTATTCCCTCTCTTCTACCACTTCTGGTGTCTATCCTGTTTGCCTTTCTGAATGAGAATTAAGCATGTTTCCTAAATAACCCCTCCTTATGTGTAACTTTGTCTTTAAAAAAAGAAAAAAAAAAGTCTGTCTGTGCTGATGCCTCTAGAGGCCACAAGAGGGCAGCAATCCTCCAGAACTGGAGTTACAGGTAGCCTACTCAGGCATCTGGAAGATCAGCCAGCATTCTAAGCCCTAAGCCCCTAAGCCATTTCTCCAGCCCTGCCCTCTTTTATTTTTAGTACATTTTTCTGTTGTCTCATTTGTACCTCCCGAGGCTTAACTCTATCTACGTGCTTCTTTTAGTCCTGAAAATGCATGTCAGGTCTTCTTGCCTCTTAGCTACTAGCATGGACTAGAGAAGGATAACCTGCCTTCCTCAACGAATACTGCCACTCCACCTGGTGTCTCGGGCAAATTGCATCAGTGCTGTCTGCTTCTACAGTGCTTTAAGCTGAAAATAACTAATCCTGAAAGAAATTGGAGTGCTTTAAGCAAATCACTATTGGTGACAGTAGGAGTCCTGGAAGGCGGTAGAGGGATGGATCAGTTTCTATGTAAGCTGTCTCCTGAGCTAGCTCAGGCCAGTGTTCACTGGCCACCCAGACCGAGGCCACTGCAGCAGCTTTCACCTATCCCAATGTGTTTTAGAGCAAAGCCTACCTTCTAAGCAGGCTACATTCTTGGTACAATGTACAGACTATCCTGTTCCTCCACCAACAAGGCCATGTGCCCAACTCATCTTCCCCCTTTCCAGATAGCCGTGTTCTCTAAGAGAGACACCTGTCCCAGCAGAGCTGGTGTGCCCAGCAAGGCACCTGTATATAGCTTCTGTATAGAGTACCCCATCGTATCATGTCATTCACTATACCACAGTGAACTAGCCCACCCGAAGGCCAAAAATGGCATACCCTGATTTCATAGGGTATGAAATAGCATGTTGCTATTTTCCAACTAACTGTGCATTGCTATTAAAGCAAATCCTGTTCTATGGGATGCCTGGATTTTTTTAAGTTAGGTGTAATGATGAAAAGGAAATATTAGTCTATCCTGAATCGCATCTGTTGGAATGCTTGTTTAAAGGAAACAAACACAAAGCCAGGTGGTGGTGGTCAAGGCCAGGAGGCGGTGATCAGAGAGCCTGCCACTAAGTTCATGCCAGAGAAAGTTCCTGTTCCCCTTACTAGCACCCCACTTGGAGAGTGAGTCTATTGTTTTGTTTTGTTTTGTTTTTTTCCAGAGTTGAGGAGGGAACAGAGGGCCTTGTGTTTGCTAGGTAAGCTCTCTACCACTGAGTTAAATCTCTAACCCCTAACCAGTCCTTTTATGTTGGTGCACACCTACCCTCCAGCTTCTTCTGTGACTACCACTGAGGAACCTCTGAAGAGAGTTTGGATGAGGCTTCATCACCGTGTTTCTTCCTAATGATACTCAATAAAGCAAAGATTTTGTCTGAAGACCTGATCTTACTTGAAAGGAGGAGGGCAAGGCCATGTTCCAGAAGGCTTAATGGGTAGGATGGAGGTGAGAACACTAATGGCCTTGTCCACTGTTCCTAAGACCACTGCCCTCCCTGAGACCTGGGGGCAGTAGGACAAAGCCTTTACACCACCTCCCCTGCGCAGCACAGCAAGTCTGGTGGGCTCTGCCGGTGGCACAGCAAATGATCAGGGGTCCAGGTGTGTCGGTTTTGTTTTCAAGTGACAGAAGTGCACAGCAGACAAACTGGCACAAAATAAGAGCAATTCCTGGAAGAAGACTGGTATATTTATAGAACATAATGGGGGTGTCAGAAACACCTGGACCTGAGGATATTTTGTCTCATCTCTGCTTTTCTCAGCTTTCTTCTGTACAAACAACTTCCTCCTCCTAACTGGAGAGTGGCTGTCTGGTTCCCGAGCCTCATATCAGAGCTTGTCACAGCATGGCCTGTGTCCTGCCTTCCTTTAAATCTGTCCAGAGGAATCTCATAGTCTGCTATTGAGTGCATGTTTATCTTTAGCTAAAGTTAATGTTGCCTTAGGGTTGTTGTGACCTCCCAGAATCACATAGTTGCCTCCCCCCACTCAAATGGAGCAGGTTCCCAAAGGAAGAAAAGGCATTAAATAGGATAGATATTGTGACAGATCTAGCCAGTTTACCAAGGGGTTGAGGAGACATCAGATAAACCTTGATCCGATCTCTTGACAGGACACTCAGATTTTGCCACAGGGACAGTCTGATGAGAGCAGTGGGAGTTTACAGGCTGGGATCCCTGAAATCAGGCCTTTGACAGTCAACACGGGCTGGGATCCACTGCAAACCCTCCTCTCTGCCCCTCAGTATCCCTATCTGTGAAAAGGGAAGCAAGCAGACTAGAGAATCATGAATTAAATTTTGGTTCTACCCACAGAAGCTGTCCACTCTTGAGAAGTATTGTTTTATTTTGAAAATATTTGCAAATCCCAGAATCTTGAGTATCCTAGGCTGCCCTCAAGTTCACTTTTTAAATTTATTATTTATTTAATAATATGTGGGTGGGTGCCCATAGAGGCCATAAGAGAGCCAGATTTCCTGGCTTATTTGAAAAAATAATCCAGAGAACTCTTGCAGAGACTTCACTCAGATTTAGCTATTTCTAGGAGGTTGCCATGTCCATTTAGTCATTCTTTCCATCACTTCTTTCACCTCAAACATCTGAGAGCACAGTGCATATGTCACATTGCATACATCTACTTTCCGGTTTTGTTTCCTGAGATTAGGAGTCCATCTTCCATCATCACCATAGTTACTATGGTTAGTTCTGTCGACTTGATACAAGGCTAGAGTCAGCGCGAGGAGGGAAGCTCAGCTGAGAAAACACCCCATCAGATTGGATTGTAGGCTTCTTCTTGGTTACCGGTTGGTGTGGCAGGGCTTAGTCTACTGTGTGCTGTGCCACCCTGAGCTTGTGGTCCTGGCCACTTGCCTCAAGGTTTCTGCCTCAGCTTCCCCCGATGATGGGCTGTAATAAGCCAAGTAAAATCTTTTTCTCCCCAAGTTGGTTTTGATCAGTGTTTTATTATAGCAAAGAAAACAAACTAGGTTAGCAAATTCAACAAATCTAACATCGATAACAATACTTGAAAACAACAAAAGCCTCCCAGAGTCTTGAGTATCCTAGGCTGCCCTCAAGTTCACTTTTTAAATTTATTATTTATTTATTTAATAATATGTGGGTAGGTGCCCATAGAGGCCATAAGAGAGCCAGATTTCCTGGAGATGGATTTACAAGTAATTGTGAGCCCCCACATTGGTTCTGGGAACCAGTGTTGGGTCCTCTTAAAGAACAGTTAGTGCTCTTAACTACTAAGCCATCTCCCATCAAATTTTCTTTGTAGTTCTGGCTGACCTTGAAATTCTAATCCTGTCTCCTCCTCAGTGCTGTGACTGCAGGTGTGCACCATGACACTTGGTCCACGCAGTCCTGGGCTTTGAATCTATGACTCTGCATACTATACAGTTACTCTACCAGCTGAGTCACATCCCCAAACCAGTAGCAGTGGTGTGTAATTGATAGTTCTTACCCAGTGTTGCCATTGTCTCAGTGTCTCTCTGGGTTTTTCTCTTCCTCAGAGTTGGGCTGCACTGAGTTGCCCTGTCTTTAAACCCCTTTTGCCTGCAGCAGCTCCTGTGCCTTTCTTCATCTTACGTGACATTGATATTGGTAAAGAGCACGGAGGATTTATCTAGTAAAATCATCTCAAAGTGGGTTTGTTTAATGTCTTTTCATGTTTAAGTGCAAGCTGCCATTGCATTGAGCACCCTGGAATTGTTGCTGTGATCCTTTTGGGAGATCACATGTGGTAGATGTGACATATGGCTGCCTCCCACTAGTGAGATTAATTTTTTACTGTACAAAGCCAACAGCATGTTCATTTATTGACTATGTCATACTATAGATACTTCGTACTATTTGCCACTGAACCATAGCTCTAGCTCATTTGTTTTTGCTCTTTTTTTTTTTTTAAATCTTGTTATGTAGCTCTTGGATGGCCTGGTATACACTATATATCCCAAGCTGGTCTTAGATTTGAGATCCCCCTGCCCTAGCCTCTAAGATGCATGCTTCGTATCAGGTATTTGATATATAAACATTTTCTTCTAAACTGGGTTGCCTTTTTATTCCCTTTTGATGAACTATTATATGGAATTGTGAATGAAATAACCTCTTTCTTCCCTAAGTTGCTTTTGGTCATGGTGTTTCATCACAGCAATAGTAACTCTAGCTAAAACAGTAAATTGGGCTTAAGGTTATGATTAGGGTTACCATTTGGTTTAGGTTTAATGTTTCTATTTGGTATATTCTTCCATTCAGGGTTATAGTTAAGATTAGCAATGAGATTATGGTTAATTTTATGTATAGTGTTCTGATTAAGGTTACATTTATGGCTATGGTTTAGGATAATGGTTAGGGTTAATATTAGATTAGGGTTAATATTAGGTTAGAGTTAATATTAGATTTAGAAATTGAATTAGGATTGGTGAAGGGTTAGAATTAGGGATGAAGTTAAAGTTAGTATTAGGGTTCTGGTTAGGGCTTATGGTTTAGTATTATGTTTAGGGGTTAGTATTATGTTTAAAAAACTTTAAACATAGTTTAAAGTTATAGTTAATCTTAACTAACCCCAAACTCTAATCTTAACCCTCCTTTTTGGCTTTTTTGGACAGGGTTTCTCTGTGTAGCCTTGGCTGTCCTGGACTCACTTTGTAGACCAGGCTGGTCTTGAACTCACAGTGATGGGCCTGCCTCTGCCTCCGTGAATGCTGGGATTACAGGTGTGTGCCACCACGCCCAGCTTAACCCCTAACTCTTAACCTAGTTCTGACCCTTAACCCTAACTATAATTCTAGTTATAACCCTAACTTTTTTTTGAGACACCATATCTCTCTATGTAGAGAAGTTGGACCTCAAACTCTCAGATAATCTGTCTTCTGCTTCTCAAGTATTAGGACTAAAGGGATTTGACCACATCCAACTATATTCTAAACTTTGAAACTACTCTTAAACTAATATTAATCAAATACCCGACACTAACCCTAATCCTACCCTAAGACCTGCTGGTTTCAAACAAATATCTATTTAGATATTCCTTTCCCCAGCTGGAATTTAAAAAGAAATGTGTGCCACCATACCCAGTGTAAAATGAATCTTAAGCCTATCCTGAACCTAATTAACACTCATCCCAAGACTAAGCATACCTAGCCCCATTTCACAACTATCCTAGCATTAACCATAAAACTAAATCTAACCACAACCCTTCCTTTTATGAGTTGCCTTTGAAATAATTTTTTTATCACAACAGAAAGGTAACTAAAACACCTTAACAGTAATCCCAAAAATATCACCAATGGTAACATCAATGGTAGTCTTTATCCTAACACCAAACCTAACCCTAAGTGTAAACTTAACAATAGCTCCAACCCTATCTATAATATTAATTGAAACCCTAACTCTAATGGTATCTGCAACACTTGCTTGATCCCTACCTAAACCTAACACTTATGTGAGGAGTATTGCTGTAACCTAACACAAGGAGCACTCTAACACTAGCTGTAACCCTAAGCCTCATCTTAACGCTAACCCTAACAATAACAATGTAATCATCACGCTAATGCTAGCACGCTAATGCTAGTAACTCATTGCTAATGATGCTGTCTACCCTTTACCCCAACTTTAACAGTAACCTTAAGCCTCAAGCTCTTTCCCATTTCCTACGTCCATTCAGAGTAGCTTTATTGGGACTGTAAACCTACCGCTCCTTCTCAGAGACTGCGTGTCAGGTCACGTGCGGCTGTCATCACGTGACGCGGACCACGTGATCCCCCAGCGCTGGGTGGATGATGTAGTGGGGGTTATGGTAGTGCCTTCGGCGCTTGCTGAGTGGTGCTGCCATCCTGGTGAGGAGCGCGACCCGCGAAGGCAGGACTGGAGCTTCTGCCCCAGACGCGGAGCAGCTTCTAGCCTTCGCTGCAGATGAATCGGACGAGCCCCGACTCGGAGCGGCCCCCGGCGCCCGAGCCCGTGTGGGAGCGGCCCTGGTCGGTGGAGGAGATCCGCCACAGCAGCCAGAACTGGTCGCTGGCGGCCGACGCTGGTGTGAGCGAAGGGCCTGGGGCCAGGGGAGGGACGGAGCTGCAGTTACCCTTCTCAGGGACGGGCATCCTCCAGTATTCAAAGTCACAATCCCGGACACCGCGAGGGGCGGCCCTGTGGGCTTCTACCCAGCACTCTGCCGCGCAGACGCTGCTCTTTTGTGCCGAGGCTTCTAACGTTGCCCTCCATCCTGCTGTGCAGAACCTTTTCTGTCCTGTTTAAGGATTGCTCTGTCTCTATGGAGGCGCTTCTGTATTGGAACTTGGGCTAAATGGGGCAGCACATATTCTTGAGTAGGACCCATTTCGGGGAAACTGAGAGCTCAGAGCTTTAGTTTCACGGTTCTGTATAAGTACGATTTGGGGTGTGTTATGTTACACTCTGGTCTCTGGGGAGTGACGACTGAACAGGGCTTTAAATTTCTTTAGAAATATGATAATGACTTTGTGGGTTGGATGCACTTATCTGATGAACCTTCTTAAGCTTATAGGTGTCAGTTGACCCCAGATCCAAAGTATCGTACCTGCTACATCACACCTGGGCGAAATGAAAGGGTTCTCTTTTGATTGCTTGTTTTGATCGTCATGTAATGTTGATACTTCTGTATGTTTCTTTTGAAAATAGCTACTACAGTTTCTACAGGAATTTTCACAGCAGACTATCTCCAGGACCCATGAAATCAAGAAACAGGTGGATGGACTAATTCAGGAGACCAAAGCCACACATTGTCGTCTTCATAATGTCTTCAACGACTTCCTTATGCTGTCTAATACCCAGTTCATTGAAAATGTGAGTTTTATGACATGTGACTTGTAAATAATCACTTTTGGGGAGGAAGAGCTATTGTAATTTGAAATGATAATTAGGTTCCCATCTAAGATTTAGTGGATAGATTGTTTCTTCGTAACTGCAGCTTTCTCTAGAATCAGTGTTTTTTATTAGTAAAGTCTGTGGATTTTCCAAGCCTTAAAAAAAAAAAAATCAAAAGTAAGGTTTGCCATGTTCCAGTTTTTCCTTTTTTAGTTTTGAGCTGACTCGTGTGCCTCTCAACACCACTGTGCTCCTTTGGTAAGGTCAGCTGTATCACCTGTCCCGAACCTTTCAGCACCGCCTTTGCCTTCAGTTACTGTAGACGTCATGTAGGGTCCATTATGTTTATGGAAGTGGATGCAGATCTGCTTTGCATTTTGCCAGCTATAGTTCTCCCCTCACACTCCTGTATTTCAATACAGAGTTTCTGTGTGTACCCCAGCTGTCCTGGAATTCGATCTGTCGACCAGGCTGGCCTCACACTCAGAGAACCACCTGCCTCTCCCTCCCAAATGCTGGGACTAAAGGCCTGTGTCCCCACTGCCTGCAGTTTTCTTAACATGCATGTATCTACGACATTGAATCAGTAGTAAAAATGTTGCTGAGCTTTAACTAAAGTGTATGTGAATTTTGTTTTCCTAGTTTCTATGAGCTGCCTCGAATGTATAGGTAAATTATCTTAGTAGCTTTACTAAGTGCCTGGAGCCAGTTGAGCAAAGGAAGGGAAGGGTGTATTGAGAGTGGGGAGGAAGCTCTGTTCAGCTGATCAAAAAATGTCTTCCTGAATTAATTTGTGAAAAGACATGGGGGTGGGGGCAGTGAAGTCTGTTTGTTTAGCTTATCATTAGTTCTGAGTGGCCTGGAACTTGATGTGTGGACCAAGATGGTCTTAAATTTGGGAAGAGAGTCTCACCTCTGCTTCCCAAGTGCTGGGGTGACAGGCTTACAGCCCTACACCCAGCAGTGAAAAGAGAATTTTACTGAAGTAAGCAGTAACCTGAAATTGTTATGTGAAAAGTAATAAACATCATTTAAAAAATGGTTAAGAGCATAAAGCCCATGATTTGGGATTGTGAAAATATCAGAGTGCCATGTGGGCTATTGCTGTAGCACATTTGCATAATTTAGTAGCTCTAACTGAAGTTGACATATCTCACATTCCACTTGTTTGAAACATAGGGTTTGGTGAGGGCTCTTTTTGCCAGACTAGCTGACTCATTGAACTGACTACCCCACCAGTTATTTTCTTTAATGGCAAAGGGAAACTGTTGAGTTTGAAACATAACATGTATTCAGGTAAAGCCAGTATGGATAAATGTACGTTTGTCTGGATTCTTGGGACTATAAGTTGTTCAGCTTTCAGATTTTTAAGATGTAGAATCTTCGCAGACCTTACAAGTTCAGCATCCCTAAACTCAGACACCCCCATGTTCAAAACTTTTTTGAATGTTATGTCGTGCTCAGAAATTTTCAGATTTCAGAAGTTTGGATTGGCATGGTTAATCTGAAGACATTTTCTGATGTGCACAGGAACTGCCTGGTCAACCTGAATGAGCACTTATCTCCCTGGAAGGGTCAGTTAGGGGACTGTGCTGTCCTTTGTTGATGATGTCCTCAAGCTGCACTGGGTGGCCTTATGTTCTCATTGTACACTTTTCCTGCTATGTCATATGTTCAGCTCTTTTTGCAGTTGTGTATCTGGCAAGGAATAAATCTGGGAAGTTTTCTTTTGTACTCCATGTGCCTGTACCAGATTGATACCAGATTATACTGATTTTTAAGAGGAGGAGGAGGCACTAGAAACTTCATTTTCTGATCACAGGCTTTAATTAGGTAATTTCCTCCACTTCTAGTGTTTTCTGGCAAAGTTTCCTAAGAATTTTCAATAGCTTAGGCTTTGTGAAAACTTTTTGTTAATTGTTATGTAACTCCTGTGGATTCTGTATTTTCTTCCATTTTTCTGTCCCCTTATGGTAAGTCCTTATTCCTGTCCCCTTGCAGACTGAGTGTGTTGGCGCTATTCCAAAAGTAACTGCTTCCAAGGGCTTCTAGGATGCCACATGATGCAGCTTCATCCTATTGTGGAGGAGCAGCTGATGAGCAGAGAATAGCTATTGCTTAAGAAAACTGGAAAAAAAAAATCAATGCCACAAACATGCCCATTGTATTTATCTGCTCTCCTGTGTATTTTCTTCAAACTCTGACATTGGTTCTCATGAAGTACAGTTCAGGCTAGGATGCTGCTGCTATTTAGGTTTGTGGAAATTCATTTGGGAGATTATTTAAAAGTCATTTGTGTTTTGTTAGTCTCAGAGGCAGCCCCATAATTGCACACTACATTTTAGAATTAGTGAAGCAAATTGGACTTTCTAGGGCAATAGAGCA
Source organism: Pachyuromys duprasi (assembly GCA_028658305.1). NCBI lineage: Eukaryota > Metazoa > Chordata > Mammalia > Rodentia > Muridae > Pachyuromys > Pachyuromys duprasi. The sequence continues at coordinate 26,482,805 of CM053761.1, read as the reverse complement.
ATCAGGACTTTGAGGGAAATAAAAGTTATATAGAACCATTAGTAATGGCCCAAGAGGGAATCCCGAAAGAGAATCACTAATTAGTGTTGCTTTGTTTCAGTGTCTAAGCAGAAAGGGACCCAGTTCTTAAGGTGCCACCCTTGCATTTTTTCTTTTTTCTTCTCTCTCTCTTTTTTTTTTTTGAAATAGTTTCATTCTGCAATCCAGGCTGATCTCAGACTCAGAAGTCTAGTTAATGACTTTAGTTTGTTTAAAGATCATAAGGAAGGGGCTAGAGTGGTGGCTCAGAGGTTAAAATAGCACTTGCTGCTCTTCCAGGGGACCTGAGTTCAATTCTCTGCACCCACATGGCAGCTCACAACCCCCTGTAACTTCAGTTCTAGGGGATCCAATTTACTCTTCTGGCACATGGTACACGGATGTATATGTAGGCAAAACACTTACCAGTATACATAAAATAAAAAATATCATAAGGGATTTTTAGAGCCAGTTGGAATTTTACCTTTGTGGAAAGAGAATTTAAAAACAAAAAAACCTTAAATTGATTTCTCAGAATCATTCTGTTAATTATAAAGACTTTGTTTTTATTATATTCTTCCTTTTCATTGCCGCCCCTTATAAAGAAACAGCTGTCATTATTAAATTGTCAGAGAATCAGCAACTTGGGGTTAAAACTCAGAACCTTATTGGCCTAAAATACCCTGCGTATGATAACCCTCTCCACCGACCTGCTGCCTTTTCACAGATGTTGTCCTTTGCTTTTGACAAAGTAGCCTCGTAAAGCCTAGGGGATTTTGGGTGTCTTTTACTACCACACTTTTGCTTATATTGCTCTGTATGCCCTTTGTATTGTATCTACTTGCCAGATTCATCCTGAGACTCTATGTTAGGCAGTACTGCTTGTTAAGAATTCATGAAGTGGACGGGAGAGATGGCTCAGCAGTTAACTGCAGTGGCTGCTCTTCCAGAGGTCCTGAGTTCAATTCCCAGCAACCACGTAGTGCCTCACAACCATCTATAATGAGATCTGATTTCCTTTTCTGGTGTGCATGAAAGCAGGGCACTCATATACATAAAATAAATAACATTAAAAAAAGAATTCATGAAGAATCCATGCCTGCCTATCTATCTATCTATCTATCTATCTATCTATCTATCTATCTATCTATCTATCTATCTACCTACCTACCTACCTACCTACCTATTTGTTTATTTATTATTTGAGACAGGGTCTCACTATTTAGCCTGGTTGGTCTAGAAACTGATATATAGACCTGGCTGCCCTTAAACTCATGGAGATCTGCTTTTTCTTCCTTGAGTGCTGGGATTAAAAGGAGAGGCTTTTGTACTCAGCCCCCATGTCATTTGTTAGTAGTCTAACAGTCTTAATTTTTGTAAAGGTTTGTTTATGTGTGTGGATATTTTGCCTGCATGCGGCTATCTGTGTACTACATTGCCTGGTGGGATGGATCACCTGGAATTGGAGTTACAGACTGTTGTGAACTACCATATGGGTCCTCGGAATTGAACCTGGGTCCTTTAGAGGAACAGCCAGTGCTCTTAGCCACCGAGCCACCTCTCCAGCTCTAGCAGTCTTAATTTTTTTAAAAACAGTTTTCAGTGTATATATGCATTCTATATGGTACTGTGTTACATGGCATTTTTGTGTAAGTACACATTACGTGCTAGCAATTCTGACTTTAAAGTTACTAAATAAGCCTCAGGATCTAGCTAAACCTATTTTCAGGTCTTAGCATGATCTGGATACACAGAGACCCTGGATATTTAAATAATTGAATGAGAAAACATAAACGAAAAGAACTAGAGCTGTATGTAATCTTTAAAAAGAAAAATTGTGCTTGTCCTTTTCACTTGTTTTCCATGCCATGTACCATACTTCTCCAAACGAGGAAAAGTTTCTATGAGAACAAATACCAAAGATACTTAACAGTTCTGTTATATAGCTATCTGAACGCTCATGAAATAAAGCTGTGAGGTCACCTAGGAAGGGTGAGGGAAGTTATCACTGTTTGTCTGCTGGTCCTGGCTATTTTCACTCTCAAAGATCTCATGGACTTTAGGTTTTCCTAAACTGATTGGTGTTTTAGATGTCACGTTGGGTTAGCCTCAGGATGCTGACATTGAGGGGTAGATTTTAATGCTCGGGGAGATGCTGGGTATTGATGGTTTTAGACTTTAGCCAGAAGATCAGTCTTTTTGGGTTAGAGGTCTTGCCACAGACTTGAAATAACTACTGTAGCTATTTGTTTGTATGTTTGTGTGTGTGTGTGTGTGTGCGTGTGTTTTATCCCCTCTTAAAGATTCATGTACTTTTTTTGTGCTCATATTAGAAATGTTTGGTAATGTTTGTTATAGAACTATTAGGAAAGAAGAGTAAGAATGAGGGGCTGGAGAGATAGCTCAGCAGTTAAGAGTACTAACTGTTCTTCCAGACAACCTGGATTCAATTCCCAACACCTACATGGCAGCTCACAACTCTCTGTAACTCCAAGATATGACACCCTCACACAGACATACATGTAGGCAAAACACCAATGCACATAAAATAAAAATAAATAACTCAAGTTCAATTTTTAGCCTATGTCAGCTGACAAATGTCAATAACTCCAATTCTAGAGTCTCCAGCACCTTCTTGTGGTCTTTTAAGGTACAAACAAGGCACTTACACATTCATACACATAAAATAAAAATAAGTTTTAAAAAAACAAAGGTAAGAATGAGAGAAGTTGTTTGAATTGCTTCAACTACTGGGAAAACTGGGATAGATGTTCTAGTTTTTTTCTCACACAGATATTAGGCTTAAAAAAACTAAACTTACAGAGCATGCCCTATAATGTGCTCCCTGAATTAATCAGCCAGTGAATGTTATTTTGTATTTCTCTCTCCTCTGGATGACTCTGTGTGTTTGTGTGTGCATTTGCAATTTTGATGGTAGCACTGGAGGCCGGGAGGATTGCTGGAGAGCGGTGGTCTTCAGTCTCTACTAGGACACTTGAAGTTGGTTCTAATACCAGCAAAGGAATGCCTTAACAAGAAGGACGGACCTGCTAGCAAGAGTGAGGACAAGTGTGCACAAAGCAATGCTTCCTTTTTACCTGTCCTTTTATCTGGGCTGCCACTAGAAAGTATGGGCGAGATTCTGGGTGGATCTTCCTCCTTCAAATAAAATGATCAAGAAAATTCCTCACAAGAGTGTCCAACAGCTTGGAATTTTTTTTTTTTAATCTGGTGTAGTAAGTTGACAACCAAGATTAACCATCATAACTACTTATATTGACTTTTTATAACAAACATGTTATATTCTAGTTGTTTAAAAGAAATTACAGTGAGTTTTAAGATTGACAGATATATCTAGTAAAAGAGGTTTTTTTCTTGGCCATGCATCTTCTGGCAAGTTGTTGGTGGATTTTACCTTTTTTCTTTGATTCATATTACATAAGTATACAAAACTTTCAGCCATTTTAAGCAACAGAATAAAGTAAAATTTACCTTTATCATTTCTCTTGCTCCACTTGTTATTTATATAGTTGGTAAGTTATGTCAGTGGATATTGGCAATGCCCTTGGGTGAAGGTACCTGTATTGTTGCCCTGTCAGAATTATATATTAGGTTAAGTGAGAATATTTGCCAATTTCGATCATAGTGTTTTCAGAAGTCTTTGCTCATCCAAGTAGTTTAGTTCCCCATGATTTGTTTTCTGAAAAGTCAGTTTGTCTTTTAAAATTCTTCTTTGTATTGAACTTTTATGTGATTCCAATCCAGTGCTTAACTACTTAAAATGATTTTGCTTCCACACTTAGCGGGTGTACGATGAAGAAGTGGAGGAGCGGGTACTCAAGGCCGAGGCAGAGAAAACAGAACAGGTACTTGTAGTAAATCATTCTTTCTTCGAATTACTAACTTGGAAAAGTGATAAAGAGGGCGGTGAAGACTGGGAACATGGGAGATATGGCCTTTGGCAGTGGCTTAAGAGAATGCTTTGTTTCTGGAACTCAGCCTGTTAATTTATAGATGAAATTGCTGAACTCTGGCGTAAGCATGGAGTAGAATAATTATGCACAGGTACAGGCCACAAAGGAAGCTTCATCTTGCCTTTCTTCTCCAACTTCCTCCATTTTCTCCCTTTCTTCCTCTTCTTCCTCCCTTACCTCTTCCTACCCTTTAAAGGTGTAGAAGCCATTCTTCCTCAGAGTTCATAGAGAACCAGGCTACATGCTGAGCTTTGGGAAATGAATGTTACAGCAGTGAGGTCTCTGAAGGCCCAGCTTCCCCATCTTTTTGTGAATGTCTTTACTCCTGTTTCTGTGAGATAAAATTAGATAGTAAGGTGAATATAGGTTGAGTGTGTACACAGTTGAGGACCCCATGGGTACTACATGATGTGTTAGGGCAGAGTGGACTGCATAGTGAGCAGATGTTGACTCTGTCATGGGACTGCAAGGAACTGATGATTTAGGACACTTACTCTGAAGGGGTTTCATTGTCTGTTGAGGCCATTGGTTGTTGGTCTGAACTGCATTGCATGGTTGGTAAATATTTTGGAAGTTTACACAAGGAGGTACTTGCTGTTAAGCTAGCTAGGAAAAGCTTCGAGGATGAGATTTCATCCGGATGAAGAAAGAAGGGATGAGTAAAAGGCTGTGGGTAGGCCATGCCAATAAAAGAAAGCCATGCACTAAGGCTGTTGCTTTGTTCTGTTAGTTCTGGGGATTGCACATAGGTCTCATGAGCATGGGGCAAACTTTCTACAACTGCGTTTCATCCCCCATTCCCTGGACTGGGCTTGTGGAAGATGGTGGAGGTCAGAAAAGAGAAGGCAAGGAACAAGTCAGTGAGAAGTAGCCTAAGGGATCAGGGGGCAGTGGTTCTTACCTCTTCCTGTGCCTTGCCACACACCCTCTGTGTGTACATCCTTCCTTGCTTGTCTCACACCGGAGTCCACATCTAAGATTCTGGGCCTTACTCATTTTCATGTGCTCTGACAAGTGCTCCCTTCTGCTTGCATTCAAGAAAGCACGGCAGATTGTATATTTGTTGTGGAATTCACTTGGAGAGCTTGATATTCTACCAGGAGTTATTATTTGTGAGAAGTGAAGCTGTTGATATGGATATTGGAAACCAGCTATGGCTCTACCTGCTTAAGCATTACATTTAAAAGTGGTTAGTATCTAGTGAAATGTTTTCTGAACGAAAGGACTAGGTGACAGACCTTGGTTCCATCCCCTAAAGCTAAGTAAAGCTAAGTAAGAGTCATTGAGCACATTCGTTCACAAACATCTCTTTACAGATTCGGTTTTGGTTTCTAATTTGAATATTCATCTGATTTTCCAGATGAATTCTAGAATTCATAGAATTCTTGGAATTCTAGAGATTAGGGGGTTTGATGCATGCCCAGAAAGTGCCAAGACTGAGATGTAGAGCTGGTACATTTACTTCAAAGTCTCAAGGCATTCAATAGAACATGATGCTGTTAATATTTTGAGTTAAAATGTTTTGGGGAGGGCATGACTTTAGCATTGGCATATTGGAGGCACACACTGAAGAATATTTTGTTTGTAGGAGAAGACTCGGGAACAAAAAGAAATAGATCTGATTCCTAAAGTCCAGGAAGCTGTGAACTATGGGTTACAGGTACTGGATAGTGCGTTTGAGCAACTTGACATAAAAGCAGGGAACTCGGACTCTGAAGAAGAAGATGCCAATGAACGGGTGGAACTAATCCTTGAACCAAAGGTAAAGGCATTCATTACAGCATCACGATGTCCTGACTACTTTGCTGGGCACAGGATGTGTAAGGCATGTGGGTTGATCTTCAGTTCATGGATGTGTTATTAGCATTCCTGAATTGACCACTTCTAGAGCCTTACTTGACACAATGAGTATTTCAGTGGCACAAGGCAGGTACAAGTTGCAGGGCATACCTCCTTCTCCTTTAAGGTTTTCAGTATGGTCTGTGGGGGAGGAGGCATTTACATGAGCAACCATCTTCAGAACTCTGAGACAACTGACTTGTAGCTGAGAAGTTTAGGGGTAAGATGAGATTTTTAACTGGATTTGGTTTGTTTTTAAATTTGATTTTTTAATATCTAAATTTTATCATTGATGTGTTTGTATGGGGCATGTGTGTCCCATGGCATATGGTTGAGAGATAACTGAGGAGTCATTTCTCTGCTTCCACCTTTTCATAGGTTCTGGGAATAGAACTTCAGTCCACAGGCCTTTATCTACCTGTCTTGTAGCTCATTTTTATTTTAGGACTGAAGTTTTACTTATTTTTAATTTTTAACAGAAAAACATATATATGTACATGTTTTAAAATGTCCATTAATTGTAGAATGTTATTCTACTTGTGTATGTCATATACTTAATTCATGGTGAGAACACTTAAACTCTCAATGATTAAGAAAATCCAATGCACTGTATTAACTATAGTCATCATGCTGAATTGTTTTGGTTTTTTTAAACTTGGTGGTTTTTTGCTTTTTTTTTTTTTTCTAGACAGAGTTTCTCTGTGTAATCTTGGCTGTCCTGAACTTGCTTTGTAGAGCATGTTGGCACAGCCATCCCTCTGCCTCTGCTTCCCTGGGTGCTGGGATTAAAGTTGTGCACAATCATGCCTGGCATCATGTTGTATTGTTGTCTCTTGATTTTATTTCCTCTAAGTAAAGTGTAGGTTTTCTTTCTTTCTTTCTTTCTTTCTTTCTTTCTTTCTTTCTTTCTTTCTTTCTTTCTTTCTCTTTCTTTCTTTCTTTCTCTTTCTTTCTTTCTTTCTTTCTTTCTTTCTTTCTTTCCTTTCTTTCCTTTCTTTCCTTTCTTTCCTTTCTTTCCTTTCTTTCCTTTCTTTCCTTTCTTCCAGATTGTAGTTTTAATCACAGTGTTTCTTCCTTCCCTTTCCTCATTCATAACCCTCCCATATACTTCTCTCCACTCTCCTTTAAATTCATGATCTTTTTTCCACTAATTGTTAGATTCGTATTTGTATTTGTATATACACTCCTAAATATGACCTGTTGAGTCCATATAATGTTATTTATGTGTATGTTTTCAGAGCTCACTATTTGGCACTGGACAACCAATTGTTTTATTCTTCCCTGGGGAGCGCCCCTTTCCCTTTCCAGCTTCCTTCACTTGCCTGTAGTTCTTTGTGTAGGCTTTACGCAATGTGGGCAATTTGGCATATTGGCTGGTGTTGGTGTCATCTTTGTTTAGTTCATTTTTGGCTTAACTGAAGTTTTGTGCCCTTTGACCAACCTCTCTCCCTCTTTTTCCTAGTCTTTAGGGCAAAAAGGAGATTTGGGTTGGGGTTCATGAATAAGGAGCAGGAGCAGATATTCAGGGGCTTGTGCTAAGGAAGACTTCCCGGAACTCACTTCATAGACCAGGCTGGCCTCAAACTCAGAGAGCTACTTTTGCCTTCCAAGTGCTGGCATTAAAGGGTTGCATTACCACTGCAACCCTTTGATGTTTTAAAAATCAATTGATATTTACTTTTAATTTTGCCAGGTTTTCTTATTTTCTACTAGTATTTATCACCTTAGTTTGAGACAGTCAGGTACAGCAGGAGTCTAGTAGAACACTTGGCTTTGTTCTCAACCCATGTGTTTAATGGCTGTGCCCTTTCCTTCCTTGAAGGACCTCTACATTGACCGCCCTTTACCCTATCTCATTGGGTCAAAGCTCTTCATGGAACAGGAAGATGTAGGACTTGGGGAGCTGTCCAGTGAAGGTACTTTCTCACCAACACTTTTCTCATGTTTAATAGATCTTAATTTTCTGTGCTAAAATAATTAAAACCTTATTGCAAGACCAGTGGAGAGTGCCCATAGACTCTTGCTCAGGTTTGCCAGTTAATGCTTTACCTCTTACTTCTATTCTCTGTCTACATATCATAATTTGTCTGAACCTCCATAACCCTAATGTCCTCTGTATATTTTACAAGAAGAACAAGAACGTTTTCTTACATAACCACACTCTAAAATGGTCAACTGGAAGGAATTTTACTATTGCCTAATTTTGGGTTATATTCAGATTTTGTCTGGTTTTTGTCCCATCAGTGTCCTTTACTACTTTTGTTGCCATCTCTGGTCTAAGACATAGCATTTAATTGTTAAATTGCTCTAGTCACCTTTTATCTTAATTTCATTTCAATTTTTTATGTTTCTTTATTTTTTTTTTGTATGTATATGTGTGTGGGCATGTGGAGATGAGATGACAGCCTATGAAAGTCAGTTCTCTATTCCAGCATGTGAATTCCAGAGACTAAAGTTGCATCATCAGGATAGTGGCAATTGCCTTTACCTGTCATCACTAGTCAACTTTTAGTCTGATAAAATTTCTTCATTTTTTTTTCTTTTTGTAACCTTGACATCCTTGTAGAGTAAGGCCAATTTATGATATTTTAATTCATGGGAGGGTTACTTTGAGATTATATTAAGGAAGGAGCTTTCATTCCACTAAATGGTAATAGTTCATTAAAGTCTCCTTGATGCTGTTGTGGCTGGCTACTTGGAGAAGGAGCTACAGACCTTTTCTGATGACCGTGGTGCTGACTTTTACACCTCTTCCTGACAGAAGGCTCTGTAGGCAGCGACCGTGGGAGCATTGTGGACAGTGAAGAAGAGAAAGAAGAGGCGGTAAGGATGTGGTGTGGGCAGGCCATGGTGAGCAGGAAGCTTAGGATGTATGTTTCAGGCTAGGCGTATTGCTGTTGTAGAGTTAGTGAACTGATTTCATAAAACTTAAGGTGCAGAATCTGAAGGATTTTTTTTTCCCCTGAGGGTTGAAATTCTTCTTTCTAATTTGTACAGAGAAAAGTAATGGAAACTTCCTTGATCCCTTTTACCATTACTTACCTGTCCTTCCTTTCTATCAAATCCTTCATTTCCCATTGTATTTTAAGGATAGAACAGCTTAGACACTGTAGTACAGTCTCCGGCTAAAGTTTAGTCTTGGAACATGTCTGTCTTAAATGATCTTGGGAAAAAGTAAATAGCTACAATGAACAACTTTTTAAAAAAGATATTATTGTTGTTATTGTTATTATTATTATTGTGTGTGTGTGTATGTGTATGTGCGTGCACGTGCATGTGTGTGTAGGTGCTTGTAGAGACCAGAAGAGGGCATCCGATCCCCTGGAGCTGGAGCTACAGGCAGTTGTGAGCTGCCTGATGTAGGTGCTGGGAACCAAACTCAATTCCCCTGCAAGAGCGCCATGCTCTCTCAACCGCTCAGCCACCTCTTCATCGTCAGCTCCTGAACACATTTTTAAAGCCTTCTAATCAAAGCATCTGCTTCATGTTCGCTTACTGGTGTCTAAAGGTTCACAGAGGACAACCTTGGTCCAGTCTGGAGCCTTGAGTTGTTCCTTCAGACAAGGAGTATAAGATTCTGAAAGAGATCATTTTGTGAGCCTCGTTTTCATTTCTTGATTGTTCTCCCACCTGCCCCCTCTTCTGCACTCCTTCTTTTAGTCCTGCAAACAGAAATCCTCGCAGTAGATATAAACTTGCTTGTTATCTTGCTGCAGATAATTGTCTGCTGAGTCCTTTGTTTTTATCTGTCAGTGTAGCTCTTTACCAAATTGTTGGTAGAAAGCTGATGTTCAGTTGTTGAGCTTGATGAAGTAGTTATCCTACTAGAGGGAGCAGAGATTTAGTCCACAATGTAAAGCAACACAAACCAGCCACTTCTGATTTAATTACATGATGTTCTTTAAATCTGAAGGTTAGAAGTGGAAAATATAAATGATATGAATGAATCATTAGAGCTATTTAAATGAAACACAAAAATTTTGGTAGCTAGACATCTCTTGTAGTATTGCCAGTCATTTCCTCTTATGTGCTGCTTACGGGACTGAGTGTGCAAGCATTTCCTCTGCCTGACAGTCACTTACCTCAGAGACCCATGAGATCTCTCTGTGTTAACAGCAAAATTTTTTCACCCACAGGAATCAGATGAAGATTTTGCCAGTCATAGTGACAATGACCATAACCAGGTAAAGCTTATTGAATTGAATTCATTTTAAAGCTTTAGTTGAAATATAACATGTATACTAAAACACTTTTCTCTCTCTTTTTTTTTTTTTTTTTCAAGACAGGGTTTCTTTGTGTAGTCTTGGCTGTCCTGGACTCACTTTGTAGACCAGGCTGGCCTCGAAATCACTGAGATCTACCTGCCTCTGCCTCCCAGAATGCTGGGATTATAGGCATGTGCTATCACACCGGACAAAATTACTTTTCTTTTTGCTGTTGGTACTAGGGAGTGAACCTAGGGTCTTAGGCTTGCATGGCATGTATTTAGGTTAGTCATCTCCTTTGGATATTACCTTTTCCAAATTTTGCTTTTTTTAAATAGCTCCTTTTAACCATCACTTCCTGTTCTTATTAAGACTAATTTCATTCCTCTAATAGTGAATAGTTTGGATATTCTAATATCTTGCTTTGATACTTTTACTCTTATATTCTTACTAAAAAGTAAATCCTTTCTTTAGTTGATATCATATGGAATATATGTTCCCAGTGTGGTTACTGAAGGGGAGCTATCAAAAGCTTATAGTGTCTCCTTTTCAGTTTGATAACTTATATTTTACTGTTTTGCATTCTCAGCATACAACACAGATGAGTGATGAAGAGGAAGAGGATGATGGTGACCTTTTTGCTGACTCTGAGAAGGAGGGGGATGATGTTGAGGACATTGAGGAAAATGCTAAGTCTGTAAGTATAGTTATCACTCAGTGAGGTCTTAGGAATGGTGTTTCACATTGCTCTTTAATATCGTCATTTTATATTGTAGTCTTATCTAACATCATATTTGTAATTGTGTGTAGTTAAAAGTAAATAGTAGATGACTTCCTCAGTCACTCTTTCCTTTATTTTTTGAGTCAGGGTCTCTCACTGAACCTGGGCTTACCAGCTCAACCAGCTGGCCAACAAGCCCCAGGGTTCCTTCCGTCTTTATCCCCCAACTCAGAGATTACAGATACATACAGCCCCTTCCAGCTTTTTATGCAAGTGCTAGGGTTCTAAACTCTGGTTCTCCTGCTTATGTAGAAAGCATTGTACTGCTCAGCCATCTCTACAACCTCCATATTTGTAATTTGATTCTTTTTCTTTTAAAGATTTGTCTTATTTGTAAATGTGTCTTTGGTGTATATCTGTGTGCCTGTATTTGCACACATGTATCTGGGTTCCTGGAGAGTCCAGAAGAGGGTATCGGATTTATTGGAGCTGGAGTTACAGGATGTTGTAAGATACTTGACATGGGTTCTGAGAGCTAACCTTAGGTCTTTTGCAGGAGCAGTGAACTCCGTCTCTTTTGTCCCTTGATTGATAGTTTTATAAAAGCAGTTAATGACCCTGTGTCATCAATTGCCTTTCAGGCACTGCTTTACTCTACTGCTAAGGATTTTTCTGAGTCAATTCATTGGGAATATATTCAGCTCTAAAATTTTGAGATCAGATACTCTGCTGTCTCCCACCATACTTTCATGTTAGTTCTCTTATTGAGATTTTTCAAGTGTTTTTAAAAATAGAGAAGTCAGAGTATCTCCTTTCAAGGGGATAATTTGTGAATTCTGTTACTTACCTGAGCTCTAGAGGCTTTATGTGTTTAAATTCATTAATAAAGCCCTGTTTTTTTGCAAGTGTATTTGCACATACACAAAAAAGCCTTGTTTTATTTGTAGTTTGATTTCTTTGTGATTGTTGATATAATTTTGTTAGGTCTCTAGAAGTAAAATCTACTAATTTGTTAGAGAATAGTTATTTTTTTTTCTATGTCTGTCTGTCTTCCTTCCTTCCTTTATTTTATTTATATATATATATGTATATATATATACACATACACACATTTTTTTTTTCTTTTGCCTATAGAAAAGACCTACATCTTTTGCTGATGAGCTGGCAGCTCGGATCAAAGGAGATATCTCAAACCAGCGGAAGGAACAGACAGGTCAGTCTGAAGGCAGATTGAGAGGGCAGTGGGTGGCATGCTGCAGTCTGCTTGTGTGCTATTGTACACATGTTCTCTCTCTGTGTGTATGCGTCTTTTTTATTATTTTGGTGTTTTTTGTTTGCTTTGAGACAGGGTCTCATATATTCCATGCTAGTCTTAAATATGCAATGTAGGCAAGGGTGGTCTTAAATTTCTGGTCTTCTTGCTTTCTTCTTTGAGGTCTGGGAATCAGAAACAGCCACTATACCCACACATGGGGTTCAGTAATTACTAAGGCATGATAGGCGTAAGTTTTAGTTCTTGATCCTTTGCTGTGTTTTCTTGGACTCCTTTATTGTTGTTGTTTTACATGGTATTCATTTAATTAGGGTGGAGGGCTGTGTGTACCTTGATGTGTATGCAGAATTTGTTTTCTCCTCCCTCCTTTTGCCATGTGGCTCTGGTTGTCAGGCTTGCTGCTAAGCCCTTTGACCCTTTAAGTCAGTGGTTCTCAACCTTCCCCATGCTGCTACCCTTTATTATGGTTTCTCATGGGTGGTGACCCCCAATCATAAAATATTTTTGTTATTACTTCATAACTATATTTTTGCTGTTCTTATAAATTATAATGTAAATAAGTGTTTTCCAGTGTTCTTAGGTGACCTCTATGAAAGAGTCATTTGACCTTCATAGGGGATGAGACCTACAGGTTGGGAACTGCTGCTTTAAGCTGTATCAGTGGCTCTTAGATTCTGCTTGATATTTAGATACTATGAGTACCCTATTTCTCCCCTCCCTACTACTTGTGTATATCTATGTAACATCTTACATGCATGGAATATGGACACCCCAGAGAAGTATGGACAGCAGATTGTGAAGCCCCTTAACTTTTACTCTTATGTTTTGACTAATAAAAATGCACTATCCAGTGCATTCTAGTTATTTAACAGAGTGGAAAGGTAATTTCTTCCTTAAGTACAATCCTGGTATGCATGTGACCTGACAGCCTTCTGTCTTTAGAGACACTCCCTAAGTAAGTGTTCCACTGGAACTGAGATATGAACTTGAGTCACCTGCTCTTGGCCTGTGTCATGAAGATGCAGGCATGAGTAGCGAATCAGTATCTGTATGATAAAAATGTTAAAAGTATGAGATTCATCCTCAGCAGATGGAAAACCTCAGAGGACAGTGAAGGAGAAGAAGGAAAAGAGAACACTTCCAGATGGTAAGCCCTTCACTCATTAGGAGCGTGAAGTTATCAATGTCATGTGTTAAGGAGGTTGTGTCTTCATTTTTGTGTGTGTGTGTGTGTGTTTTGAGACAGGGTTTTTCTGTATAAACAAGCCCTGGCTGGCCTCGAACTCAGAGATCTGCCTGCTTCTGCCTCCCAAGTGCTGGAATAAAAGGCATGTGCCACCACTACCTGGCTTCCATTCACTTTTCTTTTTTTTGAGACATTCACTTTTTAAAATAATTTATTTTTATCTTGTGTACATTGGTGTTTGACTGCGTGTATGTCTATGTGAGGTTGTCAGGTCCCCTAGAACAGGAGCTACCGTGTAGCTGCCATGTAGGTGCTGGGAATTGAACTCGGGTCCTCTGGAAAAGAAGTCAGTGCTCTTAACTGCTGAACCATTTCTCCAGCCCCAAGACATTCACTTTTCTGTTTTTAAAGCTTCTGAAAACATGTTTTACGGTGCTAGCATGGAAGAAAGGCTAGTGCAGAGTAACGCTTTTGAATATTTGAATTGCTAGTCTAGGCATTGCCTGTCTTCCTAGGATTTTTTTTTTTTTTTTTTTTTTAGTTATGTAAGAACTATGGTTTGCTAAAGTTTTCAGTAAAGATTGTATACAACCCTTCGGTATTAAGTAGTGACAGCTGTTGTCCCTTGCCATTGTCTCTATCTCTAGGATTGTTGCTTGGTTTGTTTTTTGTTTCTCTAAATTTTTGCAAGTGGCAATTGAACTATATCTTTGCTTCAAAGTAAGTCAGGAAAAAGATTGATTAATGGTCAGTTTTGTCTCTAGACATTACTCACTTGAAGATGAAAGCTCTCTGAGGGACTTCCCTGAATTGTTTGAAATTCATCACTGTGCTCTCAAATGCTCCTTGTGAAATATGGCTTCATTAAAGTTCATGCCTACATGGTATAGAGGCAACTCCAGGATTTTGGATGTTTTTCCCCTCAATCTCTTGTTTTTGAAGCAAAGTCTTGCAGATAGTCCAAATACTTTGGAATTAGTATGTAGCCCAAACTGGCCACAGTCCCACCATGCCCAGGCTGTTCTTGAACTTTGATTCTTTTATCTTCACCTTCCAAATGCTGGGATTACATCCAGACAGTGTGCCACCACCACAGGCCACACCGTTTTAAAACTCCATGTGCAACATTACTTTCTGACAGATGAGGAAGACATCTTGTTCCCACCCCCTAAGTTGACTGATGAAGACTTCTCACCGTTTGGCTCTAGAGGTGGTCTGTTCAGTGAAGGGCATGGACTTTTTGATGATGAAGATGAGGTGAGTTGGACAAATGAACAAAGCTCTTTGTATCTGTGTTATTGAGTGTGCAAGGAAGAAATACATGTTTTTATTTGAGAAAAGTAGCTTTCTGTTTGTTAATTCTTTCATATTTGGGGACATGTTGAAATCAAAACCACTGAGTGAGAAATACAATATATCCTGATGTCCTGTTGTCCCTTGATGTGAGGAGAGGCTCTGAGAATATCAATAGCGGATAATGTACTTATCCGCTACCAATATGTTGTCCTCTTCCATCTTTTTATGTAATTCCTGACAGGTCCAAATTAAGTTCATTTTGCTCTAGTCTACAATTTGTGACTGATTCTTTGGCAGAACAGTAAATACGTAGCTTCAAAGTATAAAATACTTATCAGAAATCTTCAAATTCAGCCTGTGCATTTTTAAATTATCCTATGCTTTACTGCAACCAGAGTGACCTCTTCAGGGAAGCCTCCCGGGATCAGCAAGTGAATGCTCCTGTTAGTGAAGGTAAGCTTGGGAATGAATGCTTTTCCTTGCATGGTATCCTAGTGTGCTTTCTGTTTTGGTGATAAACATAAACAGCTTGGGAAGGGAAGGGTTTATGTCATCTTTGCAGTGAACAGTCCATCATCCTTTCCAGGCTCATATTTAGCTGTTTTTCTGTCTCTTCCAGGACCATCTAACTAAGGGTTGGTACTGTGTACAGTGTACCAGGTTCTCCTACATCAATCATTAATCAAGAAAGTTCTCCACAGACTTAACTGTAGGCCTGTCTGATGGGGGGAGGTTTCTCAGTTGAGAACTGCTTTTTCCAGACAAATCAAACTGTATCAGATTGACAAAAAACTACCCAGCAAACATATTCTAAAGCTCTTTCCATTGTGAGACAGAACACCCAAAGCTTTATTTCTGTTAAAGTTAAAGCTGTTTTTTGCCTTGAAACAGTTGAAGACAGTTTGTCTTTGCCAATTTCTATCTTAGGAAGAGACATCTTCAGAACCACATCACACATTTGTTTTTTAGAGATGATAAAAAAAGTCAAAAAGGAAAAGTATTTGATAGCTATGCTCAGGCTAGCTTTACTATAGTGACATCTAATTCAAGGGAACATTGTGTTGAGCATATCAATAATTCCTCAGTGTGGCATTCATCAGAATCTTCTGTAGGAAAATTTAAAAGCCTACAATTTTTATTCCATTAGATTTAAAGTGGTTCTTTAGACACTGGGAATAAATTGTTTTAAGTGATAGCCTTCGTGTGATGTGTTCTGTGTTGGGGCCATCCTTATCTTGCTTTCATGTCAGTTCACTTCCTTTTCTTGTTTTCTTTGCTGCTTTTATTTTATTTTCTTCTCTACCATCTCATAGGTTTTTGCTGTTCGCATTCACTGGTTCATGGCAGTGAGCTGGAAAGGATAGCATTAGACCTATATTAAAAGACCTCGCTTGCTCTGTTCCCAGCTTCCCCACAAGTCCTCACTGTTGCTGTTTACCCTCAGGGCATCTTCCATGGGAGCTGTAGGTTAGACTGTGTTAATCCCAAAGAATAAGCTTCTGTTATCAGTAAAAATGAAAAAAAAAAAAAACCAATAATTTTTAAATTGCTTATTAAGGAAAAATTGTTCTTAAACAACAACAACAACAAACAAAACACCTGTTCAGGCCTATGCCACATTTCAATGACTCCAGAGAAGGGGTGGGCTCTTGTTATTTTTGAGGTGGTTTTGCTTGTAGTCCCGGTTGGTCTGATGCTTATCATGTAGCCCTAAGCTGTTCTTACACGCTACAGTCCTCCTGCTTCAGCTGCAAACGTTTTGTGATCACAGGTATGTCCTACCATGCTCAGCAAATTTGGTGAAATGATTGACCTTTTTTCTTTAATCTAGAATCTCCGTCACCCAAACCTGGAAAGAAGATCCCAGCCGGGGCTGTTTCTGTACTTTTAGGTAACAGGGCTTATTCCTGTGTGTATGTATTGTATGCACATGTGCCTGTGTGTGCAGAGAAAAGGTAACACATGTTTTGCTCTGGCACTCTCTTTCATATTGAGACAGGGTCTCACACTGAGCCTGGAACTAGGCTGGTGGCCAGTGAGCCCCAGAGAGCCTCCCAACCCCTATGCCAACACTGGTTACAACAAGCATAGGCCAGCCACACCCTGCTTTTTTGTGAGTTCTGGACATTTGAACTGAAGTCCTTGTTTCCAGAACAATCACTTACCTGCTAACCCATCATCCCATTGCTCTTTCTTAAGAACTGTATAAATTCCATTTTGTCATCTTTTTATAAGGACTGGCTAGGGATTAGGGGGTGCTCGGGAACCCTAGAAGGCATTGGTGTGTTTATATATAGAGCTTGTTTACTGGTCATCCGAGCTCACATTCTGTTTGAATTCCGAGGCTTTGGGGTTGGGGATGTGTTTTCCATGGCCCCGCTTTCTTCTCCAGCACTACAGAGAGGTACAGATGTCGGGGAAAAGAAGGGAGGAAAAGAAGGAAAGAGGAAAGAGAGGGAAAGAGATGACCAACAGACAGAGGAAGGGAGAAAAGAATGAGGGTATCAGTGCAATTTCTTGAGTGGCTACGCAATCCTGCACTGTGGTTTAGCTCTCCAACAGTAACCCAAAAGTTATTTCATTTTCTAAGTGTCCGTGGATGAACCTGACTCATGAGTGGTGTTGTAGTCAGGAGACTCTCCCTGGCTAATAGCTTTGATTATCTTTCCATCCACAGGATATCCTGATGTGTCTGGGTCTGCCTCTGCCCCATCACTGAAGGAGTTTCAGAAACATGAGCAGCCTACTCCAGGGAAGAGCCCACATCTGCCAACTCCTGCTGGCCTCTTTGATGACGATGATAATGACAATGACGATGATGATAGCAACTTTTTTGTGCCATCTTGTAGCAAGCCTTCTAAGACTGGTACACTTTCAGCCCAATTCTGGGAACTTAGAGAAGAACGTTGAACTTAAAGGGACATAGTTCTTTATATTCAGTGTCTCTTGCAGTTCCAGAATGTCTTTTGAGCATTGCTGTCATTGTCTTTGTCTATGCTTAAATTGTTCAACAACCTTGAGGGTCCCTAATGGTCTAGTCTTTTCTGCTTTGGAAATTAATTACTGAAGTTATTTTTTTTTATAGGGATCTGAATTTCTTTTATTTTTTTTTCTCGAAAGTTTCTGCTTCTGCCTTTCAAATTACAGATAGAAATTTAGTCATACTTCCTAGCAGCTCTGGGTGAATTACATGAGCAGAACAGTGCATGCTGGTTGCTTAATTCCCATCCTCTCTTTTCTCGACACAGAGCTCAGGTTATCCTTGGCCTTGTCCTTCTGGTAGCTTGTTTTGGCCTGCTGTCTGCTCAGTGCTCTTCTTCCCTCCTCTGAAGTCTTTGTTGAAGTCTTTCCTATGCCTTATTCACTGACACATGGCTTTGCTTGGGGAACAAAAAATAGGGAACCACTCAGGTTTTCCTGAATCAAGAAAACTGTGATCTTTCTATTTAGTGGATCTTTGTAAAATTGTTGAAGAGAATGAGCAGCTGGAGGGATGGCTCAGAGATTATGAGTACTTGCTACAAAGTCCTGGGACTAGAGTTCTGATCCTATGACCCACGTAACCAGCCTGCCATCCAGTGCATGCCCGGAACTCCAGCTGTAAAGGGCAGAGACATGATCACTGGGCTCCCTAGCTTCCAGCCTAGAAGAGAAAACACAAGCCCCAAGTCCACGGAAGGACCCTGCCCCAAAGGAATATGTAGAGAGGATAGGACACCGGACACCTTCTGACTTCTGTGTACATGCGCAGATGGGCACACACCTCCGTACATGAGCCATACACACACCCAACCACACAAACAAATCTTGTAAAATTAAAGAGGGATTTACTTTTATACTTGTGAATATTTCTCTACATTAAGTGGAAAATACAAATGGTAGGTCATTTTTCTCAGATTATTTAAAACTTATAAGCAGCTGACATTAATACATAAAGCAGTGGGAGATTTGGAAGTGTGTATTCCAAGCTCTTCTGCCTGTCTTGTCTGGGTGGGCAGGTGAAAATAAGAGAAATTTCAGCATTTGCTTTCATCTTCTTCTGTATAGTTTGATTTTAATGAAAACAGAAGTCAACTTTCACCATCTCATTCCTAGAATTAATGACCTTTTGGCCCTTTAAAGTGATCTTTACTTTTTAATCCCATCTTGGATGCATTTAGCATAGGATGCTTCTGTTTGGAGAAGGAGAGAAGGACTCATTCAGATGGTTATTGTCTGTCTTGCTTTATTCGAAGTGCTGTTGCTCTCTGAGTACCAGAGCAGTTACACAAGTGCTCAGTGGCACTTGACTGCCATGGCGCCCTCTCTTGTCAGTCCTCAGAACTGCAGGGAAAATGAGAGGGAACAGTACTAAATGAAGAGTATGGTCCACTTAACTTTTTATTTCTCTGTAAATGATCAAGAAATATGATGCCTTTCATATTTATCATTGGGAGATAATAATTGCCTGTGGGTGTGTGGATGCGTGTGTACATGTCAGTTTTGTAGTAGGATTTTGACCATGGTGTAATTTTATGTCATGGTTTCTTTTTTTTAAGACAAAATTAAGTCCACTGCTATTATTTTTGATGACGAGGAAGGAGATCTGTTCAAAGAAAAAGAAGCAGGTTTGCCAGAAGCTTCAGTGAGTCAGACAGATGCAAACAAAACACAGGCAGATAAGACGGTGAGTAGAAGTCGATGGTGGGATATTGGCCTTCAACTTACAGTACCAATTTATCTGGATCTCTGAGGACTGTAGAGTTAGTTCTCTGTCATGTTTATTGTCCCAGTTTGCCTTCTGTTGCTGTGAATAAACCCTGATCAAAGCAACTTAGGGGAGGAAAAGTTTTATTTTACAGTTTGCCATCCATCCCTAAGGAAAGTAAGGAGAGAGCATATGAGGAGGTTATGGAAGAATGCTGCTCACTGATTTGCTTTTGCTGGCTTGCTCAACTACTTTCTCACATAGGCCAAGCCCGCCTTAGAGATGGTGCTGTTCACAATAGGCTGAGGTCTCTTATATCAATTAGCAACCAAGAAAATGCCTGACCAATAGGCCCACAGGCTAGTCTGACAGAAGCGGTTCTTCAGTTGAGGTTCCCTCTTCCCAAATGTGCCAAGTTGACAGTCAAGAATAGCAGTCACATTTGTATTAAAACTTTAAACATAAAATTGAAAAACACATGAAACTCCAAAACACTGCTAACCCTATTTGTGAGGATTTGCCAAATATATGTCTGAACCTTTGTGCAAACATACTGTTTTCAGAACTATTTGCAAATAATTTATAGTCATTATGATATTTTACCACCTTACCTGTTTTACTAAGCAGTCCTTGGAAAACTGTTTTATGACCAGTTGCGATTGGCACTGACCAGAGGTTGGCAGTAACTATAAAAGAATCTAATGGTAGTCTGCATTCGTGAGGCTCCAGTTTGCCCTAAAATTTCTTGTATAAAAATCATACCCAATATAATACTTATTTAAAATAATTTCATACATAGTCTGTATTCTGTTTTTCTGTGAGATATCTTGTCCCACAGATGTCCTATATAGTTTTTTTCTTTAGTGTGTATATATCTATATATCTATATATTTGTATGTATATAATATTTATTTATAAAGGGGATTTATTAGATTGGCTTACAGGCTGTGGTCCAGCTAGTCCAACATTGGCTGTCTACCAACAGGAGGTCTAAGAATCCCATAGTTGCTCAGTCTACAAGGCTGGATGTCTCAGCTGGTCTTCAGTATACAGTGGAATCCTGAAGAAGTAGGTTAAAGGCTACTGAAGGAATGACTTGCTGGTGAAAGCAAGAACAAGCAAAGAGAGCAGGCTTCCTTCTTCATGTCTTTTATATAGACTGCCAGCAGAAAGAGTGTGGCCCAGATTAAAGGTGGACCATCTCACTTCAAAAGGTCTGGATTAAAGTTATATATTCCTATTTTAAAAGATCCAGATTAAAAGCAGGTTTTCCCATTTCAATCGATCACAGGTATGCCCTGTCACTTGGGTTTAGTTAATTTCAGATGTAGTCAGGTTGACAACCAGGAGTAACCATCACACATGCCTCATTGTGTCATATCCTTGTTTTGCCCTCAACTACCAAATGTCAGCAATCAAAATCATTTTGGTCCCTAGACCAGCTTGCCCTTCTTCTGTTTGTCCCTCTTGTACACATGATGTGGCCTGTGCTTTATCTTGTTTGTTTGTACCATCTCACTGTTCTGGGACCTCATCAAACCTGAGAAACTTATTTTCTAGTGAGACTGCTTCTTCTTTGTTGCCTAATTTTTACAAGTTTTTTAATTCCTTGTGGTATTTCTGTATAAATCTTTGTGTAAGCTTTATACAAACGAAGGTCCTGGGCATGTTTAGTCCCCTGGTACTTGGCTTGTTGCCCTCTCACAGTAGATGCTGGGCACATTTTCTGAATAAATGGGCCAACTTGTTTTCATGCCCCTTACTTCCTAATAGTATATTTTATTTTTTCTTCTCTTTTGGTGTGGCTCAAACTAGGTCACCTTACCTTCCAGCAAAGGTCTGAAGTTTGTGTCAGAAACAAAGACTCAGAAAGGTTTGTTTTCAGATGAAGAAGACTCTGAGGTATGGAATTCTTTTTATAGTTCTGGATGTTCATCTGTAGATATACATCAATAACTTACAAACAGAGGTTTAAGATTTTATTAAATAGTTCAGTTTTTATTTTGAAAATAATCTCTTAGGCTGAGAATATAATTCAGTGGTACAAAATACCTGGCTAGCATATGCGAGGCCCTACATTTTCTTGAAAGTCTGTGATCTTCAGAAAACAATACATGTACAGTACCTTTACTTTTAGATTTGAATCCATTGCATTTCCTTTGACATGTTTACATCTCGATTGTTGATTCACAATTGTGATGAGATGCCTATCTGAGAGAAGAAATCAGCCTGGTGCTTCCTTTAATGGCAGTGTGACTTATTAGTGAGTTTCTTCCCATTGTGATACATATTCAGCACAGCGTTTGCCTCTTATTGCTGGTGACAGATGACAGGCTGTGGGCAGAAAGCCTCAAGCAGCTTGGGCTTCCTTCCGTGTGTGGTGGGTCTCTAAGCTGGTAACTGTAGGAAGCAGGGCTGATGTCTGGTGACTCAGCTCCTGAGAGTGTCAGATAGAGGCTGTGCTGCTTTTTTTATCCTAGTCTTGGGAATTGTCCTAGGTAGTTTTTCTATGGCAGTGATAAAACACTGACCAAAACTTAGGGAGGAGCGGGTTATTTTCATGTTACAGTTGTCCATTGTTGAGGAAAGCCAAGACAGGAACTTGAGCAGGAACCTGGAGCAGAGACCAAGGAGGAATGCTGTTCACCAGCATATTCTCCTGCTTGTACTCAGACAACTGTCTTATACTACTCAGGACTACTTGCCCAGGGATAGCACTGCCCACAGTGGACTGTGTCCTCCTATATCAATTAGCAATCAAGAAAATACCCTACGGTCCGTTCTGATGAAGGCAGTTACTCAGTTGAGGACCTGTCTTTCTTACTGTGTCAAATGACAGCCAAGATTAGCCATTGCAGAAGTCAATGTTGTTCCTTCTGCATTTGTTGATGGGACAGGGGCAGGATACAGATTTTGTTGTATCTGTGTGTGTGTGTGTGTGTGTGGCAGAGAGAGAGACAGACAGACAGATACACACACAGAGTGAGAAAGAGACAGAAAGACAGTGACAGAGACACAGAGACAGAGAGAGAGACTGGGAATTGAACCCAGGGCCTTGTGCATGCTAGGCAAGCACTCTGTCACTGAGCTATAGTTTTGGTTCCCCCAACTTCAGTTCTTGATGGTGGAGTTTAATAAACTGGACACTTGTTTTAAAACCACTCCTCAAGGCTTTGTCCCATGGGCAGCATCATAGAGTGAATGGTTTTTATTTAATAATTAGAATTGCTGGGCAAAGAGAAGTAACGTAGGGCAATCTAGACATAAAATATTGAACTGGAATGATTCTTTGTGCTTATCTGTGTCTCAAATGTGGGCAGGAAGTTTGTTTTACTAAAAATTTTTGGGAGGCATCTTTGAGGTAATAGGAGTCAGTGTGTGTTTGTGTCTGTTGTCACCAAGGAAGGTCCAAAATTACAATGTCGAAATCTGTTTTTTGTTCTTTGGTTGAATTAAGTTGATATTCTTAAAACGGCCAGCCCAGTTGTCAGTATGTAAAATGCAGGAGGGGCATGGGACACTGGTGCCTCTTTGTAAAAAAACCACAGGGACTAATGAAGCCAAGTGCAAACCAGTGTGCTAACAATTCTCTCTAGGTCAGTGAACTCATTAGGTTTGTATCTGATGAGTGGTAGATGCTGGTTATATAATAAATAGATAGCGTCCAAAGAGGACGTAGAAAATGTTCTTGTCTTGTTTAATTATCTGGCTCTTGTATTGAGGTCCCTCTGCCCCAAGGACAAGTTGGCCTAGTTTATGTTTCTAGTTCATACAGCTCAGTTTGCAGAGTATTCCTTGCAGTCTGAGCTGACAGTCCATTTATGACAGTCCATAAATTTTGAGGACACCTTCAGAACTTGACAGATCTTTTGCAGCATTTCACAGTAATAGTATAGTAATAGAACAGTAGGCACTTTCAGGCATATACTCTACCACTGAGTTATCTGCTAAGCACAACTTTATAAAATGGGAGTTTAATTTATATTTATTTAAAAGATGTAATATACTCTCTGGGGAAGAGAGATCTTAACAGTACAGCCATCATAGGCCTAACACTTTGCAAATCTAGCCTGTTTTGTGGTAGAATTTGTATACTTCTTGTTCCTTCAGAGAAAGGAAGCCTTTTGTTTGCATGTTAGGACTGACTGGGAAATGTCTTGCCTTTCTTCCTTCAGGTGGGAGTATGGTTTCCCTGCAGGCTATAAAGAGACTACCTGAAATATCTTGTGGCTTTCCTTTTCTCCTAGTACCACACACACCAAGGGCAGATGCTAAGGTCCCAGATCTAGACACAAAAAGCCATCATGCTCTAGTTTAGTATTTTGTGCTGCCCAGATATTAAAGCTGATAGACCTGGCTAACCAGCAGCTTTGCTTTTGATTCAACAGGATTTGTTTTCTTCTCAAAGTTCAAGTAAGTCAAAAAGTGCATCACTTCTGTCCAGCCAGCCCCCCACATCAGTCTCTCTCTTTGGTGATGAAGATGAAGAGGTAAATGTTATTACTGCAGCACCAGATAATTAACCTAGAATAGTAGAAATTTGGTTTTGATGGCTTTGTAGCCAGAGTGGCAGATAATAGAGAAGTGTGATGGAGAAGCTTCTGGGTCACTGGTGTCTGGTCACATTCGTGACCCCCAAGTCTTTCCAGTAATACAACTAGGAACACATTAAAATCTTGACTCAGTTTCTGGGGAAAGCCAAATAGGCTTCATTT
Source organism: Pachyuromys duprasi (assembly GCA_028658305.1). Lineage (NCBI taxonomy): Eukaryota > Metazoa > Chordata > Mammalia > Rodentia > Muridae > Pachyuromys > Pachyuromys duprasi. Next base: position 26,458,891 of record CM053761.1, on the reverse strand, counting down.
TTATACTCTTCAGAGAGGGTGGATCTCTTATATTCATGATCTATGAGAATATTTTGGATAATGTGTCAGTAGGAAAGAGGAGGCAGCATGCTTTAGGTTTACACTTCCTCCTCACTTGGGAATAGAGAGTGGGGTGGTAAAGAAAAGTGAGAGATACGAGGATCCAGAGTCAAACCTTTGTGTAGTGTTGTGCAGTGGTTGGTCTATGTAGCTGTGGTTCTGTACTCAGCTGCATCGATGCAGATACATTAGCACCTCCATCTTTTATGGGTTAAAGGTCGCTAGGTTCATTGTAGCCACTGAAATAAATAATGTCACATCTTTGCAAGTGGTTGGTGCAGGGTTTAAGTGCATGGTTAATGAAAGCTGTTGTCACTAACATCCCACTGGACTCCAGTTTGTTACTTTTGTGGTCTTGTCTATCTTAGCAGGCTTTACTTAAAGACCTCCATTATTGGCTTTTGGCTCAGGACTGTCCACTGCTATAGTATATTGTATAGTATTTTTGCATCATAAACCAGACTTGGGCCCTCTGATAGTTTTGTTCAATCCTTAGGATACCAGAGATTTTAGTTAGTAAACTCTTCCATACCTTTGTAATCTTTATTATAATTTTTAAAAAATAAGATTTATTTATTATTTATACATCTGTCTGCCTGCATGTGTGCCTACATACCAGAAGAGGACACCACATCTCATTATAGATGGTTGTGAGCCACAATGCGGTTACTGGGAATTGAACTCAGGACCTTTCGTAAGAACAGCCAATGCTCTTAACCTGTGAGCCATCTCTCCAGCCCCTCTTTATTATAAATTAACTATAAATAAGGCCTTCTTTTTCATTTTTCCTGTAAAAACTTTGTTTTGCCATTAATCTGATTTCTAATTCTTGGAAAGAAATGTATGATTGTTTCCTGCTACCACGACTCCTCTGCTCACAGGTACACTGGGAAGGGGCACCTCCATCTTGACCTTCCTTTGGTGCTTTTGTTCTTTCAAACTCTGGCTCAGGGTCTATGGTAACTCCTGAAAGTTGTCCTCTGACCTATACACATATACTGCTTACCACTCACATATCCCTGTGCACACATGCACACATACACAATAATAATTAAAACTTTTTTTAATTAAAAGAATTCCATGGCAACCTTATTTTCCTTTTTGTGCAGAGAGTTTGTAATTCATGGGGTTGTGGACTGAGATGTGCAGGTATTTGGTGATTGTTTTTCCACACATGTTGCACTCTGCTCCTTGTAGGAGAATGCCTCCCTTGACATGGGAGGATGTCTTACTTGGGTTTCATGTATATGAGTTGGTGACCCCTCTTTATACTTTACTACCATTTATCCTTTTAGGACAGTCTTTTTGGGAGTACAGCAGCTAAGAAGCAGACTTCGTCTCTACAACCTCAGAATCAAGAGAAAGCAAAACCTTCAGAACAGTCCAAAAAGAAAGCATCTGCCTTGTTCAGCAGTGATGAGGAGGTACGTTAAGGTTTGCCCACATGGGAGGTATTGATAGGAATGAAGGAAAAGTTAGAGCTGTCCTAAATATGTTTGCCTACTGTTCTATACTCTCCATAGTTTAGTCACTGAAGATGGTGCCTACAAGATTGTACCTTTTAAATAAAAATATTTAATATGTTAAACATTAGTATTTCAAACTGGAGTTAATATGGCTTCTACCACAAGGCTAAAGCTCTATAATAAAAGACATCAAGGAAAAAGCATTCACATTTAAGATAGATTTTAGGTGGTGGGTATCTTTTACTAAGTATGACAGAAAACAGAGAATTGAGGATAAGCATGATGGGACTGAACCTGGTCTGCAGTGGTGAGCTAAAGGGTTTAGCAAGATCATCTCATTCATGTTTTGCTCTGTGTCTTCAACAATGAGGCCACCTCTCCGGCAGGTATAGGGAGGATACCATTGGTTTTGCATCACAGTAGAGGTACATGGATTCTATTTTGTTTTACTGTTAAAGGAAAGGGCAAGAAGGTGAGAGAGACTTGGTGCTTCTGCTAAGGTGCCAGACTTTGAGGGTAATGTATCCACGGCCCCTTTCACTGTATTTTAAGGACTATATTGTGTCATTAAACTAGAATTACAGTAGGCATGCTGTGGTGGCCTGTGTAAATTCAATTCCTTTTCTTTAAGGTGGTGAATATGTGGTTTGTATATAGATCAGCAAAATCCATAGTAGCTTAGTCATTATTCAGATTTATTTGAACAGAAGACCATCAATACAAACGCGATTTAGATTGACATTTTATCCATAGTAAAGTTAGTGCCATGAGTATTGTGTCTTCCTGGAACAAGGGATATAACTTAGTACTGTAGCACACATGCAGCATGAGCAAGACCCCGATTCTGTGTCCAGCACAGGAAAATAATTAAAATGTTTCTTAAAAATCAAAAGCTGATAGGAGAGCTGGGGTTGTAGGCCAGTGGGGCTTAAGGGTTCTTTGCTGTTATTAAACACCTTGACCAAAAGCAACTTGAAAGGAAAGGGTTTATTTTAGCTTCCATTTTCATGCAACAGTCCATCACTGAGGGAAGACAGGGCAGGAACTCAAAGTAGAAACCTGGAAGCAAGAACTGAAGCAGAGACCATGGAGGAGGGCAACTTACTGGCTTCTTCCTCATGGTTCACTCAGCCTACTTTCTTACAGAACCCAAGACCAGTCCCTGAGAATGCCAGTTAGTAATGACGAAAACATGCCACAGGCTTTCACACAGGCTGACATGGGGGGATGTATTTTCTCAGTGGAGGTTACTTTTTCAAAAATTACCCTAGCATGTGTCAAGGTGACACAAAACAAGCCAGCGTACCTAGTGTGTTAGAAAGCTTGAGTTTAATTCCTAGGTACTGTCTATTCCTGGTACTTGAGAGGAGGAGGCAGGAGGATCTGAAGTTCAAGATTATCCCTAGCCACATAGTGATTTGAAGCCAGCCTGGCTTCCTTGGAATCCCTTATCAAAAGAAAGAAAGAAATTTAAGCTGTTAAAATAATCTTCCAGCCAGTCATAACACCACACGCCTATAGTCCCAGCACTCAGGGAGGCAGGCAGGAGGATCTCTGTGAGTTCGAGGCCAGACCGGTCTGCAAAGTGAGTCCAGGACAGCCAGGGCCACACGGAGAAACCCTGTCTTGAAAAACCAAAATAATAATAATAATAATAATCCTGTGTAATTCTGTTTGCTCTTTTATCATAGGGATGTTAGGAGGGCACTAGGTTAGAGACAAATTGTAATTAAATAGTTTTTATAGAAAGCAGCTTAAAATGGCTTAATTTATGTTTTCTTCTCAAATGTGTAAATTTATTATGGACTATCCGTTCTTTACTTGTGTGTGTGTATAGTATACATATTTGCAGCTTATGAGCACATGTGTACAGATGCGCCTTTTCAAAAGCCAGGGGAGCATGCCTGGTGGTCTACTCTGTCACTGTTGCTCTTTGACACAGTCTTTCCCCGAAGCAGAGCTGGGCTGGTGGTTAGCAGACCCTGGTAATCCTCAAGTCTTCCTCCCCTCCAGCTCAGCCCATGCATGGCAGTTCCAACTGTTTCTTATGTGGGTATAGGGACTTGAACTCAGGTCCTCATACTTATTCAGCGGTGCTGTCATCCTCTCATACCACATACCCATTCTTTTTTTTTTTTAGCATTGTTTGTTATCATTTCTTTGTGGAATTTTTCCCATTTTAGTGGTGTCAGGAAAAGAACAATCCTAGCCAGAGCTGGTGGACAAGAGAATGAAGGTGACCAGGGTTCTAGTATTCACTACGTGGCTCTCTCTGGGATCACTTGGGACTTTTTAAAGAGTGTGGTCTTCTTACTGGAATATTTTTTAAGCTTTGTAATCATTGCAGACCATGGCTAGTTAGAGGAGCAGTTCTTAACCACAAGTCTTCATTTATTAATTATAGTTTTTGTATATATACATAATGTATTTGAACATCATTCCCCATTACCTTCTCTTGTCCCCTTCCCTGTCCTATTTGCATTAGGATTTTACTTAAAATAACTTGTTTGTATATAATTAATTATTATAATTTTGTTTTTTTAAAAAATAGACAAGTTCTTTTGTCCTTACACAAGGTGGCGCCATAGAGACCTTTGACCATACTTGGAGGAAGCAGGAGTGAGAAAGTGTGTGTAGTCTCGAACCAAGCTGTTCAAAGATGTGGCTTTTCTTTGAGCATGTTTGATTCTTAGTTTGATTGTAACTTAACAGATAATAAACTTATTTTACTTGTCATGTTCTATATTTCAGTTCCCCACTAGATAATATATATCTCCATCACTAAGCTCCTTGCATGTGTGTTTGTGTGTGTGTGTGAGAGAGAGGCAGACAGAGAGAGAGAGAGAACCTGAGCATGTGTATGTATTGAGTGGAGGAGGTGAGGCTTGTTTATGTCCATATGTTGTTTGGCTAGGCCCCAGTCCTGGGGACACGGGCATGTATGGCCATCCGTCTGTCTTTTAAACATGGGTTCCAGGGATTTGAAATTAGGTCCTCCTGCTGATGTAGTAAGAGCTTTTTGCTACCTGACCATTTTGTCAGCACTGCCCTGTGGATTTTAAAGTGTGTCTTGTGTTTTAAGGACCAGTGGAATATTGCTGATTCACATACCAAGTTAGCACCTGACAATAAGTCCAAAGGAGAACTGTGGGACTCGGGGACCACGCAAGGCCAAGAAGTGAAAGCTGTGAAAGAGACCAACCTGTTTGAAGAGGATGATGATGACGTGGATCTGTTTACTATTGCCAAGGACAGGTGAGATCTTTACAGTTGTAGGGAAGGTCATGTGTGAGACAGTGTTTCTGATGCCTCATTGTCATACATACACCAATGGGGCTGCCCTTGCTCATCCATAGGAAGGCCTTTGGAAAGTTTGCCTGAGGTTTTTTTTTTTTTTTTTTGCTTAGGGGTTTAAGAATGATATTGGTATCTTTTATGTCCCCCTTCTTCTTTAGGGATACCCTTAAGAATGTTACTTAAAGGTTTGTTACTTTGATGGAAATCCTGAATGTAAAAAAATACACTGTTCGGAGTAGACTGCCCAGCAGGTACTGACCATGCTTTCTGTCTAGGTGATTCTCTGAGCTGAAGCTGGTGGCTTGTGGCATGGACCACGCTGTATGTGCCGCCTGGGTAGCTGTGGATTCAGTGCAGCTCCAGCATTTTTTCCGCTGGTAGAAATGGGGGTAAAGCTCAGCTGAATGGTGGTGGAAAGGGTGGCAGTTCATCGAATGTGGAAATACTGTGCAGTAGGTGACGGTCTTCGTAACTGGATTAAAATGAAAAGTACCTCAGCTTTAGGCTTTTAGGCTCTCAGGACTTGACACCTGGTGTGTGTGTGTGTGTGTGTGTGTGTGTGTGTGTGTGTATACATACATACATACATACATACAGCCTCTGGTTTAGAATAAAGACTGTCTGAAATCTTAATATGGTTTTAAATTCTGGCTCTGTAGTTCCTATCGTAATAACTTTGGCCTCATCTCTCATAGGTCTGTTGAGATAATCAAGTACTCATAATGTGAAATACTTCAGGCAGTGGCAGCATTGAGCATAGTGCAGTAAATACTTTATTCTCTTATTTTTAATGTTCCTTCCTGGGATAGTCTTCTTGCTTTTCTGACCAGCTTCTGTCAAGGGTCAGTGTAAGCCCTCTCTTTTAAGTGCCTTCTGTCATCCAGACATGAAGAAGAGAGGAGGAACCCGGGGATTTAGAGCACAGGTGGGGCGCCCCTCTGTAGCTCCTGTAGTTGATCATCCTCTGTGCACGTGTACCCACCACACCCATTGTTGTGAACCTGACGACCTGAAACACATCTCCTCTGTAGGTCTTGGTGCCAGCCACACAGTTCCTTTCATTAATGCTCTCTGCCCCAGATTCTTTATAGCTTTAATTGATCTTGAAGGTGTCTAAATGTTGTATATAGAAAGTAATTCACAGATTTGATCAGATCTCAAAAATATCTTTGTACAGATGAGTATAAGTAAAGATCTGGATCAATATAAAATGGTGCAGTCACTTGGAAATATGGTATTGGTGTTTCTTCAGAATGTTAAGCCTGAGGTACCATGTGATCTAATAATTTAACTCTTTGGTATAAAACCAAGACCAATAAAAACATGCTCAGATAAAACTTATGCAAGAATGTCCATTGTAGTATTACTCTATCAATACCCAGAAAGCAACTTAAGAGTTATCAGGTGATGAATAAACAAAATGTTGTGCATTCACTCAGCAATAATAAGGGATAAAGTGCCAGACATAGGACATGAATTAGCCTAGAAAATATATTACTTGAAGAAGTCAGTCTCATATGACCACAGAGTATATGATTCTATTTATGTCCAGAACTGATCAGTCTAGAGAGGAAGTAGGTTGATGGTTGCCAGGGGTCGAGGGGAGAAGGGAATGGAGAGTTAACTGTTAATGGACATGAGTTCCTTTTTGAGGTGATGAAAATGTTAACTGCGGTGATGTGTTCAAATCTCAAAATGCCAAAGATTCTTGAAATATGTATTTTAAAGGGGGTAATTTTATTATGTAAATTATATCCCAGTTAAGCTATCTGAATCAGAGAAGTAGAAAGTGAAAAACATAGTTACATCACATAAGCTGACTCTGGCTCTGTGGTCCCAGCTGCCTTCCCGGACATGATGAAAATAGGCATACATAGCTGCTCTTGGTTCATTCTCTGCTGGAGGCAGCGATAATTGAGAACCCTGTGCTTATGGCTGCCAGGAATGGAGAGTGCTGTTCAGATCTAGTGCAGCTGTATCACAGGGAAAGTGACGAGCAAGGCTTTATGAACAGGCCTCTGGCTCTTCTGCGTTAGAGTGAAAGGCAGAGGCTGCTGCCTATAAGATCAGATCCTATCTAAGGCTCTTTCAAATCACCAACTTTAAGCTGTACAAAGTCAAAAAATGGTGTGAGTAGTTACTGTGTATGTGGCCAAAAAACAACAGTACTTTTGTTTTTAAATTATAGTTTTCCTGAATTTGGTCTTCTGTTTGTTCATGTAGCAAAAAGAAGACTCAGAGAACATCACTTCTGTTTGAAGATGACGATGATAGTGGAAGCTCTCTGTTTGGTTTTCCTTCTGAGTCTGTTCCTCCTGCAACAATGGTATCTATTTTTCTAGACTCAGAAAATACCTGTAAGATTGTGCTGCGTGCGTAGAGATGCTGCTACCTTGTCAGATCTGAAAATCCATCCTTGGAGTTGCTGTGACAAGACACTCAGCATAAAGGAGGAAAGTCTTATTTTGACTCATGGTTTCAGAGAGTCAGTCCTTAGTCCTTGGTTCTGGATATTCATCAAGGCAGAACATCATGGTAATAGAAGCTACTCAATTCATGATGGACAGGAAGCTGCTAGAGGGACAAGGGATAGGAAGGCAAGGCATAGTTTCCAAGGATGCATCCTCAGTGATGTTCCTCCAGTAATGCCCTATGTCCTAAAGTTGCCAGAACCTCCCTAAACAGCACCGCTAGCTGGTACCAAGCTCTCCATACCTGAGCCTTTGGAGATACTTCATCTTTAAATTCTAACAGTCTAATTTGTCCTACTTCTTTTCTTTAATCACTTAAGTATTGCCTGTTGTCTTCTGTATTCTTTGTGAGCTTCTGTCTTCTTTGATTTCAAGTTGAATCATTTTTGCATTTTAAGTGTCTATTCGTGATGATAACTAAAAATCCTCTTACCCCAATTTTCTTTTGCAACATTTTCAATTACAGTTAGCCTTGCCCTTTCGTTGTTTCCTACATAAGCCTTCCTAACTTGGTTAGGCATTGCTTCCTCATAGTTCCATGGTGGTCACATAACCTCAGTTTCCTACTTTCTAAACTCCCTGCCTCCCAAAGAAGAAATTGAAAACTGGAGCAACTACTTTGTGTGAAAAACTATGCCTGGTCATGTAGTGTATGGTGCATTTAGACAAATGAATAAGTAGATAAGGAGTAAGGTAATAATATGCTATTCAGAGGAGCAACTGATGCTGAAGAGAGCAGAACCTTGGTAACATTTGCATCTGGGACTTGCTGTAAACATGAAGATAGTCAGGAACCCAGGGTGTGGGCATGTGAGAGTTGGCATTACATTAAAGAATGGCAGGCGAAGAGGAGCTGCAGACAAGGAGAAGGCCATGGTGGGTTGACTCATTGCTGTGCCTTAGAGCAAAGAGCACAGATTTGGGGTAGAAACTACGGAGTGTTGTCTTATAGGTGAAGTGTGAGCGGAGAGAAACTAGTTACTGTTCTGGTGGTAGTAACAAACAAGGTGTGAAGTGCTATGATCACAAGCCTGAAGGAATCCTATATGTTATGTCTTCCATACTGAAGCCATTGTTTCCGTCCTAGCTGCCCTTCCTCCTCTCTACTTGGCTCATTCTTGAAACGACTGATTTTGGCTGGCTTTATATGTCACCATGATGTTCATCCATATTTTTAGCCATTGTGAATAATATCATTTCTTCTCTTGGTAGAAAAAGGAGAGTGTCCCTAAGATGCCCTCATTGTTTAGTGATGAGGAGGAAGAAGTGGTACCACCTGCTGTTAAACCTGTGACTATGAAGGTTGGTAATGCCCAAGTGTCCCCAGAAGTGAGGATTGCTGACGTGACCAAAGTGGCGGAGAAGGTAAGCTGCATCTTTGGTTTTCCAATACATTTGTAACACACACACGTTTCTTCATTTTCCAATACTGAGAATTTTTTTGCATAAATAAATGTTTTTAGACAGGCTAGAAAACACTGAGTATGGTGAGAAAATAGTCTGTTCTCATGCTGTTTGGTGAATCCTTATCTAGATTCATTTTATAGCTGAATTCCTGTACTCAGTGAATTGGAAATCCCCTGCTTTACTTCATTGTCATGTTGGATCATAGTCCATTTTGCCTCTCTGCAGAGTACTCTTTCTCATCTCATTTTTCATGTTGACTTGCTCTGTATATTTTCTCTATTTCTTTCTCACTGATACTCCTGTTTTAGTTCTGTAGTCCTCACTTCTGAGTTCAGAGCCACTTTCATGAAGTTAGGTTGCAATTCTGTTACTTCTGGTTGATGTTGACTAAGTCAGAGCAAAATGAACTGGTTTTCCTCTAAACATTAACTCTTTGTTCTGACCGCTGTTGACTCTTTTGGAGGCCTTCGACTAATGCTGCTGCCTGGACGGGGCACTCATGCCAGCAGTTGCTTTCTGTCTATGGAGTGCAATTTGTTTTCCTAGCTGTTCGTACTCTGTAGGTCTAGCTGTTCTGGTTTAGTTCCTCCCAGGGCCTTGTGGGAAGAACTTTTCATTTGCTTTTCCCACTGAGGCTCCTTATAGCTACAGTGAGACTCAGTGTAGCTGAGTCACTCTCTTCTCTGTGGCTGTATGTAGACCTGAATTTCTCTGTCACAGCCCATTCTACCCTTGATCAAACTGCCTTGTTCCTTAGTCAGGTGCACACTCCTTGAGGATTACGCTTGCTTGCTTCCTTTCTTATTCATAAGCACTTGGCATATTGTCTTTCACATAGTAGGTATTACTTTATGTATTACTATTTGTCTAATGAAATGGGCTTTTCCATTTTGAAGGTTGGAATGCACTTTACAGTTAATGGTGTGTTTAATTGAAAATCATTTTTCTTTCTTAGTGATACATTAAATAGTAATTGTTTTGACCAATAGTATCTTGTCTGAGTTGTGATACTATTGAATGGATTAATGTCAAATTTTTAGAGTTATGTTACAAATTGTATGTGCATGAAAACTGTAAGGGTACAGTTTTGAGTATAGGAGTTTGTTGGTTAAATTTCTCTCTTGGATTTACATATTAAAAATAGGAATTTGGTGATCTGTTTCTAATGATTGAAATTTATTGACATTGTAATTTAGAGATCCTTTCTAGTAGAAATTCTTTGTAGGAAGAAGAGGGGCCTCTGGCTTAACTTGATTGGAAAAATTATCTTAAACTGCAATTGTCTGTGCAAGCCTCTTGATGACCATAGTGTTTTGTCACATTGTAGCCTATGTGATAAGCTGTATTGCATTGAGTCATGTTAACATGGCAGTTACTGAATTTGGTGAGTATATGTGGGGCCTATGGTAGGATTTAATTTCTAGTTATTAATTTTTTCCTTATTTCTGTTTGTAGGAAGGACTTTTGACTGAAAATGACCAGGAAGCAGTTGGACCTTCTGATTTATTTTCTTCTTCATCTCCATTGGACAAAGGATCCAAGGGGAGAACCAAAACTGTCCTTAGTTTGTTTGATGAGGACGAGGATAAAGTGGAAGATCAGAGCAACACCTGTGCACCACAGGATGGACTGGAAAAGGTGAGCAAAGAGCAGGAAGTGTGCAAGTGTGCCTAGATGAGATGCAGGGGTGCGGATGCCGGCCTGATGTGTGGAGGGCATCTTAGCTTTCAGTGTAAGTGTAAATGATTCTCTCCAGTCACATGTTTGGGAGTAAATCAGTGGCTTGGCCAGTAAGTTTCTCGGGTTAGACAGGGGATGAGAATCTTGCTTCTTTTGAGATTACAGACCTTGTTGTTCCTGAGAAACTTGGCTATTTATGAGAGACTCAACGGTTTTTCTAGTTGCAATCTCAGGGTTTACACTGGGATCAAATATCTTGCAGCATTTGGAACTGGGTTTTTATTAGACAGTTTATAGCTCTTGTGGGGAACATTTTTTACCCCATGTGTATAACTCTATTTAAATGTATATGTATGCATATATATATATACATGTATACAGACACAAATAGTAACTTTATAAAATACTATATTTCCCTATGGTTTTTTCAGACATCCATAGTATTGTTTACTTTTCCTCATTCCACACTCTCCCTCTGTATTTTCCTCACTACTTTTGAGAGTTTATTTTACCCTAGCCAGAATGGCTTAGATTAAGAAGAAAACTGCCAACAAATGCTACAGCATATATGGGGATTTGAACCCTCATCACTGTTGGTGGGATTGCAGATCGGTGCAGCTACTCTGGAAATGGATGTGGAGAATTTTCAAAAAATTAAAAGTAGATCTCTCATACAATTCAGCTACACCACACCTTGGCATATGCCCAAGGACTCGACTCCCCACACCACAGATACTTGCTCAGCCATGGTCATTGCTGCTGTAATTACAATAGCCAAAAAATGGAAACAATCTAAATGTTTTTCAACTCATGCCTGAATAATGAAAATGTACATATACACAATGGAATACCATTCAGTAGGAACAAAAAATAAAATCATAAAATTTGAATGAAGTGAGTGGACTTGGACAGTAACATACTGAGTGAGGTTACCCAGCCCAGAAAGACAAACATATTCCAATAAAGTTTACTAATGAAAATAGAAGCCTTGTTCTGTGAAGCTGCTTTCTTTTTTTTTGAGGCTGCTATTATTTGAACCTACACTATACAGGCACATCTTTTTACAGTTTTATTTTATGTGTCTGGTTGTTTTGCCTGCATGTATGTGCGCATCACATGTGTTTTTGTTGCCCACAGAAGCTAGAAGAGGGCATTAAATCATCTGGGACTGGAGGTATAGATAGTTGTGAGCTACCATGTAGGTTCTAGGAATCAAACCTGTGTCCTCTGGAAGAGAGCTAGTGCTTTTAACCACTGAGCCATCTCTCTAGCCTGAAGACCGGGTATCTCTTAAAACTGCAGACTAGTATTTTCTGAGCGTAGGTGATAAAATGCCTAAACAGTCCCATTAAACCTAATTTAGAAAATAAGAAGATCCCGGAATAAGTGGGATCTCTCCTAAGAATACAAGGGTAGTTGGCTATTTGAAAATCAGTCAGTGTCATATATTGTATTTAAAAAAGTACAGGATGGAAAGTGCATTGTCATCTTAATAGATACAGAAAGGGTATTTGAAAAAGTCCAAGCCATTTTATAATTTTTTTTTTTTTTATTTCCCAGTTTCCTGGGCTCTAGCATCTTCCTCACATGCATTGATGGAATTCCATGGAATACTCAAGTGAACTCTGCAGCTCTTAGGAGTCCTTTCTTTATGCTATTCTGTCCTGCAGAGTCCAGATGAGTTTTAGCTTCCTGGACTTTCAGCTCTGTCCTCTAATGTCAGGGAGCCTTTCAGACTTCAACCGTCTGCCTTGGGCCACAGGCAAGAATCTCTCAATGGTCTGAAACAGTCCTAGAGCCTGCCATGACCATTTCTCCTCTTTCGTGGATCACTATTGTCTGTTTTCTAGTGCCTTGAAAATTTCTTGTGTAATTTATCTAATATTTCATCATTATACAAAATTTAGGTTCTTATTCTATACGGACTAAAATGAGGGGTGCTAAGTATGAGTTTTAAAATGTAGAATATTAGGATGTTATAAAATTTAAAATCAAGTTAATCATTTCCCTGGCTCTATTTCACACATTGAAAAACTACCTGCATCTAATAAATAATGTGTTAGGCAGCACAGCTGTCTGCATTGGTGAAAGTATGCCTTTTTATCCTTTCAACTCCTTATATATACTCATAGTTATTGACATATTTTTTTATTAAATTTATTTATTTTTATCTCAATCACAGGTTAGGTACTTTGAATCCCAGGCGTAGCCCCCTCCCTCATTCCCTCCTACCCTCCCATTCCCTCCCTCATCTCCCTCCTCCCTGCCCCCTCCAAGTCCACCAACAGGGGAGGACCTCCTTCCCTTCCATCCAACCCCAGCTTATCCTGTCTCCTCAGGACTGGCTGCAATGTCCTCCCCTGGGATCTAGCCAGTCTGTCACTCCCCGGCTTGTATGGGGGAGTCATCAAGATCATGACTGAAACAGTCCCTGTTTCCCTGAATAGGGTCT
>CM053761.1:26278630-26445558 GCA_028658305.1 Pachyuromys duprasi | reverse complement strand
TGCTAGAGTCTGAGTGTCCAGTTTTGAGATGTCAGCTGGGGGCTGTGCACTCCGCCCTGGGCTTGCTGCTAAGGGGTCTCCCCTGGAATGGAGATTTGATGCCTTCTTCTGTGCCAGGGGCTGTGCACCACGGTCTGAGATGATATTTGGGGCACACACAGTGGGTTTGGGTTTGTGTGCATCCGCTGTATGCAGGGCTGTCTGAAATGGTGCCCGAGGCCTTCTCTGTCTGGCCTGTGGACAGACACCCGAACTGGGGTTTTTGCTGGCGGATGCGTGTAGCTTTCGCCCTCAGTGTGTGGTCTGGTCAAGATGGTCCCAGGATCCTCTCAGCCGTGGGTTGAGACAGAACTCGGGTTCTTCTCAGATCCGCCGGCGGACTCACACACTGACTGAGTTTTTGCTGGCGGGTGCATTGGGCGTGCGCCCCCGCAGTGTGTGGTCTGGTCAAAACGGTCCCCCAATCCACTCAGTCTGGTGTGGTTCTGATGATCGGTCTGAGCCTGCAGCACACCCGCGGGTTGAAGCAGAACCCGGGTGCAGTGTGAGCTCGCAGGGTGCAGTTCAGTGAAAACGGCACCCGGTTCCTCCTCAGACTGCCCGCGAGACTGTGTGATCCAGTCCATAATGGCGGGTGCAGGCCCCCAGCGAGGCTGCTCTTTCAGCTCAGGTAATAACTGGGTGTCCTTAGGGTTTTCCCACTTGATTTTCTCACCGTAGGAGTTCCGCTCACCTGGCACTCACAATGCTGGCGTTTTAGGTCCCAGAGTTCAGTCTCCTGGTCGCTGCGTTGTTTCTGTTCTCCTACTCCTCAGACACAGTGTTCTCTCGTGGCAGCCATCTTGGATCCTGCTCGACATATTTCACCATTTTATAATTAAAAAAACAAACAAAATCACTCATCATGAGTTGGTCAGAGCATCTGTGAAACCCACAGTTGACATGCTTAAGGCTGAAGACAGAAAGCTTTCCTCCTAAGATCATGAGTGAGACAAGGATGCTCCCTCTTGCCATTCTAGCTAGCCTTGTACTGGAGGTTCTAGGTTGGGGTATCCAGATTTGAAGCTGCTTCTGTCAAATAACAAGAAAATTCTAAACTACAGAGTATCTAAACAACATTGCAGGTTATAAAATCAATATATTACTATAATATGGATTTATATGGTCTTTTCTGAAAAGAAAATTGAGAAATACCATTTACAGCATCAACAAGTTAAAATACTTAGGAATAAATACTTATTGAAAGCATTGCAAGACTTAGACATGCAAAACTCTAGTCCAGGGGCCAGTAAGAGGCTTCCTGAGAGCAGGGCATACTGCAGCACAAGTCCCAGAACCTGTGTTCCAGCCGAACTTCTGTCTTTCCAAACTGTGGCTCACGGTTCAGTGAGAGACCCTGTCTTGAGGAAGGTGGGGAGCGACCGAAGGAGATACCTCATCTCAGCCTTGGTTTCTACCCACACGTGTGCTTGTGTGAGCACTATTCATCTGAAGAGAGAAAGTGGATTGATGTTTGCTTGGGGCTGAGAGAAGAGGGTGGAGAGTAAGGGTACATGATCTTTGATTGGCTTTGAGGGGTGAGTGAGATACAAGTATAATTTTTAGATTGTGGTAGTTTCACAACTGAATATGTTGGGGAAAAAGTCCAGTGGCTTTTAACAAAAAAAAAACAACAACCCAGGATGTAAGCCCTGCAGATTGCAGTATTCTTTTGTGTATATGGCTATGTGTATAAGAGGAAATCTGTGCTTATGTGCTTGTGTATAGAGGCCAGAGGTTGGCATTGTGGTTTTCCTTTATTGCTCTTGCTTTCCACATTATTTTTTGAGTCAAGAGTCCCTTACTAAACTTGGAGCCACTGATTGTTCTAAGTTGATGGGCAGTGAGTTCATCCTTGTCTCTCACCTCTCACCACCCCAGTGCTGGCGCTGTCGATGTGCGCTGCTACGCCCAGGTTTGTTGCTCAGGTCCCCCAGCTTGTGCAGCGAGCAAACACTTTACCCACTGAGCTCTCTCCCCAGCCTTCCTCCTCTTTACATCAAGCCAAAGAAGTTACATAGTGATTTCTACATTGTTCTTCCTAGACGAAATGGAGAACTTGATGAGGTTCGGCTTTACCCCAGAATGCTTCTATTTCAGTCCTTATGGAGCTAATGGATGCAGATTGGATTCTTTTGGGGGACTGGGTGGGATGCAGGTAACAAAAAGTTCAAGAACTGCATGAAGGTTGAAAGATCATGCATATGTTACCCGTGTTTACAAATTCAGTACTGTTTTCAGTAATTCACTTGCCACCAGTTTTGGGTAGCTATAAAGTATTCCGTTGTGTGAATATCTTTCTCTTGCTGATTGGACATTTTTGTTGTATCTGGTTTTGATCTTGTCTTTTGCCCAGGGTCTCAAAACTGATGGCCGCCCTAGGAGCACAGGTGTCTTCCAGGATGAAGAGCTCCTTTTCAGCCACAAGCTGCAGAAGGACAATGACCCAGATGTTGATCTTTTTGCTGGTACCAAAAAAAACAGGGTTAGTTCTCACTCGTCAATTGTGTTAGAGATTGTGTGGCTCACTCATCTGCAGGTGAATTGCTTTACTTTTGGATGTGTAATCTGAGTGTAATCTCTTGCAGTTGTCAGTGCCAAGTGGTGGGAGCCTCTTCAGTGATGATGAAGATGATGATCTTTTCAGCTCTGCCAAGACTCAGCCTGTGGTACCAGCTTTCTGTTCTAAGGCTTGGGGAATATAAGGAAGTAATGTGCAGTTATAGATGAGAAAAAATTGCCAGAGAATTTTAAGGTTTACCAGTAACTTAATATATGGAGTAGTTAGTATGTATATACGATGTGACTCCTCTCTGTTCATAACACTTAACTGATTGAGATTCTCTGGTTGTGGTACAGACTTGTTTGATTTTTAAACAGTTTATTGAAAGACCCTTGCATATAATGTGGACTACAATTTTGTGCCTTTCAGATGTAAACCGTTAAGTCTGAGTTTTAACCTGTGTCTATTTCCCCGCCGCTATACTAGGCTTTGTATAATATTTTTCCTCTTTATTGCAGAAAGGATTCTTGTGTAAGTCACATTCTTTTTCCTCCTGAAGACCTAGTACTTGCCAGGCACATCCCAGCCCTAGAAAAAACAGTGTTTAGGATGCTATTTCTGCTATGAGTCAGTTAACCCTCATTTGCAAATGGACTTTTGAAACCCAGAGGCCAAGTTCCTCTTTTCATTATTATTTAAAATTTTGAGGATGCATGATGGACTTTGGTATTTTTTTTTTCCTTTGGAAGGTACCAGAAAAAAAGGGAGCAGTGAAAAAAGACCACTCTGTTTCTCTAAAGAACCAGAAACCTCCGGAATCTGCTCAAGGTAGCAAAGAAAAAAGCACACGGAGAGCAGAAACAGCACAGGTTAGATCTGATCTCCTTGAGGGGTCCCAGCTCTTATCTGCATCCCCCCAACAGTTTCAGTGCGTAGACTCGGAATGACTCAGAATTCTTAGTTAAGGAGGAAATAGCACCCTTCCTTTCACTGTGTTCTTGACTGCACTTTTCTCCACACAAGAAATGGGTGATTCTGTATTTAATTATTACTGTGTGGGTGTTTTGACCAGATTCCAAGTTCAATTTCCAATTTGATATTATGAAGGGATAAAGAAAAACAAATTTTCCTTTCAGTAGCGTCACCATTTCTCCCTCTGGGCTTCCTTGGAGTAGATAAAATTCTAATTATTACGAATGACATCTGATTTCTTGGCTCCTCCTCAGTGTCACTGCTCCAAGATAGTTGCTATCTGACCTCCCTCTAGGAGTCTCACTAAGATGTAGAGCTTCTCCACAAAGGAAGCCAGACCAATTCTGGTTGTCTCTGGGAATTTCACTGAGGACCCCATGCCTGCACTTGGAAAATGAGGCACTTGGCTAGCGTATCTCTTCGTCTGAAGTCCAGATGCTTTTATGTTTCGAACTTGCTGTAGGAGAGCACATATAGTTTCTAGTATTTGCCGTGTTGGATAACTCCTTATGTGTTCTGACAAAACTACAGCTCTAATCTTACTCATCATCAGTGTCTCCTTTTACTCCATGTTTCTATTATATGACAGCCTTCCCCACTTCATGCTGGAGCTGGCATCAGTGAAGTAATGCTAGCAAGCAAAATGCTGTGAGGCACCAGGGCAGAGTTAAAGTGCTGTAGCCAGGGACGGCTTTGCTCCGTCACAGATTTACTTACAGATATCAGTGTAATCCAAGAGGCAGTTTGTTTCTTGTTTCCTCAATGGATTTTTAACTGAGTTTAATTTCACGCAGGATTCTTCAGGTCTCACTCCATTTAAAAGCAGAGAGCCATCCAGTCGGATCGGGAAAATACAAGTAATTATATTGGATCTGGAGTCTTCATTGCCTGCCTGTGGCACCTATAGAATTTGTGGAATTTCTGTTTTTTCAGCTGCTACCAAGCATTTTCTCACCTCTTCCCCTGCCGCCACCCCTCCTTGCCTAGTTGTTGCTTCTTATGCACTGCTCTTTAATGTCTTTTGATCCCAGTGACAGGCACCAACATGTGCCTCACTGAGCTTGGGTCAGGTGATTTTCTTACATTTATATTCTCTTGTATTCTGCACTGTGTGCAATACAGACATCGTGTGTCACAGAAATGGTAATCCACTCCTGTGTTTAAGAGTAAATACTGAGTTCCATTTTTCTTTTTTAGGCAAATTTAGCAATTAACCCAGCAGCCTTGCTGCCTACAGTGGCTCCTCAGATCCCAGGAATAAAGCCTGTTTCTTGTGAATTAGCTTTTCCTTCATCTGAACCTGGAAGGAGCCATGCCCTGGAAAGTGTGCCCACTCTTCATGGGAGTGAAGAGGCTGGTGTGAGTTTCGATCTTCCAGCGCAGGCAGACACCTTACACAGTGCAAACAAGGTGATCAACTGTCCTTTGTTCTTTTAACCAGACTGCCTGGGATGCTTCTTTCTAGATCAGTCTGCACAGTTGGTGTAGTCCAGCTTTACTTCCTCCTGAAGGATGAATCTCATCCTTTGTTTAGCTCTTCTTCCCTTCGACCTCTGATTTCTAATTGTGTTTCTGCTTTTCCATTACCCACTTCTGTTCCAGTTTTTCCATTGTTCATTAAATATTTGCAGGCTGAACTGCAGTGCCACCAGGCCCTCTGTCCTTAATTGCATGCTATGTCCTGTTGCTGTCCACTGGCCCTGGTCCTTCTCCCAGAATGCTCTAGAGCACCATGCAAACCTCACTTCTGTGGTTTTTCCTGCTTTCTGTGGCTTGGGCCCCCTTCTCTGGGATCCCAAGCAGTTCCTGCCCGCTAGGAAAGCTGTTGCAAAGGGTGTCTTGTGGACTCTGAATGAACTCTTGGGAATTTTCTTTCTATTTTTGTGAGTTGTCTTTTTCTATACATTCTCCCTTCTCTCTGAAGTCTTAACAGTTGCCCAAGTAGGCAACTGGACCCAGGATAACCTGTCCCTGAATAATAAATTAATTTTTAGTGTTTTCAGATCTATGTTTTCTGTATTTAAAAAAGAAAAACTACTCTTATATTTGTCTTTTTTTGTGCTTAAATTGAGCTACTTCCTAAAATTGTGAGTTGTTTTTGGTTTTTTTTTCTAAAGAATGTAGTTCATGGGCTGGAGATAGGGCTCAGTGGTTAAGAACACCATCAGCTCTTTCAGAGGTCTGAGTTCAATTCCTGGCAACCACATAGTGGTTCACGACCATCTATAATGAAATTTGATGCTCTCTTTTGGCATGCAGGTGTACATGCAGATAGAGCACTTATATACATTAAAAATAAATTTAAAAACAATAAGGAACATTTTCAAAAACAATAGCAAACAGACAATGATAATAAAAAAAAGAATATCTTCATTTATTCTCTGACAAGTTCATGTATTGCATCTAATGTATCTTGGTTATTCCTACCCTCCCCCCCAGCTCAGGTTCCCACCCTTTTTACTCAGAGCCTTCTAAAATCACATTTCTTTTAAGCAAGCAGACATGGGTAAGTACTTAGTCCAAAATGTGGTTTATATTTTGGAAAATATCAGAAATATTAAACTTGTTGTTAAGAGATTCCTATTCTGAGGTTCTATCAAAGGTTCTCATATTCCAGCCACAGGTTACATAAAATGTCGAATTCTTGAATGGCTATTTGTTGGCCTAGGAAAAAACACCATCAGTTGCCTCTCTTTCTTTATTGCCCCATTATCTCCTTGCTCCTAGATCCTGATAAAGTCAGTGCTAGAATCCCTCTCTATTGTTATTATTATTACTATTTTTTTGTTAGATGCCTGAATTTGAATTTAGGGCTGGGCTGAGGAGGTGCCAGGGTTTGTGGCATGTGTTTTGAGTCACAGAACACCAACACACCTGCTTTCTGGGGTTCTAGCAACTTTTTATAGGAAACTATCCTCAAAAGATAAAAGACAGGAGTAGAAGGTGGCTCAAGTAGTTATGGGCACAGTGTGTTGTTTCAGAGGACCAGGGTTCAATTCTCAGCACTCACAGGCTGCTCACGATTGTGACTTTTCAGGAGGTCTTATGTCCTCTTATTGCCTCTTCAGGCACGCACACACATGGTGTGCAGGCACATACACAGGCAGAACACCAATACACATGAACTAAACTATTTTTGGAAAAAAAAAAAAAACCTTAGAAAACAGAATACTAACGCCTGCTTAGGCTAGTGCTTCTCAACCTGTGCGTAGTGAGCCCTTTCAGGGTCACATATCAGAGACCCTGCATATTAGGTATTTACATTATGATTCATAATCATAGCAACAAAATGATTTTATGGTTGGGGCTGTCAGCCAAACATGAGAAACTGCATTAAAGGGTCACAGCATTAGGAAGGTTGGGAGCCACTGCCTTGGGTGATATCCTGATTGAAGTAAACCAGATAGCTTTACAGTATTTTTAATTACTGAGTCTTTTCTGTGTTACCCTTGACTATTTTTCCATCTGATAATGGTATGTATGCCTGTTTGCCATTGCAGAGTCGCGTTAAAGTGAGAGGAAAGCGCAGACCACAGACCCGTGCTGCTAGGCGGCTGGCTGCCCAGGAGTCCAGTGAGGGTGAGGATGTGAATGTCGTTAAAGGGCCTGTTGCACAGTTGGCCAGTAGTTCCATCTTAGCAAATGGCCATCAACCTCTTCTGCAGCCCAGAATGGCCAGTGGTGAGATCAGCTCTGAGAAAGCCATGGCTCCAGCCGCTTCCCCTTGGGAAGGTGGTCCTGTGTTGTCTGCAATGGACAGAAGCTCCTTTGTAAAGTCTCCGCCTCAGACTGGAAATGAGGCTGACCTGTTTGGTTCTGGGGACACCTTTCCCAAAAGCATAGGATCATGGTCTATGGACGAAACAATAGTCAAGGCTGTAGAGCCCCCAGCCCACTTGTCAGGGGGGAGTAAGGAGAAGAACTTTGTGTTTCCTGATCTCAGTGAGGCCAGCAGTGCAGATGATCTCTTCCAGTCTGTCAAACCAAGACCAACAAAGAAAAGAAACCCTTTCCCCCTCCTTGAAGACGATGACGACCTCTTTGCAGATCAGAAAGGCAAAAAGAATGAGTTGAAATCTGACAGCCATCAGGACATTGTGTCGAAAACACAAGACATTTTTGAGGTAAAAATATTTCATGTTTGAGCCTTTCAGGAAAATAGCTGATGGGCTTCTTGAACTATGATTATGCTGTGTTTTTTATGCCTGTCTGCCATCTATTTGCTTACTAACTATAATTAGATCTTTTTGTAATAACCCTGGGTTCTTTCACCCAGGGGTGGTTCTTACTGCCTTTACTCTTTGTTACAAGTCTTGAATTATTTAAAAAATGTTATTGATAGTCTTGGAGATAGAGCCCAAAACCATGTACATGTTAGGGAAATGTTGTATAGTTCACTGAGCCACAGCAGAAGCCCTGGCTCTTGATTTGTATAGTACAGTACAGTATAGTATAGTATAGTATAGTATAGTATAGTATAGTATAGTATAGTATAGTATAGTATAGTATAGTATAGTATAGTATGGAATAGAATAGTATAGAATAGCTATAGTATAGAATAGCTATAGTATTAATATAGTACATGTGTGTACATGTTTTAAATTATTTTTGTTTACTATTTTAAAATGTTTTTGAATGGTGCTGCTGCCAGCTTTGGTATGTCATTCTGTGACATGTATGAACCCATCAGTGTAGCTTGTGTGTTTAAGCTCCAGTTCTGGTTGGGACTCTTTTTTTTTTTTTTTTTTTTTTTTTTAGCAGAGTTCTGACACTAAAGCTTCTGTGGCAGTTGTTCAGCAGATGTCTAATGAGCATGGTAGCCATGGGGCTAGCAGGAGAGCTAGGACATGTGCTCTGTCTCCTGAGATTTCAAGGAGGGCAGTGAGATCCAAACAGAGCAGCAGGGAGTTAATGTCAGATAGCACTAAATGTCATAAAGAAAACTACCT
The DNA here is from genome assembly GCA_028658305.1 of Pachyuromys duprasi. NCBI lineage: Eukaryota > Metazoa > Chordata > Mammalia > Rodentia > Muridae > Pachyuromys > Pachyuromys duprasi. The sequence goes on along the minus strand of CM053761.1, from coordinate 26,437,095 downwards.
GTGGCCAGTTGCAGTGGGATGTTGTTCTCTGGCTGTCCTCAGAGGCCTCGCCACAGAGCTGCCATTTGAACTGCGATTAGAAGAATGATGAGGACAAATTGTGCAGAGACCTGGGGTAGTATCTTCTAGCCTGTAGGGAAGTCTGTGGTTTGACACTGCATTTCTATAAATTATTCAACTATTCTTAGTTTTAAAATTGCTTTCATTTATAAAAAAAAAAAATTTGTTTTTGGGCTTGACCAGGATGATATATTTGCTACAGAAGCAATTAAGCCTTTTCCAAAAAAGAGAGAGAAGGAGAGAACTTTGGAACCCAACTTATTTGATGACAATATCGATATCTTTGCTGACTTAACTGTAAAACCCAAAGAAAAGCCTAAAAAGAAAGTGGAAGCCAGGTCTATGTTTGATGATGATACAGGTAAGTGTGACTGTCTACAGGGCACCCAAAGAGTGTCACTGTTTACTGGCTGAGTATGTTTCCTGATGTTCACGTTGGCCCTTTTCTAGACTTTGTTCCCTAGTGGGTTTTCTGTGCTTTGCTGTGGAATCCTAGTTAGCAGGAATGTGATACGTAGATGGAGTAGTCATTTTCATGAGGGAGCCGTGTGCTGCGTCATGGTTTCAGAAGGTGCCATGAAACCATGAAAATAGAAGCTAACTTTAGTCTCAGTGCTCACCTGACATCATTTGCCAACACTGACGTTTTTGGAAGGAGAGTCCACTAGAAACTTCTTCCACTTGTGCTCAGCAGGCCAAGAACTGGTGGAGAGACTGAGCGAGTGGAGGTGCACATGAGACTCGGCAACTCCAAGTTCCTTTGTATTTGTGAACATGCTGCAGCCTCCCCTCAGCTAACAAGCAAGATAAATGCTGATTGCTATAAATGTTGGGTTCCCGATAGATCCTGTGTCTGTCAGGGAGACCCAGACTGAGGCCAAAAGTACACATGTCCCCTGTGTCCCTCCAGGCCTGTGCCTTGAGACTAACTGGGAAAGCTTGGCTGCAGAGCCGTATTGAGTTTGTCTCCCTGACCCTGTGCTCTATCCTCATGAGTCTTGCTGCATAGAGTCTAGAAGAGACTTGGGTTGCTTGTTTTTTTCTTGTTTTCTTGACATAGGATCCTGCTGTAGCCCTGGCTAAATGTGAACTCTCCTGATCTTAGCCATCCTGGTGCTGGGGTTGCAGGCCTATATGACTCTTTCATTACTAAATTGTAGTATATGCTTATGGTAGCAGTCATACAAATTAGAAAATTTTACAAGTGGAAGGACAAAAGCTTTAAAGCTAGCCAGTGTTATTAGTTTGTTGTAGATCCTTTAAGAAATTATTGTGTTTACATAATAGTAAACAAGAACAGACAACTGTTTTACTTCTAGTCACATTTTAAGAGTTTTTTTTTCATGTCAGTATATGAAAATCTTCTTTGATTTCAGTGTTTTGAGTAGTACTGCCTTGTCTTAGCCATTAGGTTATCAATGACAATCTAGATTGTTTCTAGTTTTTGTTATAGATAACACCTTAGTCTTTATTATTATGTATACTTGTCTTTATATATGGGTATGGAAGAACCCTAGCCATAACATTACTAGGTCAACATAGTTAAAATAAACTTTAGAGTCTGAAGCACTGATATGAATACAATCAGACTTCTTTCTTACCATCGATGTACCAAAATTGACAATTCTGAGTGTATTCTGTATTAGATTTCTCTTTGCACATTTTCGCTGTCCTTAAAGTCCAGAGTGAAAAGAGGACAGAAGTCAGTGCAGCGATCAGGTGATAAGGCCCTAGGCTGAACTAGAGCCAGTCTACCCTCCAGTTTCTGACTCCATGTGCACATACACTTTTGTAGCTGAGAAACTTAAACTCAGAAAGAACATGATGTTCATGTTTATGTGGGTGCCACCAGCTGCGGCAGGACCAGAATCTAAGAGGTTCGCCTTTCGTATGGAACTCTGTAGTCTGTTATCAGAATTGGGCCTTTGGCAGTATGTGTGGTGTGTCTCAAATTCCCATTTTCTTGCCTGTGCTTAACGACTTGTTTTCTTTTTCTTTTTAAAGATGATATTTTCTCCTCTGGCCTCCAGGCTAAAACGTCTAAACCCAAAAGCCAATCTGCAGAGGCAGCATCTGAACTAAGATCTGAGCATAAAGTGTCCAACATTTTTGATGACCCCCTGAATGCATTTGGAAACCAGTAGAGCACTTGGGGTCTTCCCAGTTCACCCTCCCATTCTTTCAGTTAGTGATGCTGTCTCCTTCGCTCACTGTCTTCACTGGATTACAGAAGCAAACTACTTCAACTCTTACCCAGCGTAGCTAGTATTTTTCTGCACTGATTTTACTTATGCTTAAAATTGCAAATAAAAAAATGCTTCACAGTGGTTTGTTTTTACTTAATTAGACTGCACAGAAGGGCATGTTAATGGAAGAGATCTGTGGCTTTCATGTGTAGGCAGGGAACGCAGAGACAGCAACTGTCAGAAGACCTGAGTCCTTGTTCTGTGGGAGAGGCCATGAGGGCAGTGATGGTCTAGGCAGGTGAAAGAAAGGAGGTAAAAGATGGTGCATTTATGTTACTGAACCCATGGGAAGAGGCTTCTGCTGAATTCCAAAAATGCCTCTCCAACTTCCTAAGGAGAACTATGGTCCTCTGCTGTCTTGATATTGTAAAGAAAGTTTTTGTATTCAGGCTACCTTCGATGACAGAGTTGAGTAGTTGCAATACATGGGATGGTTTAGTTGTAGGCGCCTTTCTTATTTTTGGCTTCCTCCTTTGAAAATGGTTTCAGTACTAAACTCGCAAGACTGTTGAGAATTTGTAAAGAGCTTTTTTATCTGTCCCTAAAATGGTAGGTGATGATACAGCTGGATGAGGTAATGAAGCTAAACATCTGACTCGTCCACCGGATGCCAGAGCCTATGGTGTGAATTATTTGTAATCAAGATTTCCAGCACAGGCACTATGCTAACCTGTTTGTGTACATTACCGTCATGACTCTGTCCTCAAAGGAGTTTGAAGTTAGAAGCCCTAATCATGGGCTGAGTTTAAGAGCAAGAGGCCGACCAAGTCCAGGACCTCAGTGCTGAGTAGTTGAAACTGTGAGACTAGTGGGTCAAGCCTTAGAGGATAATGAGAGGGTGGGAGAAGACTGATTAGTGCCAGGTTTCTTTCACAAGTTGACTCAGAGGGAGGTTTCACTGTTCACTGCTGCAGTCCACTTAGTAAGACACTTGAGTTGAACCACCTATGAAGGGAATAAGCAGTAGGGGGCCCAACTTAGGTAGAAGGCATGTGTTGTCTTAAAGCCAGTTAGTTTGTATCCCAGTTTAGCATCTTTGTGCACAGCAAAAGGATGTTGGGAGTTTGAGCCGAGGGCGCTACCTGCTTGACCTCTAGTCTTTAGTAGCTACTCAAATGCAAGAGTCATACAGAAAGTCACAGGGGTGTCCCCGTTTTACAGATGCTAAAATTGAATCAAAATTTCGGGGAGAAAGGAGCACAGACACACATAAAGGGTCACTACTTTGTTTGCCAGGGACCCTCCTATACCCAGAAGACCTTAGAAGTGTTCAGCCAAGGCTCTCCAGCCCGGCGCCGGCTCTTCCCGGAAACTGTGGGCTGACTTCAGCCTCCTGCCCTGCCCCAGACGGCCGCCAGTAATAAAGGGTCAACATCCGGGCCTCTTCTAACCGACAACCCCTCCTGAACGCCCGTGCGACCCTGGCGTCCGAGCAACCGCCAGCCTCGGAAGACCAGGCCCCGCCCCTCGCGGGCTGATTGGAGAGTGCCTGCAGCGCTGGCCGGCGATTGGTCAGCGGTGTCACAAAGGGCGGGGCCGGAGCTTCGCGGTCCAGCGTCGCCCGGCGTCGCTGGCGCGCGCGTCCTTTATCGGCCTGCGGGCAGGCGAGCGAGCCAGCGGGCGGACGTGACCACCGGAGGGCGAGCGGGTGAGGGGCGCGGCGCGGCGGGGCGGGGCGCGGGCGGGCAGCTGAGGGGCCCGCTGCGCCTTTGCGGCCGGGGCCTGCGGGAGAGGTGTGTCCGCTTGGTCACACTGTCAGCGCTCATCTGCCTATGGACTCACGGAACCCGGACCGCCGTCCCCCTGGGCATAAACTGGTCGTGACCCTGGCTCTGGGTGCTGCTGCCCCGACTTCGGATCTGAGTGTGGTCCCCAGGGCCTCACATCCGCACTTGTGCATCAGTCTCAGGCTAGAGACTGATTCCATTCTGTAGCTGGATATTCACACATCTGTAAATGTACAATTGTCAACACTTTAAAAGGCTGCAACTTATTGTGGGTATATTTATGTTGGGCGAAAAAATTTAAAGCTAAGTCGTCGTGTGACTAAGTTTCTGTGGACCAGAAGGAAGCAAAGTCTAAGGTACTGAAATTACTTCTCGAGTGCACCTTTCAAAAGTTGAAAGAAATGTTGGAGATTCTTTTTGTTTCCCTCCCAACCTCTAAGCTAATATCAATTTATTATAATTATAAAAAATAATTATCATTTTACTTACGTGTATCATTCCACATCAGTGTGAGTTTTCATTGTCCATTGGTTTTCCAGTGCTCGTTCACGGAGGCCGTGCGCCAATTTAAGGAGGCTTGCAGCTCTTCTCAGTGGACTCCGTTTTAGTATTGTCTAGGGCTTTGGCCCACTTGAGCTTTCACTTGCCAGAGTATTCTACTCTGGTTTAGCCGGAGTGCACGGCCTCCTTTGACCTCTGTTACATTGATTTCTGTTGCTGAGAAGTATAACTTTAATATACACAAATTGTTTTTGGTTGTGGTTACCACCCTTGGTCCTTCTTGTATATTGGAAGTTATCCCACTGACTGGGTCTGAACTTATTTTGGAAGTTCCAGCACCATTGATGATGTACTTAACTGCAATGTTAATTTTCTTCTACTCATGCTCACTGTATCTAGTCTCATTTCAGATTTAGGACTTGCAGATCTGTGACCTTCTACTCTTCTCCAGCTTGTTCAATATTTCAGGGAACAAGTATAAAAAGCACCGTGAAGGAAATGCTCCTGATAGCCTTTCCCTCAAATTCTTCTCCTAGGCTCTAGTCACCAGTGCCTTCTGTGATGTTCAACTCAGCATTCCTAACATATGACTTCTGTCTCTAGACTGCTTTTTTGTAGGTAGGACTGCTGTTGGCCTTGAAGAAACAGATACTGGTATTTCTGTAGTACATTCTGTGGTATAATGTGATAAGTGCATTAAAAATATCTGCATGTTGCCTATGAGTGTTTCACTGTAATGCTTTTGTGTTTGTGTGTGTGTGTGTGTGTGTGTGTAACTGCAGATTGAGCCCAGGGCCTAAAACATGCTAGTAAAGTACTCTATCACCAAGCTTCATATTTGCTATGAATGATGTAAGAATAAGTAATAAACAGAGTAGTAGCACTGTGGACAGTAATATGCTCTTGCCACCGTGACCAGCAGAACCTGTTATTTGTTACTCATTGTTTCATCTTCTGTGTAACTCCACTCACAACAATTATGCTCTCAGCAACAACTTTTCTTCCTGTGATGGCATTTTAAGAGGGCGCATTAGCTATCTGCATAACTCGTTTCCTAATGATAATTTATATTAGAACTATGAAAACTCCCTCTACAGCAGAAATATCTGTGTGTACATGTCTGTCATGATTTATGTAAATTCTGGTGGGGTGAGTCAGAATGTGATTCCCAGAGGAAACCAATAGTCTCCAAAAAGTTTTGGAGTGTAACCATGATTTCATTTCTATGACAGTCCTTGTATATATCATTAATCTGGTCTAATATAAGGGTCAGCAGAGAAAGGGAATTGTTTTTAATTGAATTTCAATGAACAACCTTTACTGAGTGCTAATGTATGCAGAATTCCATATTGAGTGACAGAGAAGTCATTTCTCTCCTAAAATGGTTATAGTTTATCAGCACAAGAAGGACAGACATGTAAGCAGTATAGTTTTGATGGATAGCATGTATGACATAGGTGCAAAAGATAGTATGTACAAAAGATCGTTGATGCTGGAGCTCAGGCTTCAGGGGAGAGCTGCAATGCTGGCTGGTGAATCCAGGCTTTGCACTGTGGGCAGGCACTCTCCTTGATGTGTATCCCCTGTCCTTTGAGCTGAGTTTTGAAAGACAGTTAGATGCTTCTCACGAAGCCACATGTGGAGTTGATACTAAGTAGAGAGAGCAAAGTAGGAGCAATAATATAGGGACTATAACTAGAAGGTAGAAGGATCATAGATATACTGGGGGAAGTCGGTAAGTAAGTGAAAATGGGCTGGGAGATGAAATACATAAGTTGAAAAGTCTAAGGATTTTGAACATTGATGTACAGTTGATGGAAGCGGTGATAGGGCCTTGAGCTAGAAATAATAGGATCAGTTTATATTTTCTTTTTTATTTTTTGAGACAAGGTCTCTCTGTGTATCCTTGACCGTCCTGTAGAACCAGGCTGGCCTCAAAGTCAGAGGTCCACCTGCCTCTTCTTCCAGTGCTGGGATTAGAGGTTTGCATCAGGCTAGTTTACATTCTCAAAAGATAACTGTGCTCACATCATATGTTATTAGGAAACTGACGATTGAAGCCAAAACCCAGAACACTGACAGTGCAAAATGATGTGATGACACAGAATGATAGGAACTCTTCATTCATTGGCGCTGAAAATACAGAGTGATTTAGCCACTTTTGCATATTTGGCAGTTTCTTTAAAGAAAACCAAACAGAATGGGGCTGGCACTTTGGCTCAGCTGTTGAAGGTAAAATGCTAACTGTACAAGCATGAGGATCTTAGTTTGGATGCCCAGAACCCATGTGAAAAGCTCGGCACATCAGTGTGCATCTGATCTCAGGGTTGGGGTGAGGAGCCCTCAGGCTTCCCAGTTAAGCTAAATCGATGAGCATTAGGATCAGTGATGCCTTCAAAATATAAAGTGGAAAATGATATAGGAAGCCATCTGATGTTGACTGCTGATTTCCACATACATATATACATACCTGCCCCCAAAGCTGAAAATATTCTAATAATAAAACCTAGCCTAAATTATTTAAAATTTATTAGTGCAAGTTTTGTTTCATAATTGCCAAAAATGGAGTATGCAAGATAATTCTCAGTAGAATGGATAAATAAAACTAATGCATAATTCAATAGAATATAATTTAGCACTTAAAATAAATAAGCCATCAAGCCATGAAATGACACAGAAGAGCCTTAAATGTGTGTTCCTTAGCGAGATCACTCTGAAAAGACTGCATGTTGTGTGATTCCAATTGCTTGACCTTCTGGAAAGGGTGAAGCTGTGAAAATACTAAAAAGATCAAAAGTTGCCAAGAATTTGAAGGGGTGGGAATCAATAGCCCTAATGGAGAAATTTTAGAATTCTGAAACTACTCTGATACTACAGTAGTAAATATATTTTTATACATTTGCTACACCTGTAATATGTACACCACCAAGAGTGAGCCCTAACATAGAGACTTTGGGCTTAGGGTAATGGTGTGCCTGTCCCTCACATGTTACTAATGTATGCGTTACTGTAGAGCGTAGGGTGGCTGGAGGCAGGGAAGGGACAGATCTACATGGAGACTCAGAATTTTTGCTCAGTTTTATTATAGATTTAAAATTACCCTAAAAAGTCAAGTCTCCTTTCATGTCTTTAGCTCAGGGTTCATTTCCCTCGCTTGTGAGGTCTCACTATAACAACTTCCAAAAGTGTAGCTTTGCCCCTTCTTAAACCTGGGCAATGGAAAGTAAGTACTAAATAATGTGATAAAATAGTACCCTTAACCAGTTTTTAAAATTTTTCTTTGCAAAAGTTAAACAACAACAAATCCAGTGGCTGCCTAGCACAGTGGAGCATAGGAATCAAAGGTCATAGCTAGTCAGCCCTGGAGAGCTGTTCAGTTGAAAGCTAATGAAACCCTGAGTTAAGTTTTAGTCAGTGAATGGAGAGGTTGACAGGATAGACAGATGTAAGGCACATTGTCGGACTGGTCACTTGAAGCTGTGCTGGTGTTTGTGAGAACGAATGGATGCACCATGGTATGCTTTGACTAAATGAGGACTGCAGACAAGGGAAACTCGGGGGTGGGGGGGTCCTACTTTTGTATATGTTGAATTGCGCATGTCTTTGGAGTGTCTGGAGTACAGATGCTTAGGCCATGTTTTACAGTGATATTTATTAGCAAAACAGTCTTTTTTCAAACACGTGTACCTTTAAATACATTTCTAGACCAGTCTTTGTAGCACACACCTATAATTCCAGCAGTGCAGCAACTTGAGGCAGAAGGATCATAAGTAGGAGACCAGTCTGGACTATATGATGAGACCCTGCCTCAAAATAAATAATATTTTTTACAGGAATTACAGTGGCTTCAGTGATACCACATATTCTTCTGGTAGAAAACATTTGACATTATCGTATAGCACATATTTACTTTTGACTTATGCTTTCACAATAGTATTGACTGTCTTTTCCTTATGCTTGCTTGCTGATATCCTTCCCATGCTCTTAGGTGTTTCCCATACCAAAATAAAACCTAAGTTTTACTATGGGCTGGAGAAGCAGCTCAGTCCTAGAGTGTTTCTGTAGCATGCCTGAGCCCTGGTTTGATCCCCAGCAACAATAATAAAAAGTTTACCTATCTTTGGGGAATACTTCTCAACTCATTCTAGGAGCTGAATACTGTCCAGACATAAAGATCCAAATAAAGACATGGAATGGCTGAGGGCTGGTGGGAAGGAAGGCGGGAGGAGGAGCGAAGAAGAAGGAGAAAAAAAAAAAACAAAACTCTTCCAAATCTTGTACAATTATGCACAGGATCTCCAAGAGATATTTCCAAATCAAGTCCAGCTCATTCCCTCCATCTGTTTACTTACCTATCTACCTACCTACCTACTTACCTACCTATCTAAAGAGTACTATGTATATAAATGGGATTTTGTTCCAGGAATGCAGGCTGATTTAACACAGAAAAAAAATAAATCAATGTAATATACCATATTAGTTACAAACGATAGAATGCAAACCATATGATCATTTAAATAGACACTGAAAAATAGCTTAGAAAATTTGTACCTTTTTTGTTAAAAGTAAAACAAATTCCTTAGCAATGTGACAATAATCAAGAATTTTTCAGTCTGCTTATAGCTATCTGTTATACCTGTCAGCTGACTTATCTAATGGTAAAAGGTCAATTCTTCTCTTCTATGATCAAGAGAAGGGTTAATTTCATTCACTTCTAGTCAACCTTGTACTCTAGGTTCTAAGACCAATTAAATACAAAGCATATAGATTGGAGAGAAAGGAAAAACTGTTTGTTTATATATATATATATATATATATATATATATATATATATATATTGTATGTGGGGTTAAAAATATAGACAATCCTAAGGAATCCATTAGAAGTGGTTAGAACTAATATTTTGATCAATATATTGAAATCATTTGTGTTTATTTTTTTTTGAGAGTTTAAGTGGTAATTTATATAGCAAAGCAAAGCAAACATTCCAACAAGAGTTTAGAGGAGCCGGCCAAAAGTGTTGTTGGTGCTATACAAGGGGGGTCTGCATTTTAGGTTTTTTTTTAATTTAATAAATATTTATGGTACTTTTTGTTACAAAGCATTTTTTTCTTTTTTTAAAAAAATTATTCACTTTATATCCTGATTGCAGACACCCCTCTCCTTCCAATCCCCCTCTTCACACATCCCTCATTCTCCCCTCTCCTCCTCAGGGGAGGGTACTAACCTGCCAAGGCGTATCCTCTCCTACTGAGGCCAAACATGATAGCCCAGTTAGGGGAATGGGATCCAAAGGGAGGCATCACAGTCAGAGGGCCCCCACTTCATTTGTTGGGGATCCACGTGAAGACCAAGCTGCATGTTTGCTACCTGTGCTCAAGGGTCCTAGGACCTTTCCATGCATGTTCTTTGGTCGGTGGTTCAGTCTCTGTGAGGCCCCATGGGCAAGGTTAGTTAAGGTTTGTATGTCTTCTTGTGGAATCCTTTACCCCTCTGGTTCCCTCAGTTTTTCCCCAACTCTTCCATAGGTCTCTCCAAGGTCTGTCTAATGTTTGGCTGTGGGTCTCTGAATCTGTTTCCATTAGCTGCTGAATGAAGCCTCTCAGAGGAGTTATGCTAGGCTCCTGTCTGTAAGCATAGCAGAAAAACATTGACAGTGTCAGGGATTGGTTCTTTCCCATGGGATGGGTCTCTAGTGGGACCAGTGTTTGGTTGGCCATTCCCTCAATCTTTGTTCCATCTTTCTCTCTGCATATCTTGTAGGCAGGACAACTTTTGGATCAGTGCTTTTGTGGGTGGGTTGGTGTCCTCCCTCCACTAGAAGTGGCTTCAGTGGCAGGTCAGTTCAGGCTCCATATCCCTCATTGCTAGGATTCTCAGCTGGGGTGACCCCCATAGACTTCATGGGGCCTCCTCTATACCAGGTGTCTGGGATGTCCCAGAGATGCTTCCTACTTCCTATTTCTGTTCTCTCACCTGGCCCCCTCTCCCCTGCTCTTTCTACTCCTAATCTCAACCCCTGCTTTCTTCCCTATCCACTCTCCTACCAAGTTCCCTCTCTCCATACACCTCCAATGCCTATTTTATTTCCCCTTCTGAGTGAGATTCAAGCATCCTCCTTGGACCCTCCTTGTAACTTAGCTTCTTTGGGTCTGTGGATTGTAACATGGTTATCCTGTATTTTATGGCCAATGTCCACTTAGAAGTAAGTATATATACCATGCATGTCTTTTTGGGTTTGGGTTACCTCACTCAGGATATTTTTTAATTCCATCCATTTTCTTACAGATTTCAAGATGTCCTTGTTTTTAATAGCTGAATAGTGTTCCATTGTATAATTATACTATATTTTCTTTTCTTTTTTTCTGTGCTTTTGTTTTCATTTTTTTATGAATCAACTTACATTTCGACCTTAGGCCCCTCCTTCGTCTCCTCCCAGTCCTACCCTCCCTCCTTTATCCCTTCTCCTCTAGGGAAAACACCAGGACTGAGTTCATCTTCCTCCCACGTAGCCTGGTAGGGCAGTCCCATCAGGGGAAAGTGGTCCAAAAGCAGGCAACATAGTCCATGTCAGAGACATCCTCTACTCCCCTAACTAGTGGGCCCACATGAAGCCTAAGATGCCCATTGGCTGCTTATAAGTAGAGGACCTAGGCCCAGACCATGCATTGTCTTGGTTGGTGCTTCAGAGTTCATAGACCCCTCTGGGCCCTGGGTGATTGGCTCTGATGGTCTTCTTGTAGAGCTTTGACACCTCTGGTCCATTTATCTTTTCCAGTAGACTCTCTGTGCGTCACCCAGTGTTTGGCTGTGAGTCTCAGCATGTGTTTCAAGCCGTTGCTGGGTGGAGCCTCTACAAGGCCAGCTCTGATAGCTCCTGTCTGTAAGCATACCAGATAGGGGTTAGCTGGCTTTCTTCCATGGGGTAGGTCTTAGAGTTGGGTCTGGCATTGGTTGGATATTCCCTTAATCTCTGCTCTACCTGTTCTGTCTTTGTCCCCGCAGGTCTTGTAGGTAGAGTAAGTTTTGGGCTAAGGTTTTTGTGGGTGGGTTGGTGATCTCCTCTGTCCACTTGGAGTCCTGTCTAGATAAAGGGTGTCTTCTTCAGTCTCCATGGCCTTTACTACTAGGAGTCTTAGCTAGAGTCCCCCTCATATCCTCCCAGAGGCCTACTCTGATTCAGGTCTGCAGCTAGTGGCAGAGATGGCTCCCGCCCGCCATTTCTCTTTTCTTGGCAGGCTTTCTGCCTTCCCACCCCTATTCTCTCCAGGTGTGATCTCTACCCTTATTTCTCTCTGCACTCCTTCTTCTACCCACCTTGTTCCCACTCTTAACTACCTCTATTTCCCCCTTTAAGTTTTAGCACATTTTCTTTATCTATTCTCTGGTTGAGGGACATCTGGGTTGTTTCCAGTTTCAGGCTATTACAACTAAAGCTGTTATGAACATAGTTGAGCAAGTTTTCTTGTGGTATGGTAGAGCATCTTTTGCATATATGCTCAGCAGTGGTATAGCTGGGTCTTGTGGTAGCACTATTCCCAATTTTCTTTCTGAGAAGCTACCAGATTGACTTCCAAAGTGGTTGCACAAGTGTGTCCTATCACCAGCAATGGAGGAGTGTTTGTTCCCCTTTCTCCACATCCTCATCAGCATGTGCTGCTGCTTGTGTTTTTGGTTATAGCCATCCTGATGGATGTAAAATGGAATCTCAGGGTTGTTTTGATTTGCATTTCCCTGATAACTTAAGGATGCTGAACATTTTTTTAAGGGTTTCTTGACCATTTGAGATAGCTCTGTTGATAATTCTTTGTTTAGCTCTGTACCCCATTTTTAATTGGATTATTTGGTTTGTTGGTGTCTAATTTCTTGAGTTCTTTATATATTTTTGATATTAGTCCTCTGTCAGATGTAGAGTTGGTGAAGATCTCTTTCCCTTTTGTTGGCTACCGTTTTGACAGTGTCCTTTGCCTTACAGAAACATTTCAGTTTCAAGAGGTCTCATTAATTGTTAATCTTAATGCCTGAGCTGTTGGTTGTTCCCTGTACCAATGGGTTCAAAGCTATTACCTGCATTCTCTTCTACTAGATTTAGTGTATCTGGTTTCATGTTGAGGTCTTTGATTCACTTGGACTTGAGTTTTCTGCAGGGTGGTAGATATAGATCTGTTTGTGTTCTTCTACATGCAGAATCCAGTTACACCAGCAGTATTTGTTGAAGACTCTTTCTTTTTTCCATTGTATGGTTTTGGTTTCTTTGTCAAAAATCAAATGTCTGTCTGTGTGAGTATTTATTTCTCGGTCTTTGATTCAATTCCATTGATTAGCCTGTCTGTTTCTGTGCCTAAACCATGCAGATTTTGTTATTATTGCCCTGTAGTACAACTTGAAGTCAGGAATGGTTATACCTCCAGAAATTCTTTTATTGTATAGGATTGTTTTAGCTCTTCTGGTTTTTGTGGATCTCCTCCTGTCTGGGGGGCTGTCTCCCACCAGCCCACAAAGTCAGGAGGGGCATGAGGAGGAGGAGCATGCCTGGAATGGCCGAAGAGCACTGTATAGGGATCACAAACACCGGGGACCAATTCAGGGAGCTCGTTCAACTTAAATTCCAGAGAACAAAGGCATACCCCTTGGGGAGTGAGTAGGCGCTCCAAGGATAGGTGTGCATAATTGGTTGGAGCTAGGCACTTCAGGGATGCTCGATTTGCATTAAACAGCACGCTCCTATCATCTGAACAGGAACACAATACTTAATTATCGTATAGGCAGAGGAAGGGAAGAGCTAGCAGGGAGCTTTGTCAAAGACCACATAGCAAATGTGGTTAGGGGCATCTGTGTCTAAAGACACTCTCCAGATGAAGTCAGGCAGAGAGCAGGAGGCCTTGCTGGGGAGAAGAAGTCCTGCACCTTAACACCGAGCTCAGAATGGCTATCAGACCAGGAGGACTACAACTTCAAACTGCAGGGTCCCTCCAGAAGGTTTTTGTTTTGTTCTGTCTTGTTTTTCCATATGAAATTGAGAATTGTTCTTTCAAAGTCTGTAAAGAATTGTGTTGATATTTTGATGGGAATTGCACTGAATTTGTAGATTGCTTTTGGTAAGAGGGCCGTCTTTACTATGTTAACTCTACTGATCCATGAGCATAGGGGATCTTTCCTTCTGGTATCTTCAGTCTTCTTCTTCAGAGACTTGAAGTTCTTGTCATCATTTGCTTTCATTTGCTTGGTTAAAGTTACACCAAGATATTGTATGTTATTTGTGGTTATTGTGAAGGGTATTGTTTCCCTAATTTCTTTCTTAGCCCATTATTGTTTGTATATAGAAGGGCTACTAATTTTTGAGTTAATTTCTTTATCTGGCCATTTTGCTGAAGGTGTTTATCCAGCTGTAGGAGTTTTTTGGTAAAATTTTTGGGGTCACTCATGTATACTATCGGATCATCTGCGAGTAGGGATACTTTGACTTCTTCCTTTCCAGTTTGTATCCCTTGATCTCCTTTAATTGTCTTATTGCTCTATCTAGAACTTCAAGTACTATATTGAAGAGATATGGCGAGAGTGGGTAGCCTTACCTTGTCTCCGAATTTAGTGGAATTGCTTTGAGTTTCTCTGCATGTAATTTGATGCTGGGTATTGGCTTGTTGTATATTGATTTTATTATGTTTAGACATGGTCCTTGTATCTCTGATCTTTCCAAGTCTTTTATAATGAAGAGGTGTTGGATTTTGTGGAAGGCTTTTTCTGCATCTAATGAGATGATCATGTGATTTTTTTCTTTCAGTTTGTTTATATGGTGGATCACATTGATGGATTTTTGTATATTGAACCATCCCTTCATCCCTGGGATGAAGCCTACTTGATCATGGTGGATGATGTTTTTGATGTGTTCTTGAATTCGGTTTGCAAGTATTAAGTATTTTTGCATCAAAGTTCATAAGGGAAATTGGTATGAAATTCTATTTCTTTGTTGGTTCTTTCTGTGGTTTAGGTATGAGGGTGACTGTAGCCTCATAGAATGAGTTTGGAAATGTTCCTTCTGTTTCTATTTTTTGTGGAATAGTTTGAGGAGTATTTGTGTTAGGTCTTTGAAATTCTGGTAGAATTTTGCACTGAAGCCATCTGATCCTGGACTTTTTTTGCGGGGGGTGGGAGGCTTTTGAATGACTCTTCTATTTCTTCAGAGGTTGTGCGACTAAATTGTTTACCTGATATTGACTTAACTTTAGTTAAGTGGCATCTATCAAGAAAATCATCCATTTCATTTAGATTTTTCAATTTTGTGGAGCATAGGCTTTTGAAGTAAGACCTAATGATTCTTTGGATTTTCAGTGTCTCTTGTTATATCCCCTTTTTCATTTTTTTGTAAATTTGGATATTGTCTCATTGCCTTTTAGTTAGTTTGATTAAGAGTATTGTTTATCTTGGTTTTCTCAGAGAACCAGCTCTTGGTTTCATTGATTCTTTGCATTGTTCTCTTTAAATTGTTAGTATGAGAACTCTCCAAATTCTTTATGGAAGCACTTAGTGCTATGAACTTTTCCTCTTAGCACTGCTTTCATTGTGTCTCATAAGTTTGGGTATGTTGAGTCTTCATTTTCAATGAATTCTAGGAAGGAAGTCTTTAATTTTTTAAATTTTTTCCCTGACCCAGTGGTCACTGATTAGGGAATTGTTCAGTTTCTATGAGTTTGTAGGCTTTGTGTTGTTTCTGTTGTTGTTGGGAGTAAGCTTTAATCTAATAAGATACAAGCAGTTATAATCTGCTTATATTGGTTGAGGCTTCCTTTGTGATCAACTATATGGTCAGTTTTGGAGAAAGTTCTATGTTGTGCTGAAAAGAAAGTATATTCTTTTGTGTTTGGGTGAAAAGTTTTGTAGACATTTGTTAGGTGCATTTGATTCACTGCATCTGTTAATTTCACTATTTCTGTGTTAAGTTTCTGTCTCAATGACCTGTCCATTGGTGAAAGTGGGGTGTTGACATTTCCCACTATTAATGTTTGGGGTTTAATGTGTGATTTATGCTTTATTAATGTTTATTTATTTATTTATTTATTTATTTATTTATTTATTTATTTATTTTTACAAATGCCCTGTATTTGGGGCATCAATGTTCAGAATTGACATATCTTCTTGGTGGATTTTTTTTTTTTAGTATGAAGTGTCTTTCCCCATCTCTTTTCATTAATTTTCATTGAAAGTCTATTTTATCACCTATCAGCACAGCTACTCCAGCTTGCTTCTTGGGTCCATTTGCTTGGAAAACCTTTTTTTTTCGGCCCTTTACTCTGAGATAATGTCTGTCTTCATTGCTGAGGAGTGTTTTTTTGTATGCAGCAGAAAGATGGATCCTGATTTCACATCTATTCTTTAGTCTATGTCTTTTTTGTTTTTAAAATTTTATTAATTTTTTAATAAATTACAGTTTATTCACTTTATATCCCAGCTGTAGCCCTCTCCTTCATCCCCTCCCAATCCCGCTCTCCCTCATCTCCCTTTCCCCTCCCCAAGTCCACTGATAGGGGAGGTCCTCCTCCCTTTCCCTCTGACTCTAGCCTATCAGGTCTCATCAGGACTGTCTGCATTGTCTTCCTCTGTGGCCTGGCAAGGCTCCTCCCCCCTCAGGGGGAGGTGATCAAAGAGTTCATGTCAGAGACAGTCCCTGTTCCCATTACTCTTGGAGACTGAACTGCCGTGGGATAATCTGTGTAGGAGTTCTAGGTTATCTCCATGCATGGTCCTCAGTTGGAATGTCAGTATCAGAAAAGACCCCTATGCTTATTTTTTGGATCTGTTTTCTCCTTGTGGAGCTCCTGTCATTAGGGAATTGAGTCTATTGATATTGAGAACTATTAATGACCAATGATTTTTAGTTCCTGTTATTTTTGTTGTTGGTAATGGTTTTCTGTGTGTGTGTGTGTGTTTCTCTTTCAATTTTGCTGCAGTGGAGTTATTATTTCCTGTGTTTTCTTGGGTGTAGTTAATCTTCTTGGTTGGAGTTTTCCTTCTAGTATGTTCTGTAGGGCTGGATTTGTACATAGATATTGTTTAAATTTGGTTTTGTCATGGAATATCTTGTTTTCTTCATCTATGGTGATTGAAAATTTTGCTAGGTGTAGGAGTCTGGGCTGGCATCTGTGATCTTTTAGAATCTGCAAGTCATCTGCTCAGGCCCTTCTGGCTTTTAGAGTCTCCGTTGAGAAGTCAGGTGTAATTCTGATAGGTCTGACTTTATATGTTACTTGGACTTTTTCCCTTGCAGCTTTTAATATTTTTTTCTTTGTTCTGTACATTTAGTGTTTTGCTATCTGCTGAGAGGATTTTCTTTTCTGATCTAATCTATTTGGTGTTCTGTAAGCTTCTTATATGTTTATAGGCATTTCTTTCTTTAGATTGGGGATATTTTCTCCTATCATTTTCTTGAAAATATTTTCTGACCCTTGGAGACAGGAATCTTCTCTTTCTTCTATTCTTATTACTCTTTTTTTTTAATTAATCAATTCAACATCTCAGTCAAAGGACCCTTCCTCCTCTCCTCCCACTTCCACCCATCCTCCTGCATCCTCCCTCCTCCTATTTCCTCAGAATAGGGGAGCCCCAGACACCCCAGATCAGCTATTCATAGGAGGACTGAGCTTGTCTTCCTCACCTGTGGCCTGATAGGGCAGTCCCATCAGGGGGAAGTGATCAAAAAGCAGGCAGTGTAGTTCATGTTAGATATCCCCCACTCCTCTAACTAGTGGACCCACATGAAGCCTAAGATACCCATCTGGCTTATCTTCTTGGGGTCTGTGCATTGTAGTATGTCTGTTTTTATTATTCTTAAGTTTCATCTTGAATATTTAGTGTCAGAAACTTTTTAGATTTAACATGTTGTTTGACCAATGTATCGATTTCAGTCTTACCTTCTTGGCCTGAGATTCTCACCTCATCAACTCCTGAATTCTGTTGGTGATGCTTACACCTGTAGTTCTTGATTTCTTTCCCAAGTTTTCTGTCTCCAGGACTCCCTCAGCTTGTGTTTTCTTTATTGTTTCTATTTTCAGGTCTTGAACCATTTTATTCATTTCTTTCATCTTTTTGATTGTATTTTCCTGTATTTCTTTCTTTTTGAATGTACACTATCCCTTATTTTATTTCATTTTATTTGAGGTTTTTTTGAAAATAATTTTTTAAATTTTTATTAATTACAGCTTATTCACTTTGCATCCCAGCTGTAGCCCCCTCCCCATCCTTTCCCAAACCCACTCTCCCTCCCTCTTCTTCTATATCCTTCCCCCAGTCCAATGATAGGGGAGGTCCTCCTCCCCTTCCATCTGACCCTAGTCTATCAGGTCTCATCACAACTGGCTTCTTTGTCTTCCTCTGTCATCATCTTTTTAAAGACCTCTACATCTTCATAAGAATAGATTTAAGGTCAATTTATTATGTTTCTAATATGTTTGGATATCCAGGGCTTGTTGTAGTAGGGTAGCTACTGGTGGTGCCATAATGGCAAGCTGTAAGCCAACAAAAGCACACCAAAAATACTGTGGAGTACATTGTATGTGTGGTCTACTGCTGAGCATGAGGATTGGTCTGGAGTGGATGATAAACACAGTGTCACTCCATGACTGTTCAGTAGTTAGCCTTTACCCTAGTGACTAGGTTTTCATTCACTCCTTTTTAATAAATATAACAAAATAAAATATAAGATAAAACAAAAAGTATCACATTGAAGTTGAGCAAGGGAAACCAATGAGGGAGAAGAGCCCAAGAGAAGGCATAAGAATCAAGGGAGCCATTCATTTGCACACTCGGGAACCCCACAAAAACACCAACCTGGGAGCCATAAGGTAAGCACAGAGGGCCTAGTGGAGGTCATGTGCATGCTTCTTCAGTCTCTGTGAGTTCATATGAGCTTTGCTCCTGTTGAATTAGAGGGCCTTGTTTTTTTGTGTGTTCTCCACCCCCCTGGCTTTTACACTCTTTCCCTCCCCTTTTCCATGGCGTTCCCTGAGGTTGTTTTCAGCAATGGAACCTTGCTGTCAGTTTGGAGAGAGAAACCTATGATCTTGGCAACAGCCTGGGTTGTTTGGATCCCCCTTTGGCCAACAACTCAATTAGATGTAACTCAATCCCAGGACTGGAAGCTTCATTTGGTGACAAGAGATGGCCAGTTGGATCTCTGTCTTTTTCTATTATTTGACTATTTTATTTTGATCACCATCATATATGTATATATTTTAGGAAGTTTCTACTGTATTAGGTTTCCATACTACCCCTCAAATGGCCATTGATGTTAGCTATCTCTCCCCATATTCTCTCCCAAAGCCCCTTCTCCCCTTTTAGAATAGTTAAGAAATAAACACTTTCAACTCAGGGATAAAGACTTTGACTAGATATTCTCCAAGGGTGAGATACAGAGGGCCTATAATCACATAAGAGAAGCTCAGAATCATTTGAGAGTGCAAATCACAACCACGATATACTGCCATGTGTTCACTAAGATTGCTTTAATTAAAAGGACAATTAAAAATATTGACAAAGATGTGGAGAAGTCTGAACCCTTATTTGTTGTTAGCATATTATAAAATGGTTTAAAATACTTGGAAAACAGTTTAATAATTCTACAAATTGCTTAATACAGTTGCCATGTCACCCAGAACACGTGTTTCTTTCCAATATGTATCACCAAGAAAGGAAAACTTGTCCACATGGTAGCTGATTGTTCATTATAGCACTGTTTGCATTAGCTCCAAGTTGGAATCCATCCAAATACCATAACCTATGTGCCAGATCCACACGGGGGACTGTTGTTCATCCACCAGATGAAGTATTGATACATGGATGAACTTTGAAAGCTTTGCAAAGCCATAGAAACCAGTTGCAAAATACCATATATTATATCATTTTATTAATGTGTTTGGAATTAGCAATGATAGATTAAGTAGAATAGTTGTTGCCTTGGACTGAGAAGCAGATGGGGAAATTGACAGTGATGGCTATTGGGTGTAAAGTTTTAGGATAGTGAAAATGTTGTAAAGTTGATTGCAAGAAGCTGTGGTATCACTCACTTCTAGAACACTTGATGGGCATATCCACAGCCCTCACTTAGTCCCCACCACTGGGCAACATAATGGTTGTGGTGGTTGGACATTTTTAGTATTAAAAATTAGTGAATTTTATATGTGAAGTGAGTCAATTTGTGGTATGTGCATTATATCTCAATGAAACTACTTTGAAGAAAAATTTTCCCATCTCTTCAGAAAGATACATATTTGTGTAGTTTAAGCTTAGGACCCCCTGATAAAAGTTTTCACCAAAATAATGGCAGTTTTTTTAATGTGATCATTCTTGCTGCCAGTTCTATACTGTTAATTTACCGTATGCTTCTATGTGTTGTGTTTGTCCCTCCTACTAATGAGCCATTGTATGCTTTTGAGTAGAGATCATCTAGTATCTGTATCATTACCTCTTTTTAAAAAAGATGTATTTATTATGTATACAGCATTTTATCTGCATATGTGCGTGTGCACCAGAAGAGAGCACCAGATCTCACTATAGATGGTTAGGAGCCACCATGTGGTTGCTGGGAATTGAACTCAGGACCTTTGGAAGAACAGCCTATGTTCTTCACCTCTGAGCCATCTCTCCAGCCCCTCATGACCTCTTTTTTTGTTTGTTTGTTTGTTTTAATGCTAGAACGATTGATAGATAATCTTTGGAAACCCGAATACTCATTGGTTATTTATTTAGTGGATCAAATTTTAAAGGAACCTATTAAGATATTTGCTATTTTTCTTATCCAGTGTAATTATGTACAAAGAGTCTAAAGTTTTATGTGGATTAAAGGAGACACATGTTTACAAAAGGACGCACATACGCTTGGCAAATCTTAAAGAACTATAGTGACATGTAGAGTCTGAATATTAGCAGAAATGTCAGTTGACCCATATGTTCTATATTAGCAACAATATAAGCTGTAGTAAGATACTGCTCTTCAAGAACAGTCTACTTCAGGAGTGATTTCAGAGGCCAGCACAGGACACTCACTACTAGATACAGTTTGCAAAGGCATTAAAGTAAGTTTTTAGACTGTAGGTAGGTAGATCAGCAAGAGCCAGAGTTATTCAGGAAATCTTAATGAAGGAGGGACTTTCAGTCAGATCTGTTTTAAAACAATTTTTGTTTTTTCAGGTATAAAACTCAAACATGAACAACGATACGTATTACCAATGTTCAAAGCTGATTTGGGTAGAACTGGAATACAGTTGCATACAACATATTCCAGAAGAATTAGAAAAGTCAAAGTAATGGATAACAGGAAAGAGCCTCCATTCTTCAATGAAGATAACGTGGGACCATTTTACTTCAAACTTCCTTTCTATGACACCATGGAACTCTTCATCGAAACATTGACTGGAACATGTTTTGAACTAAGAGTTTCGCCCTTTGAAGCTGTTATCTCTGTGAAAGGAAAAATTCAAAGATTGGAAGGTACTAGTCTTTGTTTCTACAATATGAGGATTAAAGATCTTAAAGGTTTTTTAATGGACAAAACTTTAAACATAGGATATTAGAATGAGAAGAATAACAAAATCCACACTATGTCTTAGAATCTGCCTCCTTTGTATTCCTTTGTTCCCCCACCTTACCCTCCTCCACAAGATTTTCATTCAGATCTCTGGCATCATGTTAATGGCATGAAATAAATATTTCAAAGTAGTTTTTTAGCAGGCGAAGATGATACACAGATTATACTGTAACTTGTGCAGTTGTTGCTAATGGGAACTTAATTTATGTCCCTTTTTTTGTACAATGTGGAGATTTTCTGAAAGTTTTGGCTTACATTTACACATAGTCAAAGTATACCTCTAACATAGCAAGGATATGAAATGGCATGTAATATCTTTTTGTGGTGTCAGGCTACTTTATGTTAAAATTAGTCTTCCAGATATCAGATTACCAATTATAGTTGTTCAGTTTGGGCTAGATAATTAAATAATTCGACATAATGTTAGCTAGATCTTTGCTGGTGGAGGCAACTGGAACTTGTTTGTAATATAAAGGTCCTAATTAGGATTGTTCTCTAGCCAACTTAAATGCAGAATTACAGAAGGGTGGGAGGGGGGGAATGTGAGATCAAAGATTCTGGTTGTTTGAGGTATGTGTGTGTGTTTTGGTTTTTCGAGACAGAATTACACTGTGTAGCCTTGGCTGTCCTAGAACTCACTCTGTAGAACATGCTGGCCTCGAACTCAGTGATTCACCTGCTTCTACCTCCCGCGTTCTGGGATTAAAGGCATGTGCCATCACCACCAGGCTGCATGTTTGAGTTTTTGATTATTTGCTTTTCCTTTGTCACTCTCCCTTAAGGTAGTTTTAGGGGGTAGCTGAGTCTAAACCACGTGAAACAATGGCACATACACCTCTGTTTTTTAAGCAACAAAGGCAGTGACAGTCATTGTGTTCTGCAGGAGACTTCAAAAGAACAGCCTTCATGAAAAATCAGTTTTAATCCTTTTCTGGATGGCCTTTGTTCTTCCTCACTGGACGTCAGTTGGAGCTAACATGGGAAGACTCAAGACTCCAATTAGCAAGATTTGGCTGGAGAGGACAGAAGGGACAGTGCTTGAGTTAGTCCTGGAAGGAAGTGGTTGCTCCTCCAGAAGGCTTTGCCTTTGGGTAACTTTCGATGAGTTGAGCACTAGTGCCTGGCGGGAGGGGAGACAGAAGGGATTTCTGGAAGACAGCTTGAGGAGACCATGGTTGCCTGGGAGTGAGTGCTGAAGCAGAGAGGGAAGAGGTAGCTGACAGCTTGAGGAGACCATGGTTGCCTGGGAGTGATTGCTGAAGCACGGGGAAGAGGTAGCTGACAGCGAATTGCAAATGGGTCTGGAAGGGACAGAGTACCAACTCCACTAAGTAAATTATCATTAATTTTTAAAGTCACGTTCTTATTTCATTTAAATCCCATTTACTTATTATTGACTTATATGTGCACATGCAGTGCGCTTGCTGCAGCACAATTGTGAAGGTCAGAGCATAATTTGTGGGAGTCGATTCTTTCTACAGACTAGGTCTTGGGAATCAAACTCAGCTCATCAGGCTTACCTTTACCCACTTCACACTAATCATATCTTGCTGGCTCCCAAATTAACGTTCTTCATCTTAAAAATTGGAATGATGATAGTAACAATTGTTGCAAATGATTTTCTCAGGATTACATGAATTACCAAGTATAAAATGCCTGTTTTCCTTATCAAGGGAAAATGTTTAGTCTGGAGTCATATGTTTCTGAGAACCTAAAGTTATACCTTCTGTACACTTAGGGAAGGATGTACCTCAGCTCCCTAGCTCACTTACTAACCAGAGTAGTGATCTACAGAGGTGTGGGCATCCCTTCCAGAAGGTATACCAAATACTGCACTGGAATTGAGAAAGAAACATGTGCCAAGAAGTATGCAGGTTATCTGGAGCAGCAGAGTCCCTACGAGCCTTTGGTTTTGGCATTGCTACTCCCTAAATAAATGTTTCTCCCCTGTACATGGAAGAGTATTGTTCTCTTAGTTCCTTATGACGAATGGAGCCATATAAACAATGAGCTACAAATAGACAATCATTTTTATCCAGACAACTGCCGCTCCATCAACATAAGTTCTTGAAGAACTGTAGTGAGTGGACTTCCTGTGCTGACACAGTTGAGAGTAACTTGGACAAAAAAAGAATCCTTTACTTTAAACCACTAACTTTTTTCTTAAAGTAATTTGCCTTTTCTGCAAATTTCTGATATTAGATATTACATAAGGACTGGATTTCTTTCCTGTGTAGAGAAATGCTTGTCTGAAAAGCATTTACCATGTTAGTTGTGTTTTTCCACTAAAGTGATGTCATATTCACTGTGTATTCTCCTGACCTGTCATAGTTACCAGAAGTCTTGATAATTTTGTTGTGTCTCTTTAATGTGTGGTTCAGAATAGTCTTGTGTTGCTGCCTCTGGAACACTCTGTAGAACTTTGCCTGTAAGATTATCCAAGAGTGACAGATTTGGGAAAATGAGAAAACTTTATTTTTGTTTTTAAACAGTGGTTCATATATATATATATATATATATATATATATATATATATATATATATACTATTTTTTATTCTTTGGCAACTGAAATATGTAAATGTGCATCTTACTTTGTGTACCCCAAAGTGCCTCTTTGCACCCTACCAGGCTCCCTCAACAAGCCCCTCTCCACCTTTCGTGCCCTCTCCATTTGTTGTTTATCTTAGAGCCCACGCTGTTGGTGTTCTGTTCCGGAAGTTATCTCCTATGCCAGTGTGTTCAAGACTATTCTGCTCTTTCTCTTTTGTCAGGTTCAGTGTGTCTGGTTTTATGTTGAGGTCTTTGATCCGCTTGGACTTAAGGTTTGTGTAGAGTGATAGATTTGGGTCTATATGCATTCTTCCACATAGTGACATCTAGTTAGATCAGCACCAGGTGTTGAAGATGCTTCCCCCCACCCCCAGTGTATTTCTGGCTTCTTTATAAAAAAATCAGGTGTTCAGAGGTATGTGGATTTATTTCTGAGGTATGTGGATTTATTTCTGGGTCTTTGAGTCGATTCCATTGATCAATGTTTTTAACATAAAAACAATATTTTTATTATTATTATTACTACAGCTCTTGTAGTATAACATGAAATCAGGGCTGGTGATACCTCTGGGAGTTCTTTTATTGTGTAGGAGTGTTTTACTTCTGTGTTGTAGAAAATAAGAAGTCTATTAATATTTATTATTAAAAGCCTATAATTATTATGGCAGTTATTATTAACCATTATCATATCAATAAAAGATGCAGGCACCTGATAGGATTTTAAATAAGCCTTATTTCACCTGGGGCTGGGCAGATATAAGCCTAAGCCACCTGGTTATCTCCCAGCCCCTCATTCCATGCCATTTGCTTTAATCACTCCTATCTGGGCTTCTTCCCATCCATAATTCCATAAATTCTTGCACATGTTTTTCATCTGGGCTGCTTCTCTCCAACACCGCCTCAGAGTAAATTCTACTTGGTCACGTGGTTCTCTCCACGCTAACCTATGGTGGTCCTGTTTCCTTCTTTTCTTGTACTTGTCTCTCTCCTTTCCGTCATCTTTCTGTCTTCCAAGCCCATGAACCTTAGCTCGGCTTCTCACTTCTTCCCTGCCCCGGTGTGTAGGCCTTTTATTTAGCCAATCAGGAATAATTTTGGAGGCAAGATTACACAGCATTACTTGGGGTATGTGAAAGCCTGCTTGTAAAAGACAGAAAGCAAAATAATTAACAATTAGTACAAAGCACCAGGCCATGCAGTAACAATTTTGGGTTTTTGTTTTTCCATATGAAGTTGAGTATTCTTTCAAGGTTTGTGAAGAATTGAGTTGGAGTTTTGATGGGGATTGTATTGAATCTGTAGATTGCTTTTGGTAAGATGGCCATTTTCACTATGTTAACCCTACTCAACCATCACCATAGTTCTTTCCATCCTTCCATCTTCTGAAATCTTCAATTTCTTTCTCAAATACTTTACAGCCTAATAAAATTCTGTTGTGTACATGTAACACATTCTTGTTATCGATTCTTCAGTTAGCAGCTGTCTAGCTTGATTCTATTTCCTAGATATTGTGAGTAGAATAGCAGTGATATATGTGTATTTTCTCTGTAGGAGGATATGTAGTCCCTTTACTACATGCACAGGAATGGAATAGGGGATCGTATGGTAGTTCTTTTACCTTTTTGAGAACCATACATTTCTATGTGGTGGCACCAGTTTAAAGCCCCACTAACAGTGGAAAACCATTCCCCTCTCCTCATATCCTTGCCAGCTTTTGTTGGCTTTTTTTTTTCTTTCTTGACAGTAGCTATTTTAGCAGAGGTTAAGATCAAATCTCAAAACAGTTTTAATTTACATTTCCATCATGGCCAGTGATGTTAAATATTTTTTTAAAAGCTTATTTGCCAGTTGTATGTCATCTTTTGAGAACTCTGGTTCCATGATCCATATTTTAATTGGTATGATTGTTTGATGTGTGGTTTCTTGAAGTCTTTGTGTATTCTAGATGCTAATCCTCTTGACATGTAGCTGGCAAATATTTTCTCTGATTCTGTAAGCTATTTCTTCATTTAATTGGCAGTTTCCTGTGCCATTCAAAAGCTTTTTTTAATTTCACAAGAACTCATTTGTTTATTATAAGCCTTATATTTTGAACAGGATTCTACTCGGAAAGTCCTTACCCATGTCTACATCTTGAAGTGCAGCCCGAATTTTTCTTCTAGCAGTTTCAGAGTTTCTGGTCATATGTTGAGGTCGTTGATCTATTTTTACATGACTTTCATGCAGAGAGAGGAGGATTTAATATTTCTTTTCTACATGTGGACATTTAGTTTCCCCAGTATCATTTGTTAAATATCCTGTGTTTTCCCCAATGTGTAGTTTTAGCATTTTTGTCAAAAATCAGATGGCTATACTTGGATAGTCTTCTGCTCAGGATTGTTATTGCTTTTTGGGGTCTTGTGCTTTACATTAATTTTAAGACTTTCTTAATTTGATTTCTGTGAAGAAGGTTACTGGAATTCTTATCAGTATTGCACTGAATCTATAGATTGCTTTTGGTAAGATAGCAAAGTCCACTATACCAGTTCTTCCAATCCATAAGCAAGGTCTTTTCATCTTCTAGTGTCTTCCTCAATGTTTTAAAGTTTTCATTATAGAGATCTTTCACCTCTATGGTTAGCTTTATGCTAAGGCTTGTTTTCTTTTCCATTCAATTTGCCTGTTTTTAGACACACACTAGGGATTACTACAGTGTTTCTCAATCTGTGGGTTGCAGCCCTCAAAAGACCATTTGGAAAACACAGATATTCACATTACAATTCATTACAGTAGCAAAATTACAGTTATGAAGGAACAACATAATAATTTTATGGTTGGGGGTCATCACAACATGCATGCACACCCACAACCTGCATCTGCCCCCTCACTCAACTTTGCTTTCTTGGTAATATTTTGAGAATCCTGATGAGTTTAAAATTTTCTCTTATTTTTTGTCTTCTTTGATCTATGAATTATTTAGAAGTATACTTTTATTTTTAAAATTGAGAGACTTAAACATCTTTTTATCATTTTATATAGTATCTATTTACTATAGATACATCATCAGATTTCACAGATCTAAAACACAATTACTTTTTTGACTCCAATTGTTTAGAATTCAATCTTTATTTAGTTTTCCTCAACAGCTTACTCAGTCACATGTGTTTATTGAAATTTACTACCGACTAGATAACGTGAAAAAGTTCTCAACATAGCAGTAAATCTCAATTCTCAATCTTTTAAAAATTAATTGGTTTAAAAGTTAATTACAGTTTATTCATTTTGTATCCCAGCTGTAGCCCCCTCCCTCGACCCTTCCCAATCCCACTCTCCCCTCCCTTATCTCCTCCCATGCCCCTTCCCCAGTCCACTGATAGGGGAGGTACTCCTCCCCTTCCTTCTGATCCTAGCCTATCAGGTCTCATCAGGAATGGATTACTCTCATCAGGATTACTTGTGTCTTCTCAATGAAAGGAAAAGAATATCCATCTTAAAAGTGAAAGACACTCAGGTTAACACTAATCCAAATAAAGTAGTAGCTGCAGAGAGAGGAGATCTTGGATGTCAGAACTGAGAAAGTTCTCAGTGGCAATGGGGTGGTGCCTTATATAGTGACAGTCCTTTATTGTAGATGTCTTTATATTAATGCCTTTCTATTAATGCCTATTGTAGATGCCTTTATAATGCAGATGCATTTATATTATATTCTGTACAGCATATAATGAGCTATATTAAGTTTTTTTCTTTATTTCTTATTTTCTTTTGAGATAGAATCTCATTTTGTTATAAGCCTGTAACTAGCTGTTTCCCAAGTTGGTCTTGAAATAATGATTCTTCTGCCTCAGCTTCCTTAAAGCTGGGGTTACAGGTTTCTGCCACCATGCCTGGCAAGTCCTGCTTTCTTTCTTTCTTTTATTCTTTTCTTTCTTTCTTTCTTTTTAAGATGAGGTTGTATGTATCCTAACTTGACCTTGAAACATCTGTGAAGCTGGGATGACCTTCAGTTTCTGCCTCCCTGGTCGCCTGTCTTCCAAATGCTGGCATTATAGGCATGTACCACTGTGCCCAGTGTATGAGGTACTAAGATTAAATCCAGGGCTTCATACATGCTAAGCAACTACTCTACCAAATGAACTACACTCCTAGCCTTGTTGTTGTTGTTGTTATTATTATTATTATCTAACAGTTTCTGAATTTTAACTGATGGGAATTCAAATATGATAGACCATGTTTGTTAATGTTTTCTGTTAGTTGCCTTAGTTCTTAGGTGCTATCCTCTCTTTATTTTGCTATTTTAATTTGATTTTTCTACTAACCAGGAAGAAGAAGCTTCTTGCTCAGTTTCAGCCTCATTTCTCTGTGTTCCATGACCAGAGAATGTGGTGTATTTTGCATTAGAGTGTTTTGTTGTTGTTCACTTGTTTGTTTTTGAGACAGTGTTTTTCTATGTAGTTCTGGCTGTCCTGGAACTTTCTTTGTAGGGAAGGCTAGTCAACTTGGTTCTGTCTCCAAATGCTGAAATTAAAGACTTATATTACCATGCCTGGCAGCAATAATTCTGCAGTGGCAATTGTTCATGTTTTTTTTGGGGGGGGGGCTCAGGCGTTGCTTCCTTGATCAACACTTCATAGCAAGGTAGCCCACTCCTGTACTAGGATTTAATGCGAATAACATTATTCACTCATTCAAGTTACCTCTCTTCAGACTCATTTTGTGAAAACAAAAATGGTATTATGTATTTGTGTGTGTGTGCCTGTGTGTATGTATGGATGCAGATACTTAAATGCTTTGGTGATCATGCATTCCACGACAGGTATGTATAGGTCGGAAGGTTTGCAGAAGTCCATTTTCTCCTTCCATCATGTGGGTTTCAGGGGTCTAATTCATGTTATCAGGTTGGTAGTGAATATGTTTAGTCTCTAAGGCACCTCAACAAATTTTGTTTTTCAATTAGCTTACTGATTGCAAAACTTGGTTTATGTGTTTTTCAGATATCTGTTGTCCTGCCATATAACTCCATTTGTCCCCCATCTCACTTCCTCCCTATTCTGCTTAATCCATTTGTGTTGGCTAGTTTTTATCAGTTTGTCACAGACTATTGTCATAAGGGAGAAGGAACCTCAAAATGAGGAATTGCCTTTATTAGACTGGCTGCTGGCCCTGTTTGTGGCGCATTTTCTTCATTGATAATCGATGTAGAGGAGGAGCCAGCTTACTCTGGGTGGGGCTGTTCTTTGGGACGTGGACCTGGGCTGTTTATAAAAAGAAACTGAGCGAGCCGTTAATAGCATCCCTCCATGGTCTCTGCTTCAGTTCATCTTCAGGTTCCTGCTTTGGTTCTTGTCCAGGCTTCCCTTGATAACGGACTATAACCTGTAAGGTAAATAAACCCTTTGCATCCCATTTTGTTTGTTTGTCTGTTTGTTTTTGTTCTATTTTTATCATAAAAGAAGCTAAGCTAGTGTCCTATTTACCTACCCTCAATATTAGTTACCCCTGCTCCTTCGTTTTTGAAAGTTAATTGTATAGAGATATAAATCTAGGCTGGCGGGTTTCCCAAAACATTCAGTACTTTACTTTTTTACTGACTGCATTCTTTCTTTCTTTTTAAAAAGATCTATCCCTCTGTGTCTGTATCTGTGTGGCCTATGTGGGCATGAGTGTGCCATGTTGTATGTGTGTGTGTGCATGTGAGTGAGATCAAGGTCAGATGACTACACTCTGCATGCACACACATAGGAGAGCACATGCATCTGCCCCCTCACTCAACTTTGCTTTCTTGGTAATATTTTGAGAATCCCATTGAGTTTAAAATTTTCCTTAATTTTTGTCTTCTTTGATCTATGAATTATTTAGAAGTATACTTTTATTTATAAAACATCTTTTTAAATTATTTTATATAGTATCTATTTACTATAGATACATCAATCAGATTTCACAGACCTAGAACACAAATATTTTTTGACCCCAATTGTTTCTAATTCAATCTTTATTTAGTTTTCCTCAACAGCTTGCTCAGTCTCATGTGTTTATTGAAATTTACTACCGATTAGATAATGTGAAAAAGTTCTCAACATAGCAGTAAATCTCAGTTCTCAATCTTTTAAAAATTAATTGCTTTTTAAATTAATTACAGTTTATTCATTTTGTATCCCAGCTGTAGCCCCCTCCTTTGACCCTCCTAACTCCACCTTCCCCCCCCTTATCTCCTCTCATGCCCCTCCCCCAGTCCACTGATAAGGGAGGTCCTCCTCCCCTTCCATCTGACCCTAGTCTATCAGGTCTCATCAGGACTGGCTGAATTGTCTTCCTCTGTGGCCTGGTAAGGCTGCTCCCCCCTCAGGGGGAGGTGATCAAAGAGCAGACCAATCAGTTCATGTCAGAGACAGTCCCTGTCCCCATTACTATGGAACCCACTTAGATACTGAATTACCATGAGCTACCTCTGTACAGGGATTCCAGGCCATCTCCATGAGTGGTTCTTGGCTGGAGTATCAGTCTCAGAAAAGACCCCTGTGCCCAGATATTTTGGTTCTGTTGCTCTCCTTGTGGAGTTCCTGTCCTCTCCAGATCTTACTATCTCCCACTTCTTTCATAAGATTCCCTGTACTCTGCCCAACGAGGCTCTATTCTTAAAAGCAAACCAAAACCAGACTTTTGCTTTTGACATTAGGAAATAAACTCTTCCTGGCTTTTTATGTATATAATTTACTTATTAGAATATAAGTAAGGTAGTGTTAGGTATGAATATAGGAAGTGTGTAATTTAAATGAAACAGATATATAAGCTTTAGCAAAGTTCTTTTAAAGAATCTTTTTTCAAAGTTTATTTTAACCTGTTTCTAGTATATATAATAGAAATAGAGCCAGAAATAAAAAAGTGTGATTCCTAGCTGGGTATAGTATTACATGTCTGTAATCCCAGTACTTGGGAGGTAGAGGCAGGGGGATCCAGAGGTCAGGGTTCTCCCCACTACACACTAATTGGAGGCCAGCCTGGGCTACGTGCTACCTCTTTCAAAAACAAAAGCGAGGAAGTAAAGCAAGTAAGACAGTAGAGCAGGTATTCATTTTGAAAGCTCCAACAACCCAGTGACCCAAGAGCCTCAGGTAGAGGGCAGGAGAGAAAAATCTATTGCCTGCACATAGTAGTAGGCATTGGTTTACAGGTAAATTATTCTTCCCTAAACCCAGCAACCACTCTGTTTTGGTTTGCCTTTTTTTCTTTTGAGATCAAGTTGTGGGATGTAGCCTCTAAGAGGTGAAATTTTAGGTGTATACTACTAATCCCTGCAATAAAGTATGTTTAGGATGTCCTCCCATAATATGTTCCTTGCTTCTACCTGACCTAACGAGTGTCCTACTTAGCTTTCTACTGCTGTGCTAAACATGACCCAAAGCTTACAGGTTCAAGTCCATCCTTGAGGGAAGCCAAGGCAAGAATGCCAGGCATGAGCGGCAGCAGACCTTAGAGGAGCGCCCCTGACAAGCTACCTCCTCTGGCTGTCTCAGCTTCTATTCTTTTCTTTTTTCTCTTTTTGGTTTTTTGAGACAGGTTTGGTTTTTTGTGTAGCTCTGGCTGTCATGGAATTTGCTCTGTAGACCAGGCTGGCCTGGAGCTCACAGATCCACAAGCCTCTGCTTCCTGAGTGCTGGAATTAAAGGTGTGTGCCACCATTGTCTATCTCAGCTTCCATTCTTATGCAGCAAGACCCGCTTGCCTAGAGATGGCAGGATCCAAATTGGGCTGGGTCCTCCTACATCAATTAGCAAATAAGAAAGTGCCCCACAGGTCAATCCGATAGAGGCAATTTCTCAGTTAAGATTTCCTCTTCCAGATATGTCTAGGTTTGTGTTAGTAGGCAAAAACTAAACATCAAAAGTCCTCCCCTTGTCAACCTGACACACAAAACACATTATTTTTTTTAATTTTAATTTTTATATTAATTATAGTTTAATCACTTTGTATCTTAGCTGTAGCCCCCTTCCTCATTCCTTCCCAATCCCACCCTCTCTCCCTCATCTCCTCCCATGCCCCTCTCCAAGTCCACTGATAGGGGAGGTCCTCATCCCCTTACATCTAACCCCTGCTTATCAAGTCTAATCAGGACTGACTGCATTGTCTTTTTTGTGGCCTGGTAAGGCTGCTCCCCACTCAGGAGGAGGTAATCAAAGAACCAGCCACTGAGTTCATGTCAGAGACAGCCCCTGTTTCCCTTACTAGGAAACCCACTTGGATACTGAGATGCCATGGGCTACATCTGTGCAAAGGGTTCTAGGTTATCTCCATGCATGGTCCTTGGTTGGGTTATCAGTCTCAGAAAAAAACCCTGTGTCTAGATTTCTTGGTTCTGTTGCTCTCCTTGTGGAGCTCCTGTCTTTCTGTCTCCCCCTTCTTTCATAAGATTCCCTGCACTCTGCCCAAAGTTTGACTATGAGTCTCAGCGTTTGCTTTGAGACCCTATTGGGTAGGATCTTTCAGAGTCCCTCTGTGGTAGGCTCCTGTCCTGTTCCTTGTTTTCTCTATCTTCCAATGTCCATCCCTATTGCCTTTCTGAGTGAGGATTTATCATCTTACCCAGGGTCCTCCTTGCTTAGCTTCTTTAGGTGTACAGATTTTAGTATGTTTATCCTATATTATATGTCTAATATCCACTTATATGTGAGTATATACTATGTGTGTCTTTCTGCTTCTGGGATACCTCACTCAGGATGATCTTTTCCAGATCCCACCATTTACCTGCAAATTTCATGATTTCCTTGTTTTTAATTGCTGAGTAGTATTCCATTGTGTAAATGTACCACAATTTCTGTATCCATTCCTCATTGAGGGGCATCTGGTTGTTTCCAGGTTCAGGATATTACAAAAAAGGCTGTTACAAACATGGGTTGAGCAAAAGTCCTTGTTGTATACTTAAGCATATTTTGGATTATGCTTGGTAACCTTTCTTGGCCTCTTAGGGTGCTAAGCCTCAACTTGTCTTCATAACTCCATCAATCCTGGGGTTCTCATTGCAACTGAGGATGCACCTTCACCCATGGCCTCTCCTGATCTCTCACTGTGCCAAGCTTCAGTTTTTCTGTGACCCCCTCCGTGCCTTCAAAACCACTACCATGTGGGAGACTCTTATACATTGCCAAGCTGGACTGCCAGCTTGAGGTGCAGCGTTGGCTGCACAGTTCTGAGAAAATACTTTCTGGAAGAGTTTGCTCTAATGATCCAGGTCTGACTTTTCGGCTCCAGCTAACCAGTATCTATTATCCCTGTAAAGCAAAGGTTTCACATCAGTGTGCTGCTCTCTTTTTAGTTACAGCTGACCCTTCATCCTCAGTTGACCAGAAACCATAAATTCTTAATTCAAAATATATCACACCCTCAGTCCTCAGACTTTAGGACCAAGAAACATGCCCTGGGGTCCCAGGGTGAGTTGGGCAGTCTTTATCTCTGGAGTTGACTAGCTGCTGACTCAGCAGGGATTCTTTTCTTTCCCTTTTTATTTTATTTTTTAAATTCGCTTTACGTCCCTGTTGTAGCCCCGTCCCTCCTAGTCCTAACCTTCTTCCCTCCCCCTTTGTTCTCCCGTTTTTCTCAGAAGAGCTCCCTTTCCCATCCAGCCCAGCTCATCAAGTTGCATCAGGACCGAGCTTGTCCTCTTCACCTGTGTCCTGGCAAGGCAGTGCCACCAGGAGAAAGGGATCAAAAAGCTGGTGAGTGAGTCTATGTCTGATGCAGTTCCCACTTTCCTTACCAGAGGACCCACATGAGGCCTAAGCTGCCCATGTGCTACATCTTTGTAGGGAACCTAGTTCCAATTCCTGCATTGTTCTTGGTTGATGGTTCAGTCCTAGAAAGCCTCTCTGGGCCCTGGTTAGCTGGCTCTGTTGGTCTTCTTGTGGAGCTCCTGTCACCTTAAGGTCCTTTTCTCTTTCTTCTCACTTTTTCACAAGACTGCCTGTACATCACCCAATGTTTGGCTGTGAATCTTGGCATCTGTTTTGAGGTGCTGCTGGGTATCACCTCTCAGAGGACAACTCTGTCTAGCTCTTGTCTGTAAGTTTAGCAGAGTATCATTAATAGTGTCAGGGGTTGGCACTCTCCCATAGGGTGGGTCTTTGGCTGGACCAGGCATTGGTTGGGCATTCCCTCAATCTTTGCTCTATCTGCTCTATCTTTTTCCCTGCACATCTAAGTTTTGGGTTGAATTTTTTTGGGTGGGTTGGTGTTCCCATCCCTTTGCTAGGAGACTAGTGTAGTTAGTGGGTGTCCTCTTCAGTCTCCATGGTACTAGGACATTTTTAAAATGGCTTCTGTCACTGCTGAAGTCAAGTGCCCAGTGGAAAGGATTTCCCTAAAACCACCCTGCCCTGTGTAGGTACAGGTCTTAAAGTCTGTCTTCCTTTCTCTACTTCTCTCTCTCACTCCTTCTTTACAATTCCTCTCTCATTCTTTCCCTGCTGTTTGTTATTGAGAATACAACGCAAATTTTTAGAGGCAGTTACGCCCTATTCTTTCTAGGAAGACAGCAAGTGCCAGTAAGGGCTGAGTGTTTCAAGTCATAATTTGGAGTTTCTTTGCTGTTATATTTCCCAGAATTTCCTCCTATTCTTTCTTTCCTAGTAAAGCTAGTGTATTTCTGTTGTCAGGAAAACTGCTGTCCAACTATTGCCCCCTTTCCCCTCTGAGATTCTAGCATTCTATGTGTGAATGTAGATAAACATACTAAAATCTGTCCACCTAAAGAAGCTAAGCAAAAAGGAGGACCCTGGCTCTGATGATAAATCCTTACTCAGAAAGGCAATCGGGATGGACATTGGAAGAAGGAGAAAACAGGAAACAGGACAGGAACCTACCACAGAGGGCCTCTGAAATACTCTTCCCAGCAGTGTATCAAAGCAGATGCTGAGACTCATAACCAAACTTTGGGCAGAGTGCAGGGAATCTTATGAAAGAACGGGGAGATAGTGGGACCTGCATAGGACAGGATCTCCACAAGGAGAGCAACAGAACCAAGAAATCTGGGCACAGGGGTCTTTTCTGGGACTGATACTCTAACTAAGGACCATTCATGGGTATAACCTAGAACCCCTGCACAGATGTAGCCCATGGCATCTCAGTATCCAAGTGGGTTTCCTACTAAGGGAAACAGGGGCTGTCTCTGACATGAACTAAGTGACTGGCTCTTTGCTCACCTCCCTCTGAGGGGGGAGCAGCCTTACCAGACCACAGAGGAGGACAATGCAGCCAGGCCTGATAAGATCTGATAAGGTAGGGTCAGATGGAAGGGAAAGAGGACCTCCCCTATCAGACTTGGAGAGGGGCATGGGAGGAGCTGAGGGAGGGAGGGTGAGATTGGGAAGGAATGAGGGAGGGGGCCACAGCTGGAATACAAATGAATAAACTGTAATTAATATAAATAAAAATTTAATTAAAAAAAAGGCAATGGGCGGATGGGCTGGGGACAAGGTCAGAGGTAAAGAGTACATACCACTCTTGTAGAGGACCTGAGTTGAGTTGCCAGCACCCATGTCAGGCAGCTCACAACTGATAACTCCAGTTCCAGGGGATCTGACACCCTCTTTTAGCCTCAGCTGGTATCTGATACCTGCACTGTACATGTTCATACTTTGGTCTTAGATTGAAATTTATTTTGTTAATAAGACATGTATTTAATATTTGGACATTTCTATACTAACATAATTTGTTATTAAACAATCACAATAACATAAGAAATACAATTCTATATGTATCAATCATGTAAATTTCACCTAGAAAATTAAACATAACGCAAAAGATATAAGGTCACATTGTGGTGAGAGTTAAAAATGCTAGAGCATTTGAAGATTTTTTAAAAAGTCCATTCTTTTCACTTTCTTTTCCCCTTTGACTACTGAATCACTGGGAAAAAAAAAAAGTGCAGTTGAGTTGTTGATAGCCTTGGGCTAACTCAGCTCTTGCCTTTCCTCACTGGTGGTTCTGAAGATAACTGTTGAATGCTGGCAGTTTGACACCCTCAGATGTGTGGCTATTGATAGTAACTCCTGGGCTCTGTTCCCGTTCCTCCTAGAAACAGAATGACCTTCAGTTTGTGAGCCCAGCAGATCTGTGATCCTGAGCAAGTTGGTTTCAGGGTTGGATCCAGGATGTCTTCCTGATTTTGGGGGAGCCTGGCTGCCAATGAGACTTAGGCTGCTCCTTCTTAGTACCTATCAAGTAATGAGTGTTTTTGGTTAGAGTGTGGGTGTGCTTTCTCAGCAGCATCGGGCAGGCTGGTAGCTGGTGAAGCTGCTTCCCAGGTTACCCCTCTCTGTTGTTCTCTGACTTCCACAGAAGTGGCTTCAAGTTACATGGTTTTAAGTTCTTTCCTTATAATCACTTCTCTGATCAAAGTGTGAGCAAGTAACTACCTGAATTCTATTTTTTTTTTACTTTTTAAAAAATCATTTATTACAATTTCTATCCTGGCTGTGGCCCCCTCCCTTGTCTCCTCCTAACTACCTGGATTCTTTTTGTAAACTTTGATACACAGAATGGCCCTTTGACTTTCTGGGGGTAGTTTTATGTCAAGTGTATAGCTAGTGATATTGTCCAACAGGTACAGATGCCTGCTGCCAAGCCTGAGGACCCGAGTTTGATCCTGTGATATCTATGATAAGAGGAGAGAACCCACTCCAGAAAGTTGTCCTGTGACCTTCACATATGGGCTGGTGTGTGTACAGCACACACTAGATAAAAATGTAATAAGGAAGTCATTTTAATCTAAAGATCAGTACTGGTTTCTGTATCTGATTCATGATTTTTCTTTTTTAAAAAATAGTATTCATTTGGCAAGTTATTTTCATAGTTTCAAAGTACAGTATAATTATCCTGACTTCTTATTAAAATAGCAATTAGGCTCTTTATTTTTTATTTTTTGCTTTTTAAAGTTAGCATGCAAAGTAAAAGGTTTCACATGACATTTTCATGTATACAGATAATTGTACTTTGTTCCTGTTCATTTCCCATTCTCTAATGCCCTATGCCATCAACTTTCATCGCTCTTGCTGGTTTTTGCCTTCTCTCAAATATTTCCCTTCAGCTTTTCTGTCATTTGGGTTTCTCTCTCCTCACTCAAAGTCACTTCCTCCTCTTTCTGTTGAGGAAAACCACTTTCTCCTTCCACCATGAGGGGTTTGGGGATTGAACTTAGATCAACAGTTTTGGCCATGACTACCCTTTCTTGCTGAGCCATCTTACTGGCTCCTAAATATTATGTCAGGGCCATTTTTTTTAAAAATAATATTATTACGGCTTTGTACTGTAATTTGAAATCAGGGATTGTGATACCTCAGCATTTGCTCAAGATTGCTTTGGCTATTTGGAGTCTTTTGTGATTCCATATGAATTTTAGGATTATTTTTCTATTTCTGTGAAGAACACCAGAAGTTTAATGGGGATTGTATTGAATCTGTAGGTTGCTTTTGATAACATAATCCATTTTACAATATTGATTCTGCCAGCCCATGAGCATCTTGCTGGGGTCTTTCTGTCTTCTGGTGTCTAGTTTCCTTCATTGCCTTAGATTTTTCACTGCTGAGGTCTTTCTCTTCCTGGTTAGGCATCTTACTTTTATATTTTGGGAGCTAATGTAAGTAGGATTTTCCTCCCTGATTTCTTTCCTAGGAAGTTTGTTAATATATAGAAAGGTTGTTGATTTCTGTATCTTAATTTTGTGCCCTGCTACTTTACTGAAAGTATTTATCTAATATGAATGTTTTGGTGGAGTTACTAGAGTCTTGTATAGGATCATGTAATATACAAATAGGGATAAATACTTTAGATTCTTCCTTTCTTATTTGTATCCCTTTTATTTTTCTCATGTTATTACTGTAGCTAAGACTTTGAACAATATATTGAATAGAAAGAGCAAGAATGGGCACCCTGTCTAGTTCCTGATTTTAGAAGCAATGCTTTTGAGTTATGCTAAATGTTGGCTGTATGTTGTATATAGTCTTTATTTTGTTGAGGTGTGTTCCTTCCGCTCCTAGTTTCTCCAGGCCTTCTATTAGAAAGGCCTTTGTCAAAGGCCTTTTCTGTCTTTTGAGATGGTCCTATGATTTCTGTCTTCAACTAGCAAGAGATTATATTGATTTTACTTACATGTTTCTTGATGCAAATATAAATGTTTTTAACATACATCTGCCTGCCTGAAAGACTATCATATTTAAGCTGAACTATGTAAATTCATATAATCATGACTGAATGTTCATGTCCCTTCAACCTATCTTATTTGGGTAGTGGTTCACTGTGTAGCCAGCCCACAGTGGCCTGGAACATCTTATATAGCCCAGGGTAGCCTCAGAGTCACTCTCTTGCTGTGTTAGTAATCCGATTACTGTGGTTATGTGCTTTCCCGTGTCCAGCTTCTCCCATAAGTCTTTGCTTGAGGCCTTAATCCTCAATGTGATGGCATTCATAGACTGGCCTTTAGTAGATAAATTAGGGTATGAAGTCATAAGGGTGCAGTTCTCGTGATTGTATCTTTGTAAGAAGAGACATGAGTTCTTCTTCAGTGTTCTTAGAGAAAAGGCCATGTGAGTGTACAGTGGACTGGTAACTGCTTACAGACAAAGAAGAGTGGCCGTAGAACTAACCTACTTGGAACCATGAATCCATGGGCTCCCAGTCTCAAGAACCACAAGACACACATTGCTGATGTTTAAAACCACCTAGCCTATGGTGCTTTTAAAAAATAGCATTCTGAACAGACTTCTTTTAATTTCTCTCACATACATGACTACTCAGATATACTACATCATGGCAATCTAAATAGTAATCAGATATTCTCCTGAGATTCTTAGGGAATAGACTAGCACTGCAACGGAAGAGTATATGCCATGGTAAACCGTTAGTATTTAAAGAAATTTGGGCAAAGGAGAGTTTTTAAAGCTAAAGGTGATTACAAAAGCCATTTTTGAAATTGTCATTCTTGGCCACAGGATAAATAATAGTGGCGCCAGTCATGTATTGAAGAAGACAGCTGTTGGGCCAGAGCCCTTGAACCCTGAAGTGTGTTTAATTCATAAATATTCTTAGTACTTTAATGAAACAGTGTTGTATCATGCTCTTTAGAGATAGTGTTGAAATTTTAAATGCTTTTTATTATCACCTTTCCTTAAGGTATTCCCATCTGTCAGCAGCACTTAATTTGGAATAACATGGAGCTTGAAGATGATTATTGCTTGAATGATTACAAGTGAGTGTAACTGCATATTAGCAGCTTTATAGGTGTTCAGTATTCCGACGTCACATGAGTGTTTTCATCATGCCTCTGCAGAACAGCTCTGATTCCAGGTTTCATTATGAATTCTGACTTCTAAATGGATTGGATCAGTACCATCTGTGTTCTTGATCTTCTGATATTTGTAATTCACCTTTTAGTTTTTCATACCAAACTGTCCCTGCCTTCTTGCATGATTGTATTAAACTTCTTGTCTTCTTTGCTTTTTTCTTTCAATATTAACCACTCTGACCTGGCCATGTTTCTTTTCTTTGCATTTTCACAAGTTTTGGCCATGGGAGAGTTGCTGACCACTGAGACTTTATTCATTAAGTTCCCTTTTCTCTTTAAAAAGTGACCAGTGTACCAGTCACTTTACAAATGTGCTTTCTGTCTTTTGACCTTTCTCTTTTCTCTCACGTAATTTGCTACTCTCAAGACAAAGAAATTAGGAGGCTGAAAGGTGGAATTGAACTGGAAGAACTCAAGGAGTTGCAAGAGCTAGTGGATTTTATGTGGTATTTTTATTCTATTGAATGTATTTTCTGTTTCTTAGGGTTTTTTGGGTTTTGACTAAGCTTCTTTTCTTTCTTGGGCCTCCTTTTTGTATTTTTGAAACAAGATCTCTTTGTGTAGCTCTGGCTATGCTGGAACTTGCTCTATAGACCAGACTGACCTCAAACTCGGGAGATGTGCCTGCCTCTGCCACCGGAGTTTGGGATCAAAGGCATTTGCCACCACGTCCTGGCTGGGCCCCTTCTTTTTAAAAAGCCTATGAGAACTTATTAACTTTCTGTAGTTTATGCAATAAATATATTAATAGCTTATATTTATTCATATTATATCTTTTAAAAATATATTTTAGGGAATATATAGTAGAGCTAATAAACCAGCTCATAATTAGTGGTTCTTTTGACACTGAATGTTATTTGATGGTCACAGTTTATTTTTGTGCTAACTATTCACAGCATTTCAGAAGGTTGTACCTTGAAGCTGGTATTGGCTATGCGTGGTGGACCAATAAGTACTAGAAAAGGTAGGCATCCATTAAAGCAACCTAAGAATCATTCTTAAATAATTTAGTAATTCTGTTCTTCAAGGGGTTAACAACAAAACATTTAAACATATGAGCTTATGGGGACCATTCCTACTCAAACCACCACAAGATTTTAATTCAGGAAGAGCTGGGAGTATGCTCAGTAGCCCCAAGTCAGTTTGTCACATGCGTCCTCACCACATAGAGCCGTGCTCAGAGCTCTCCTGCTTTGTGGCCTCATTGTAAGAAAGTCTTCAGGTTTACTTAATCCTCCACAAACAAAACTGGAAGTTGAGTATAGATTCCATTGCTGGCTTATTCCTACATGTCAAATTATATCTCCACACTTTATAATATTTTGGTTAAAACTGGATTATTAAAACATTAAGTCTTTGCCTCAAAATAACTAAAACAGCACAAGAAAAAAATCATTCCTTTCTAAAATTCTATCCTAAATCATACTGCTTTTAGGTGAAAACTCTCAATGAGTGTTCAGTTATGAAGAGGTATGTACAAACAGACAACCTTACACCCACCTTCTGGCATAAGGCACCCTGTGTTGGTTTAGGAAAGGCTTTTAGTGGCTGTGGTAATGATTACTTCTTAGTAATATGGAAAGTGGGACTTTAAATTTTGAAAATAGTTCTGGATGCTGTGGTGTTTGCTTGTCCTGAGGGGACTAGAGAGACAACTCAGAGGTTAAGAACACTGATATTCTTCCAAAGGTCCTGAGATCAATTCCAAGAAACCACATGGTAACTCATTACCATCTATAATGATATCTAGTGCCCTTTTCTGGTGCTGAGGCACACATGCAGGCAGAATGTTGTATGAATAATAAATAAGTAAATCTTTTTAAAAAAGTAAGCTTCGGCAATATAGGTGTCTCAAAGAAGAAGGCAAGAAGCTATATGAATAATATCAATTTAGTGTTTCTGTATTTCGTGATTGTGAAAGAACAAATCAAAATGTTGTGCGTATGGGGTACCTTTGATACTTCCATCTTATTACTTTCGGAGTGTAATACTTTTCTGTTAGTGTTTCTTTTTCTTTTGTTTTTCTTTCTGATCTGGTAGTTAAACCTTGGGCCTTGTGTGTACCAAGCAAGTATTCTACTATTCAGCTGCGTTCCCTGTTGGTGTCCTCGCAACTGGCAGGTCAGTGATACCCAGTTGCCCTCAATTTTCTTAAGAGCATTGCAACATTCCAGCTTTTTAAACGAGTAAATGAAGCTGGTCGAGGTGGCATACACCTGTAATCCCAGCACTTGGGGAAGCAGAGGCAGGCGGAGCTCTGTGAGTTTGAGGCCAGCCTGGTCTACAAAGCAAGTCCAGGACACCAAGGCTACACAGAGAAATCTTTTTTCAAAAACCAAATATAAACAACAACAACAACAAAAGAAAGGAAGAAACAAAGAAAGAGAGAAAGAAAGAAAATTGAGGGCAACTGGGTCATCATGCAGTGGCTTCACGTGGCCTTTTGAGTCTCCTATGCTCTCACTGGTCACACACACCATGACCGAGACACCTGGGTCATGAGAGGAGCCTTTCAAGAAACACATACTGATGATCCTTTCACTCAACACAGTTTTAGCACACCAAATGGCTTTTCCTATGCTTTGCTTATGCTCTTTTAACTACTTCAAGGAGCAGCTGAGAGAAGAATCTATTCTTGCAGTAAAAAAATATTTACTTGTTTTTTCTTTCTTTGTTTTTTATTTTGTTATTTTCTTTTGCTGATGCAGACTGAATGCAGGCCCTTAGGCATGCTAGATATTCACTCTACCACTGAATTCTGTCTCTAGTTCTCTCTTGCCTGTAATTGCTTGACTGTGTCTCCCAATTTATGTGTGTGCACACACACGTGCTCGTGCCTGCATGCATATTTGAGCACACACAGGCATGTGCAATTATTTTATAATCTAAAGTATGCGGGGTTTATAACACATTTAAGTGAGTGGTTGTTGG
Source organism: Pachyuromys duprasi (assembly GCA_028658305.1). NCBI lineage: Eukaryota > Metazoa > Chordata > Mammalia > Rodentia > Muridae > Pachyuromys > Pachyuromys duprasi. The sequence continues at coordinate 26,395,196 of CM053761.1, read as the reverse complement.
AACCAGTGTTTAAAAGCACAGGAGGCTGAAGTGGTCTAGCTAACGTAAGGGTAGATAATGCCATAGACTTAACAAATCTATCAACTGTACTGATACATGGATGACCTCATGTTTTCAGTTAAGCCCTGTCTTTGGGCATGCAATATAATGGTGCATTTTTCTTTCATATTAATACAAAACAAGCCATGAATCTGAGAAGATTTGGGAGAGACATAGTAAAAATTGGAGGAAGGGAGAAGGATGGGAGAATGATGAAAATGCAGAACTCATTAAATTCTTAAAAAATTATAAGGAATGCTGTATAAAATATAAGAGTAACAGAAGACTTTTTGGAGAGTATCATGTATTTATCACATGTACAGTTTTATAGATTCAGCAATACATATCCTGTTACTATAGCAAGTCGCAAAATGTGATATGAATTGAAACCCTGCTTATCAATTTTTCCATTTGTAGTTCCTGTGGAAGACCCACTTAGGGAGCTTGCTGAATACATGGATTCCAGTCGTGATGAGGTCTGGGAAAAGACCCCTTGCAACAAACAAGTTACATTTTTGGTATACCGGGAAGGAGATCAATTGAATTTCTTTCGTGTAGTAGATAGGGGAGATGGCACTCTAACACCATTATCTGAATCCTTAAGGTAAATAGGTTTGATTGCATGATTTATTTAGAAAAAGAGAGCGTACAGCACACTTCAGAAGCTTTTGTGTATTCCTTGGGTTATTATAGTAGCCGTATTGTATTAACAAGACTAAGTTTTTATACCTCACCCCTTTCCCTGATAATTTTGAATTCGTCCTTCATGTGATTGATGCTTAAAAAGTAATTCCTAAACTTGAATTTTCTTTACAATAGATTTTTTTATAAAAATAGTTTGTTTCTATTTATTTGTGAAACTCTAAGGTGTCCATTAGATTATAGTCTTGTGATAAAAGCATATTATCATTATGTAACCATGACATAGCGAAAGGGTTAATCCTAAAGTTGGTATCATTTTTAACTCTGCTAATTAGAAATGGGTAAATCCCTTTACTCCCTTTTTTAATTTTGTTACTATGTAAGAGGAAATAAACCGCACATCATTTCTAAAACCAGAAGGAAAACACTATCAATTGCATAGGTAGGTAGTGGGAAATGAAAGAGTTGGGACAAGATACTCTGTTAAGGTTCTGTGCAGTTCAATTTTCTATGAGTCTCTCCTTTCACTTTTATTTTTAATTACATTATTTATTCGTATGTATGTATATTGACATGATTGTACCATGATGCATGTGGAGGTCAGAGGAAGTCTTGGGAGAGTCAGTTCTGTCTTTCCACTCTGTGTCCTCAGGATTGAACTGATGGATAATAGGGCTTGACAGCAAGTGCCTTGACTGGTCGAGCCATCTGTCCAGCTCTCTTCACATTTAAGTCATTAAACACACTGACTAGTTTTAGCCAGTGACTAGGTAAGATGGAAGCACTGCTGTTCCAAACAGTGTCCACTTGATTGATCATTCATCTGCTAGCTGTGGTCCTGGTGGTGTAGCATTGGTGATTGTAGCAGAGCTTACGATCTCTGGGGCCAGATGAGTTGGCTTTCATTTTACCTCAAGTGTAGAATTAGGGATGGACTGTGAGAAGTAATTGACATACTTACTTATTTACTTTATTTGTTTGTTTGTTTGGTGGGTTGTTTTTTTTTTTTTTTGAGACAGTGTGTCTCTGTGTAATGGCCCTATAGCAGCTGTGCTGGACTCTCTTTGTAGACGACGCTGGCCTTGAACTCATAGATATCCACCTGAATCTGCCTCCCGAGTGCTGGGTTTATAGATGTGTGCCACCATGCCCAGCTTGAGAAGTGACTGTAAATGAAGAGAAAGGTTTTGCTAAACAAAGGAAGGAAAGATACTACAGGTAACTAAAGTGAGACCCCACAAGAAGATAATCTATTGCTAAAATTATTCAAAAGAAAATCCAGCTTGTGAACTGGATAGCAGTGTCTTGGGGTCAGATATCAACTACAGCATAGCGAGTGCTTTGTTTATGGCCGGCAGCTTTCCGTAAAGGCGACAGCAGTGTGTGCTCTACACTTTTGTTACGCTTTCACATTCATGTTCATATTGTGATAGAATTCTTCTCTGTTCAGTTATATGATTGAAGGCCCTGAGTTTTTCTGGCTGCCGGTTGACTAGAGGCTTCCCTCAGCTTCCCTTTAATTAACTCAGAACAAGCTGATTTGAGGCCTACAGTACATCTTCAGAATCCCTTTTACTGTATTCAATTAGCTAGACCAGTCAGATCAGGTCTTACTGATCTAGGATAGAATGTCCTGGTTTACAGACAACAGGTGAAAGCTCTACAATGTCCCCTAAGATTCTGCTTAGAGTATGTGGGAAAAAGAGGTTGGATTCTTTTGAAGAGCATACTTTTTGATTATTTATTTATTTATTTATTACAATTTATTAACTTTGTTTTTTAAATTTTTTAATAATTTTTTATTAATTACAATTTATTCATTTTGTATCCCAGCTATAGCCCCTCCCTTATCCCTCCCAAGCCTACCCTCCCCCCCTCTTCTCCTCCCATTCCCCTCCCCTTGTCCACTGATAGGGGAGGTCCTACTCCCTTTCCATCTGACCCTAGCCTATCAGTCTCATCAAGACTGGCTGCATAATCTTCCTCTGTGACCTGGTAAGGCTGCCCCTACTCAGCATGAGGTGATCGAAGAGCCAGCACTGGGTTCATGTCAGAGACAGCCCCTGTTCCACTTACTAGGAAACCTACCTGGACACTGAACTTCCATGGGCTGCATCTGTGCAGGGATTCTAGGTAATATCCATGCATGGCACTTGGTTGGAGTATCAGTCTCAGAAAAGATCACTGGGCCCAAGTATTTTGGTTCTGTTGCTCTCTTGTGGAGCTTCTGTCCCCTCCAAGTCTTTCTGTCTCTTCCTTCTTTCATAAGATTACTTGCACTCTGTCCAAAGTTTGGCTATGAGCCTCAGCATCTGCTTTGATACTCTTTTGGGTAGAGTCTTTCAGAGTCCCTCTGTGGTAGGCTTCTGTCCTGTTCTTTGTTTTCTCCTTCCAATGTCTGTCTCACTTGCCTTTCTGAATGAGGATTGAACATCTTACCCAGGGTCCTCCTCCTTGCTTAGCTTCTTTAAGTGTATAAATTTTAGTATGTTTATCCTATATTATATGTCTAATATCCACTTATAAATGAGTATATACCATGTATGTCTTTCTGCTTCTGGGATACCTCACTCAGGATAATCTTTTCTAGTTCCCACCATTTGCCTACAAATTTCATGATTTCCTTGTTTTCAATTGCTGAGTAGTATTCCATTGTGTAAATGTACCACAATTTCTGTATCCATTCCTCAGTTGAGGGGCATCTAGGTTGTTTCTGGATTCTGGCTATTACGAATAAAGCTGCTATGAACACAGTTGAGCAAATGTTCTTGTTTTGTACTTGAGCATCTTTTGGATATATGCCTAGGAGTGGTATGGCTGGATCTTGAGGAAGCACTATTAATAACTTTCTGAGAAAGCACCAGATTGATTTCCAAAGTGGTTGTACAAGTTTACATTCCCGCCAGCAATGGAGTAGGGTTCCTCTTTCTCCACATCCTCTCCAGCATGTGTTGTCACTTGAGTTTTTTATTTTAGTCATTCTGATGGGTGTAAGGTGAAATCTCAGGGTTGTTTTGATTTGCACTTTCCTGATGACTAAGGACGTTAAACATTTCTTTGTTTCTCTGCCATTCGATATTCCTCTACAAAGTTCTCTGTTTAGCTCTGTTCCCCATTTTTAAATTGGAGTTCTTAGTTTGTTGATGTTTAACTTCTTGAGTTCTTTATATATTTTGGATATTAGCCCTCTGTCAGACACAGGGTTGGTGAAGAACCTTTCCCAGTCTGTAGGCTGTTGATTTGTTCTGATGACAGTGTCCTTTGCTTTACACAAGTTTTCAGTTTCATGAGGTCCCATTTATTGATTGTTGCTCTTAGAGCCTGTGCTGTTGGTGTTCTGTTCAGGAAATTGTTTCCTGTGTCAATGAGTTAAAGGCTCATCCCCACTTTTTCTTCTAAGAGGTTTAGTGTATCTGCATATTTTTGCATATTTAATGTTGAGGTCTTTAAATATTTTTGCATATTTAATGTTGAGGTCTTTTATCCACTTGGACTTTAGTTTTGTGCAGGGTGATTAGTATGGATCTATTTGCATTTTTCTACATGTATATATCCAGTTAGACCAGCACCATTTGTTGAAGATACTATCTTTTTTCCATTGTATGGTTTTGGCATCTTTGTCAAAAATCAGGTGTCCATAAGTATGTGGGTTTATTTCTGGGTCTTCTATCTGATTCCATTGATCCACCATTCTGTTTCTATGCCAGTCCCGTGCAGTTTTTCCTACTGTTGCTCTATAGTACAACTTGAGATCAGGGATGGAGATAGCTCCAGAAGATCTTTTATTTTAGAGGATTGTTTTAGCGATTCTGGGTTTCTTGTTATTCCATGTAAAGTTGAGAATTTTTCTTTCAAGTTCTGTAAAGAATTGTGTTGGTAATTTCATGGTAATTGCATTGAATCTATAGATTGCTTTTAGTAAGATGGCCGTTTTTACTATGTTAATCCTGCTGAGCCATGAGCATGGGAGATCTTTCCACCTTCTGATATCTTCTTCTAATTTTTTCTTCAGAGACTTGAAGTGTATTTTTTATTTTTTTTCTACACATGCTTTGACTTGCTTGGTTAGAGTTACACCAAGGAAATTTATGTCTTTTGTGGTTACTCTGAAGGGTGTTGTTTCCCTAATTTCTTTCTCAGCCTACTAGTCTTTTGTATACAGGAGGGCTACTGATTTTGTTGAGGGTGTTTATCAGCTGTAGGATTTCCCTGGTAGAATTTTTGGGGTCACTCAGGTATATTGTCATATCACCTGCAAATAGTGATACTTTGACTTCTTCCTTTCCAATTTGTATCCCCTTGATCTCCTTTAAATGTCTATTGCCCTACCAAGGACTTCAAGAACTATGTTGAAGAGATGGAGAGAGTGGGCAGCCTTGCCTTGTTCCTGATTTCAGTGGGCTTCCTTTAAGCTCTCTGTTTAGTTTGATATTGGCTATAGGCTTGCTGAATATTGCTTTTACTATGTTTAGGTATGTGCCCAGTATCCCTGATCTCTTCAATATTTTAAATATGAAAGGATGTTGGATTTGGTCAAATACTTTTTCAGCATCTAAGGAGATGATCATGTGGTTTTTTTCTTTCAGTTTGTTAATATCGTAGATCACATTGATGGATTTCTGTATATTGAACCATCCCTGGATACCTGGGATGAAGCCTAGTTGGTCATGGTGGATGATATCTTTGATGTGTCCTTGTATTTGGTTTGCAAGTATTTTGTTGAGTATTTTTTCATGGATGTTCATAAGGGAGATTGGCCTGAAATTCTTTCTTTGTTGGGTCTTTGTGAGGTTTAGGTCCCAAGGTGACTGTGGCTTCATAGAATGAGTTTGGTAGTGTTCCTTCTGTTTCTATTTTGTGGAATAGTTTGAAGAATATTGATGTTAGTTCTTCTTTGAAGGTCTGGTAGAATTCTGCACTGAAACCATCTGGCCCTGGGCTTATTTTGGATGGGAGACTTTTGATGACCACTTCTATTTCCTTAGGGGATATAGGTCTATTTAATTGATTTACCTGGTCTTGATTCAGCTTTGGCAAGTGGAATCGATCAAGAAAATTGTCCATTTCATTTAGATTTTCAAATTTTGTAGCATATAGACTTTTGAAGTAAGTCCTAATGATTGTTTGGATTTCCTCAGTATCTGTCGTTATGTCCCCCTTTTCATTTCTGATTTTGTTAATTTGGATAGTGTCTTTCTGCCTTGTAGTTAGTTTGGCTAAGGGTTTGTCTATCTTGTTGATTTTCTCAAAGAACCAGCTCTTGGTTTCATTGATTCTTTGAATTCTTCTCTTTGTTTGTAGTTTACTGATTTCAGCCCTGAGTTTGATATTTTCCAGGTGTCTACTCTTGGGAATATCTGCTTCTTTTTTCTCTAGGGCTTTTAGGTGAGCCATTAAGTTGTTTGTATGAGATGTTTCGACTTTCTTCTTCAAGGCACTTAGTGCTATGAACTTTCTTCTTAGCACTGATAAGTTTGGGTATGTTGTGCCTTCATTTTCATTGAATTCTAGGAAGTCTTTAATTTTTTTTATTTCTTCCCTGACCCAGCTGTCACTGAGTAGTGGGCTGTTCAGTTTCCATGTGTGTGGAGGCTTTTTGCTATTTCTATTGTTGAAGTCCAGCTTTAGTTCATGGTCTGATAGGATACAAGGGATTATTTCTCTGGTAATTTCTGTCATTGTGTCTTAGGTATATTTCTTGTATGCAACAGATTGTTGGGTCTTATTGACACATCCCATTCTGTGCCTTTTTATTGGAGAGTTGAGTCCATTGATGTTTAGAGAGATTAATGACCAGTGGCAGTTATTTTCTTTCATGTTGATGTTGGTTGTGGTAGTGTGTTTGTGTGCATGGCTACTTTTAGTTTTGCTGTAGTGAGGTTATTTCCTGTGTTTTCCTGAATGTACTTAGCTTTCTTGGGTTGCATTTTTCCTTCTAGTATGTTCTGTAAGGCTGGATATGTCGGTAGGTATTGTTTAAATTTGTTTTTGTCCTTAAATATCTTGTTTTCTCCATCTATGATGAATGAGAGTTTTGCCTGGTATAGAAGCCTGGGCTAACAACTGTGTTCTTTTAGGATCTGCATGATATCCATCTAGGCCCTTCTGGCTTTTGTAGTCTCTCATGAGAAGTCAGGTGTGATTGTTGTTGTATATTAATATTCACTATTGTTTTATCTTTTAGTTAATCAGTGGTTATTCCTAAACCAGCTGTATACCCAAAACACCACACAGAGACTGGGATTTACTTAATTAACCTACAGCGCAATACTGGTCAATGTTTACTCCATCCTAAACCTCCAAGTCCCCATAATTTCCTACCATTCAGATTTTGTCCATTATACTTGCTTTTAGTCATATCTGAGGTCCAGTTCATCTCTCCATGTGGTTCCAAGATTTCTCATGCAGACCTCCCTCTGTTCTCTGACTCCTCCTACTCCCTTCCTTCTCCTCCCCTCTGGACCAGGATGTCCCATCCTATTCCCTCCATTGCACAGCACTTGCTGGTTGTTTTATTGACAATACAGAGAACAAATTGTGGCATGTTTACACAAACTTGAGACAGGCGATGTTTAGAATAACCATCATAATGCAATGTCTGGATTGAAAACAGATAGTGGGATAGAAAAATTAGCATTTGAATGAACAAGGGTACATTCCACAAGAATATTATACCAACGTGATTCTGATGGGCTTGACATTATATGTTACTTTTTTCCCTTGCAGCTTTTAGTAGTTTGTCTTTGTTCTGTATAGTTACTGTTTTGATTTTTATGTTGTGGGAGGATTTTCTTTTCTGGTAAAATTCATTAGGTGTTTTGTAGGCCTCTTGTATGCTAATAGGTCTGTCCTTTAAATTGGGGAAATTTTCTTCTATGTTTTTGCTGAAAATATTTTCTGGGCCTTGGAGACAGGAATCTTCTTTTTCCTCTATTCCTGTTATTCTTAGATTTTGTCTTTTCATGTTGTCTCGGATTTCTTAGATGGTTTGTGTCAGGAATTTTTTAGATTTAACATTTTCTTTGGCAGATACATCAATTTCTTCCATTGTGTCTTCCACACCTGAGATTCTTTCTTCCATCTCTTGTAATCTCTTGGTTATACTTACCTCTGTAGTTCCTGTTTTCTTCCCTAAGTTCTTCCTCTCATGATTTCCTCCATTTATGTTTTCTTTACTTTTTCCAATTCTATCTTTAGATCCTGAATAGTTTTAATTTCCTTCACCTGTATTTTCCTGCTTTTCCTTCAATTCCTTCACCTGTTTGTGTGAACATTTCTGTTTCTTTTATTTCTTTCAGTGATTTAATTACTTCCTCTCTGAAGGCCACAAACTGTTTAGCTTCATCTTCCTGTATTTCTTTGCAGATGGCCATAATCTGTTTAACTTTATCTTCCTCTATTTCTTTACACATTTTATTTGTTTCCTTTATTATCCTCTTCATAAGCATAGATGTAAGGCCATCTTCTGGAATTTCACTTATATTAGGGTGTCCAGGGCTACTTGCCCCTGGATAACTGGGCTCTGGAGAATGCCATGTCGCTTTGGCTTTTGTTGGTTGTGCTCTGCCCATCTGGCTGTCTCACTCAGATGTTAGCTGCTAGTTTCTTGTGCCTGTTGGAATCCTGGGGTGGGGAGAATGACCTTGGCAGGAAGATGGTTCTTCTTGAAGGAGGTCTCATCAGCTTTTTGGTATGGTCACCAAATGGCTGGTCCTTCTCAGGGGATTGCCACAGCTCGCCTTAGGTGTATGGACCTGTGGGTTAACTGCAGTCATCGGTAGTCAAGGGGGTGTCCTCTTCCTAAGAAAAGTCCTAGAGACAGCTGCCCTGCCACTGGGTTTCTTGCTGTGAATTTAGTGAGCTGCTGCTGCTCTTGTACTGTGTTTGCTGGGTGCAAACCAGGGAGCCCCTCAGTTTTGTCAGTTTAGCTAGGGAGACAGGTGGCGCCTTGGAGCAATGTCTGGGGGCTGATCCTGTGGATCCCAGGCTTGTGTAGGTCTGAGGTTAGAGTTCTGTGCCCCAGTACCCAAGCAGACTATATTGTTTGAAGAATTAACTAGCATAAGACAACTAAAGATGATACAGATAGGAAAGGAAGAAGTCAGTATCCTTGTTTATAGAAGATATTATTTTAAACATAAAAGACTCTAAAGACTTTAACCAGAGAATGTCTCCAGATGATAATACATTCATCAATATAGCAGGATATACTTATTCCACCAAACTAGATAATTTAAAAGAAATGGATGACTCAACCTACCAGTATTAAGTCAAGATGAAAGAAAGGCCAAAGACTTAACAGATAAAACCCTAGACATTTAGAAAACTGCAATAAAATGGGACATGGATCTAAACAGAGTTCTCAAAAGATGAAACATAGGTGGCCGAAAAACACTTTGAAGTGTTCTACATCCTTAACCATCAGAGAAACCCAAAACTATGTTGAGGTTTCATCTTATCCTAGTCAGAATGGCCAAGATAATTAAGTAACAGTAGAAAGCAGGGAAAGGGGAACACATACTCACATCTTGTAGGAATGCAAGTTAGTACAGCCACTATGAAATAAAGCAGTGTGGACGTTATTCAAAAAGCTGAAAATAGATTTATGATAAGATCCAGCTATACAGCACTTGAGGATATACATTCTACTACAGAGATACTTGCTCATCTATATTCACTGATTTTTGTGCAGTAGTTAGCAACTTAGGAACAGTTTTGATGTCTATCAATTGATAAATGGATAATGACAATGTGGTATACTTATACAATAGCATATTATTCAGCTGTTAAGAAAAACAAAGTTATGAAATTTTTAGGTGAGTATATGAAACTTGAAACACCCTGAGTTAGGTAACCTAGGCTCAGACAGATGCTGTGTGGTTTCTGTCATGTGAAAATTAGCTTTTAAGCTTTTGATACGTGTTTCATTTAGAATATCCACCCCCAGCTAAGTAGTTATTTAGAACAAATAGCTTCTGGGAGAATCCATTTTCTTCAGTAGAGTGACGCTGGGAATATTAACACTTCCGGATAGGCGAACACACACTGGACTCCATGGCTTTTGTTTACTTTGTAAGAGAGAGGGATAATATGAAGTTGGATTTATAGGGAGGTGAGTGATGATCTGGGAGGAGTTGGAGGAGAGTAATGAATACACTTACAATATAGTGAAATTCTGAAAAATAAATAAATAACATTATTTTTAAAACATTAGGTTTTTGTTTTGTTTTGAGATAAGGTCTTACTGTGCAGCACTGGCTGGCTTGGAGCTCACTGTATCGACGAGTCTGGCCTCACTACAGAGACCACCTGCTTCTGCCTCCTAAATGCTGGGATTAAAGGTTGCGTCACAACACCAGTCTTTAACTGTTTACATTTCATTCATTTATTTAGTGCTGTGTGTGTGTGTGTGTGTGTGCATGCCACTGCATACATCTGGAGATTAGAAGACAATGTTCAGGGATTTGATTTCTCTTTCCACCCCTTGAGTGCTTGGATTGAACTCAGGTGATCGGGACCAGTAGCAAGCTCCTTTCCCCCACTGAACCATGATGCTGTCCCATCACTTACCCTCTTAATTGCAGTTTTTCATTTATAAAAGGGAATATAATATCTGCCTTGTATGATTTGATAAAGAAGTCGTCAGTGAGGCATGCCTGATAGAGCAAGCATCCAGTATCCAGCAGGCAAAGCACTGTACTTGATTTTCAGCAATGTTAAGTAGTGGTGCAGCATTTCCCCAAACAGTTGTTTTCTCCTAAGTAATGTATGTGTTTGTGCACGTGTGAGTATGTGTATACTTGTATGTTAGCGTATGTTCATGTGTGCCCTTGCATAAGAGACCACAAGTAGACCTTAGGTTTGTTCTTCAGGAGCTGTCCACCTTGTGTTTTGAGATAGGGTCTTTCATTGGCTTAAAGCTCTATGGGCAGGGTAGACTGGCTGACCAGTAAGCCTCGGGGATATGCCTGTCTCCACTTTCTCCCTGCTAGCGTCACAAGCCCATCTCTCCATAACTTTGGTTTTGGAAACTGAACTTGAGTACTTGTGTTTGCAAGGCAAGCAATTTACCTGCTGATCTATGTCCTCAGCCCCCCAAAGATGTTTTGAGTGTTCTGGCTATGTAGCTCAATATATAGTGTGCTTGCCTGGCACACACAAAACCTGAAATTCAATTCCTAGAACTATGTAAAACTGGGTGTGGATGGCACACACCTGTAATCTCAGCATTCAGAAAGTGGAGGCGAGAGGGTCAGAAGAGCAAGGGCACCCTCAGCTACATAGCAAAGGTGAGGCCATTTTGGGCAGATGAAACATTTTGAATTTTATTTCATTTACAATGGCAAGATGTAGTTAGTGGTTGACACTTGATATCGTTGCGATTGTACATAGGACTTTGTCCTCAGCCGGCATCAAGCATGTTTTAAGTTCTTATTGTTTCCCTTGCAGTGGTGGTTCTGTGTATAATTTATATACAGATGAGGATGAAGAAGCTGAGCCTTCTCCTTCTGGGCAACAGATCATTGAAAATTCAATAACTATGAATAAGATGAAGCTGCTGAAGGCTAAGATGGAGAACATGAATCTCAGCAAAAAGGTGAAGCTGTTGGCTCTTGGCCAAGCTTTTCTCTAGCTTACACTGGCAGAGCTCACAGCACTGAGGTCTGCTGGTAACTGTGGAAAACTATAAAATATTGCTCATTTCACGTTTCTGGCCTCAACTTATTTATCAAGATGTGACAAGTGAACATTGAGATTTTTAGTCTCACAACACACCTGAAACGTTTATGCACACTTAGCATAATTCATCTTTAAAATGTCATAGTTATAGCAGGAAAAGGGTAGGAAAAGATAGCCTAATTTTTAATTAATTACCTTTTAAAATGATTTTGAGATCTACTCATTACAGACACTGGGAGAGATACATCGTAGCTGAAGTTGGCCTAGAACTTTGTGTATAGCCCAGTCCTGCCATGAACCCTCAGCCATCCTCCTGCCTTAGTGTCCAGAATGTCTGGTTCATAGGTGTGTGCCGCCATGCCTGGAAGATATTCACTGATTTAGCTTTAGTAGACGCTGTCAGTTTTCTAATGGAATCCCAAAGGGAGTAACCAATTAGAGCCCAGCACTGGATGAGCTTGCAGGTTCCCACATTCTTGATGGCTGTTTTGTTTCTGGATATGTGTCTCTCCTCCTCCTCTTCTGCTGCTTTTTCTTCTACCTCCTTTTCCTCTTTATCCTCTTTCTTCTTCTGCTTCTTCTTTTTCTTCCTCCTCCTCTTTCTTTCTTTCTTTCTTTCTTTCTTTCTTTCTTTCTTTCTTTCTTTCTTTCCTTCTTTCCTTCTTTCCTTCTTTCCTTCTTTCTTCTTCTGCTTCTGTTTCTGCTGCTTCTTCCTCTTTTTCCTCCTTCCTTTTCTTCCTCTTTTGTTCTTTCTTTCTCCCCCCGCCTCCAACTCCACTATTCCATCCCCTTCTTTTCATTGTGCTAATGTCTTTCCATGTAAAATACACAAACATTTAAAGTACTGCTTGGAGCCTGGCCAGATGGATCAGCAGATTAGGGCACTTGCCACATAGGCCTGCAATCTTAGGTTAAATCCCCATCAAGGTAGGGAGAGAGAACTGATTTCTGAAAGTTGTCTTCTGACCTCATACAGGCCATGACAAATCACCTTCTAACAACAACAACAATAATAATAAATAGTAAAATTTAAGCTCAGTTTGATGAATTTTTACAGTTAAATGCACTTATTTAGACATAAGTCAAAGTAGTTTCTGTGTTTTCCCCCCTTTTTTGTTTTTCTTTTGTTCGTTTGTTTGAGACAGGCTCTTACTGCGTTTTCCTGGTTGACCGGGAACCCACTATATAGAGCAAGCTGGCGTCAAACTCACAGAGATCCTCCTGCCTCTGCCTCCTGAGTGCCGCATCAAAGGGTACACCACCACACCTAGTTCTCTGCCCCTCTCTGTAAAAGATTCCTTCATAATCTCTCCTAAAATAGTCACTATTTTTACATATATTTCCACAAATGAGTTGCCTACTTTGGAGCTTTGTATAAATAATAACATAGACAATACAGTCTTTTATAAAATTCTGGCTTATTTTTTCATTATAAATTTTAAAAATTCTTTTAAATTTATTTTAAATATTATTTAAACTACATAGTGATTCTCCTTTCTGTTTCTCTCTTTTCTATGATAAGCATTCAGGTGGCTGAGTTTTGGCTTTTATTAGTAGCTACTTGGAGCGTGTTTATACATTCTTTGATGAACACATGCAGTTTGTTCTTTGGATCGTATACTTAGCAAGAAACTTATCATCATAGGAAAGATAGCATGTTTTTATGCCAAATAGCTAGGTATTTGATGAATGCCATAACATCCCACACTTTGTGAGGGAGGAAATCATGTGTTTTAGGTTAGTCTGCCTAAATAAATTCTATGCCAATTCAGGGTACATAATGAGAGCTTGTCTCAAACGAAAAGAAGTTACATTGACTGTTTTGCGTATGTTTACAACCAGTTCAGACTCCATTAATAACAAGAGAGCTCTGGTTTGTGCCACATCCTTGCCAACACTTAATTTGTTTTCATCTTAACCATTCTTAGGATTATATATATATATTGGTTTTTACTTAATTTTTATTATAATGACTAATGTTTACTTTTTAAAAAATGTTGATTCTTCATTTGGTTAAAATTCTGTTTTTTGAGCCTGCCGTGGTGGTGCACACCTTTAATCCCAGTACTCTGGTGGCAGAGGCAGGCAGATATCTGTGAGTTTGAAGCCAGCCTGGTCTACAAAGAGAGTTCCAGGACAGCCAGGGCTGTTACACAGAGAAACCTTGTCTTGAAAAAAAACAAAACAAAACAAAAATCTGGTTTTTGCTGTTTTTGTGCATTGTCAAATATTTTGCTCATTTTAAAATTAGGATATTTTCCTTTGTTTATTGGTTTATAGATACTTAAAAATGTATTTTGGAGCTGAGTATGGTGATGCACTCAGATAATATCCTAGGCCTTGGGAGGTGGAGGCTGAAGCATCAGAATTCAAAGTCAGCCTCTGCTATGTAGCATGCTTGAATCTAGTCTGGGCGACATGAGACCTATCCCGAAGCAATACACATATATTTATATGTATGATATAAAGTTTTTATCACATGTATGGCTTACAGTTTCTAATACTTCGTGGCTTGTTCTTTCACCTATTTTTGATGAATGTTGTTAAATTTAATGTATTTCAATTTACCAGTTTTATTTTTATGATTAGCATTTAATAATTTTTTATGAAATATTTTCCTATCACAGGTCTTGAAGATATGCTTCCATGGTTTTCTCCAAAACATTTAGATGGTTGTTTCTTTTTAGTATATATTCTCAATTCATCTGATCTTTTGTTTTTGGGTTTTTTTTTTTATATATAAGCTTGGGTAAAGATTATTTTTTAACTCAGATGATGAACAATTGACCAAAAAAACAACTGTTATAATTTTTATTTATGTAGTAATAGAACTTTGAAACATATGAAGCAAAATCTACAAAAAAATTAGTGCATGATTATCTTCCCAGATTTCCATTCTAGCAAAGCTGATAGAACAGAGAATTGGAAAGGCTTCTGAGAGGACCTGATGACCATTGTCAGCTCATTTGACCCAGCTGGCAGAATGCACATTACTGTTAAAGGGAATATATTAGGATACTTATAAAACAAAAACATAAAATAAATTATAATCATTCAGGAAGATTCAAATCATTAAAAATGCTCTGGTTTACAAAAGAATAAAACAGGGAATCAATAATAGGCATCTGGAAAAAATATGATGTTTCAAAATAAAACCCTTCAGAGTAACTGATAGGTCAAAGAAGAACTATGAGAAGTTGAAACAGGTCTTACATGGGACAAAACAATCCTGGTAACGCAGCATAATTGACATTTTAAGAATATGAAATAATTTTGCTTTGTTGGCCTGACCCAGTCTTGGTTGTGTTTTTTTTTTTATTTCTTTTTTAATGTTTCTAAATATTTTTCTTAGTATTGTTATTGACCGAGGGGAAGTGATCTTCAGTTTTCTTTTCTATCATACAACAAAATTGAAAGAATTTCACAGAGGACACTATTACCTACTTACTATCTTAATTTATTTTTATTTTAAATAATGGTAAAATATATAAAATCTATCCATCTTATTATTTATTTAATTTACAGAGTCTCAACTCTAGGCTAGCCTCAAACTCACCCTGTAATTGAGGCTGGTCTTGAATTCTTCTCTTGTCTTTACCTCCCACAGGCTGGGACTACAGGAATGTGCAGCTGCAAGAGCTTTAATTGTCTTCAGATTAGTGCTGTTAACTGTGTTTACATCTTTGCTCAACTAGTCTCCAGAACTTTGTCTTACAAAACTGAATCTCAGCATTCTTTAAAACCAACCTCTAGTGCTGCTCCCTTTAACCTTTGCAAGTACCAGTCTACGTCCCATTTCTGTGAATTTGTCTGCTATAGATTACGTACATAAATGAAATATCAGAGTATTTGTGGATAGATTTAGTTAGTATGACATCTCCGAGGTTCATCCATGTCAGAATTGCCTTTCTTCTTTAGACTGAAGAACATTCCATTGCATGTATATGCCACGTTTTGTTTATTCATTCACCTATCAGTAGACATTTAATTTGCTTTCACATTTTGGCTATTGTGAATATCATGGGTACAAATACCTCTTCAGGACTTTGGCTTTACACACACGCGCACATTTATTAGAGAATTTGGCACAGTAACCCTCCCCTATCTCCCCACCATTCCTGTCCAATTCCCTTCTTCACCCCCAAATCTCTCTTATGTCTGTTTTGTTTTGTAACCCGAGTTTAATCAAGGTTGTCTAGATGACCATGAGTTTGGACATGTCCATTGGAGCCCGGTGGGCTCAGCAGTGAGGACACAACTGCTTACAGTTTCATTAGGCATTAGGCAGATAAGCCCATTGTTTTGTGAATTATCCCTCAGTTTTTATATATCTGAGTTACTCTATGATTAGACACTGCTTCGGCATGCCACACAAAGATGCATTCTTTCTATGTCAGTAGAAACATTATGTTAATTGCTAATATTTTTAATTTACCATTTTAGAATTTCTCTCTTAGCCCCAAAGTGGTTGAGTAGATTAAGTTTTGGGGGCTGAGTTTTTTTGACTTTTCATTGTCATTAATTTTTAATCTTATTGCGTAGAAATCAGACAATACCATTTATAGTTCCGCTGTTACAATTTAATTAGCGGTCTGATATTTTCCATGTGTGTATGATATATATTTAAAAGACAGTTTATTCTCTTCAGAGTAAAAGTTTGACAAGTGTCTGTAAGACCTACCTTATTGATTGGTTGGTTGTTTTCTTCTGGATGAGAGCCATGACACATGAAAACCCATTAATGGTACTTCTTAAGAGAGTATTTGCTATGTGATTTGACAAGTATCAGTAGCACTTTCATTATGCTAATTCTTTTTTCTTTGTTTTTGTTTTTGATTTTCAGTGAAGTTTTATGTATTTTCTTTCTTTTTTAAAAAATATTAGTTACAGTTTATTAACTTTATATCCCAGCTGTATCCCGTACCCTCATTCCCTCCCAATCCCACTCTCCCTACCCCTTTCCAAGTCCACTGATGGGGAGGACCTCCTCTCCTTTCATCTGACCCTGGTTTATCAGGTATCTTCAGGACTGGCTGCAAAGTCCTCTGTGACCTGGCAGGGTTGCTCCTCCCTGGGGGAGGAGGGAGGTCAAAGAGCCTGCTATTGAGTTCATGTCAGAGATAGTCCCTGTTCCCCTTAATAGGCTAGCCATTTGGATACTGAGCTACCATGGGCTACATCCATGCAGGGGTTCTAGATTATATCCATACATGGTCATTGGTTGGAGAAACACTCTCATAAAAGACCCCTGTGTTCAGATATATTTGGTCCTTGTGGAGCTCCTGTATTCTAAAGGTCAGAAAATATTTGTCTTGGACTGTTTTTGTTTGTTTGTTTTTGTTTTCATTCTTTTGAAATAGAGTTTCTCTGTGTAGCCCTGGCTGTCCTGGAATTCTCTCTGTAGACCAGGCTGGCCTTGAACTCACAGAGATCCTCCATAAAGTCAGACACCACCACCCAGCTTCTGGACCATATCTAACACTTGCTTTCCTGATGTCAGCCCTAGACCTAACAACTTTTGCCTCCTGCATGTTAGGTAAGGGCAGTCAGAAAACTTTGTTTTTTCTTTTTTCTATTCTGTTTCCGTTTTTCAGATGAGCAGCATTTCTGCTTTTAGGGGAAATGTAGCAAATCATTTTTCCACCCTTATCCCTCCTGATGTTTTAGTGTTAATGCCAAGGTTACTAACTTTCCGCATACCTTTTCATTAGCTGCATATCTTAAAATTTTTCCAGGAAGGGAAAGACTTGTAAGTATTGAATTTCTAGAAGTCCAAAACTTAAGAAAAAAAAATTAAGTGATAATTTGAAGACTACTTTCAGGGATCATTTTTATAGTTTGTCAAGTGATAATTTATTTAGATAAGAAATGTTTAGGGCTTTTATCAATGTTCTGCAGCTGTCTTGCTTTCTATACTGCAACTGAAAAGTCATCTCACCAAACCACCCTTTTTTTCTTTGTAAATAACTTCATTTCTTTTTAAATTTATGTCTCCCCCGTCATAGTCAGTGTCCTAGTGTCCTGGTATCTCTTTACAGCAGCTCTTATGAAAGAAAGCATTTAATTGGGGCTTGCTTACAGTTTCAGATGTTTAATCCATTATCTTCATGGAAGGGGGCGTGGTGGCATGCAGGCAGACATCTGCTAGAGAAGTTGAGAGTTCCGGATATGGAACTGCAGACAGCAGGAAGAGAGGGCCTGGGTCTGGCTTGGGCTTTTGAGATCTCAAAGCCCACCCCCTGTGACACACCTCTTGCAACAAGGCCACACCTACTCCTACAATGCCACCATCTCCTAATAGTGCCACTCCCTAAGCATTCAGATTTGTGAGCCTTTGGGGGCCATTCTTACTCAAACCACCACACTCCTCATGTTTTTTTTCAGGCAGGTTCTTGCTGTGTACCCTGACTGCCTTAACCTTCAGGTCTTTGTGCCTCACCCCACTGAGTGCTAATGTGTGTCACCAGGTTGTGCTGGGCTTTGCCCTCCTCTTATTCCGCTTCCCTCTTACCCATCTAGTCTTGGGTCTCAAACCCAGGGCCTCAAACAGGCCAGGCAAGCACTGTGACACTGAGATAATACCTCCAGCCCTAGCTTTTGTCTGAAAGGATATGACTTGGAAATTAACTGTTCTGGGTCAATTTCACTGTATGCTTATCCCCTTTTTTTTTTTATCAGAAGTACTTAAGTATTTTTATACTTATTAATTTTCTAATGTTTAGCTTTTTATTTTGTTTGTAGGGAACTTCTTTTATACATATGTTGGGACCCCTTTTTGTAGTAACTATTTTCTGTTATCTTTTAAAATTCTTTATTTTCATTCTTTTGAATGTTTTTATACCTTTTCTTAGTACTCTTAATTAAATGTCTCCTTGAATATGGTTTTCTTTGGGCATCTTCTGGTTTAATTTTCATTTTGAAAATTTTTTTAACTGATTATTTCTAAGCTTGGCCAGCATATATAGTTTTTTTCTAATATATATATATTTTGTTTATTGTGTCTTGGTTGGGGTTATGACTTGAAGTACTCTTTGAATATTATCTGCAAAAGCTGAGCATGAAGTCACACTTATGTAATCCTCACACTGCAGAGGCTGAAGCAGGAAGATCTAGGCCAGGCCTGACTCACCCTCTCTCCAAAATCACACAGGCCGGGAAGATTCCCCTTTAGCTAACGTATCCACCATGCAAGTATGAAGACCTGAGTTCATCTCCAGAACCCACATAACTAGCCAGACACCATGGCCTGTATGTGTAACACTAGCCAAGACAGGCAGGTCTCTGGCCAGTCAGTATAATCTAATTAGTGAGCTCCAGGTTCAGAAAAAGATGTTGTCCCCAAAAGTAAGGAAGATAGCAACTGAGGAAGACATGCATCTCAGACCTCTACATGCATGCACACTTGTACCTGCACACATATACCTATACATACACATACCACACACATTAATAAACAAAAGATACAAATACTAATTTAAGGATATTTAATTTAGATTGGAGTATTGTGGTGAAGATTTCTTTTACTACATTGTGTTAGGGAGAATTTGTGTGATCTAAAATGTTCTGATTCTCACTTTCTGTTTTACTCTACTATGGATATATTGTCCCTTTTCTGTCTTACTTTTTTTTTTTTAACAATGTTATTTGGATAAATATTAAGAATATGAGTTAACATACTAAGGATATTATAAAGGGAAGTAACATTTCAAGGGTGTTCTTTTTGTGTTTGTTTTGGTTTGTTTGGTTTGGTTTTTTGAGACAGGGTTTCTCTGTGTCGTCTTTGGCTGTTCTGGACTCGCTTTGTAGAGCAGATTGGCCTCAAATTCACAGAGATCCACCCGCCTCTGCCTCCCTGAGTGCTGGGATTACAGACATGTCTCACCACACCCAGTTTATGTTTGTTTTTTTTAATCATGAGCCCTCTCATTGCAGAGAAGAATAGGTAGATTTAGATCTATATTTTTTCTCTAGGTCCTTTTTTTTTTTTCTTGTTTCTTTATTTCCCTTCAGTAAAAAGTTTTAAAATGGATATTTTTTCTTCCATTTTACCCCTCTGCACAATAGAGCCTCCTTAAAATTTAACTGATAGCGTAAAGCTCACACAAGTTCAGGCTGTCTCCTCCTGCTTTCAACTAGCCCATTTGGCTATCCCAGATGTTAGACTTTGTTCGTACTTAAACTGGTGGGACTCTCTTTTATTCATATATTTTAGTTTTGTTCTGTGAGCCCTAGGCTGCTCTAACTTTCTTCTTTGTGAAGCTCTATATACTTGCTTGTCACCACAGCCATAAGCTTTACATACGAGCCTCCTACATTTGAGTGTTTTCAACCTTACACCAATATGACATTTGTGTCCTTTAGCTCCCCATTTGTTGATGATTTTATTTGTTTGAATTGTTGATCCCTTTGGATGTCTGTGTGTTTACTGTGTTGCCATTTAGATTTTGGCAACTATTCTTGATTTCTAAGGCCCAAAAAGCAATCTCATTTTTGAAAAATTATTTTTTTTTGGTAAATATATATAGCTATAGATTGGCAAGACAATGATTTCAGGGTAAAAGTGGATGCAAGAGCCAGTTCACCTTTACAAGGGGCTTCATCTTACCCGGTTCTCATTCTTCTTTTCTCAACTGGTACCTACTGAATTTTCAGTATGTATTTCTTTTTTTTTAATTTTTTATTTTATCTATCTATCTATCTATCTATCTATCTATCTATCTATCTATCTATCTATCTATCTATCTATCTATCTATCTTGTGTGCATTGGTGTGAAGGTGTCAGGCTACCTGGAACTGGAGTTACAGACAGTTGTGAGCTGCCATGTGGGTGCTGGGAATTGAATGTGGGTCCTTTAGAAGAGCAGACGCTGCTCTTAACCACTGAGCCATCTCTCCAGCCCCTCTTTTTTATTTTTTATTAATTACAGTTTATTCACTTTGTATCCCAGCTGTAGCCCCATCCCTCATCACCTCACAATCCTGCCCTTCCTCCTGTATCTCCTCCCATGCCCCTCTCCAAGTCCATTAATAAGGGAGGTCCTCCTCCCTTTCCCTCTGACCCTAGCCTATCAGGTCTCATCAGGACTGGCTGCATTGTTTTCCTCTGTGACCTGGTAAGGCCGCTTCCCCCTCAGGGGGAGGTGATCAAGGAGCCAGCCACTTAGTTCATGTCAAAGACAGTCCCTGTTCCCCTTACTAGGAAACCCATTTGGACACTGAGCTGCCATGGGCTACATCTGTTCAGGGGTTCTAGCTTATCTCCATGCATGGTCCTTGGTTGGAGTATCAGTCTCAGAAAAGACCCCTTTGCCCAGATTTTTTGGTTCTGTTGCTTTCCCTGTAGAGCTTCTGTCCCCTCCAGGTCTTTCTATCTCCTCCTCCTTTCACAAGATTCCTGCATTCTGCCCGAAGTTTGGCTATAAGTCTCAGTATCTGCTTTGATGCCCTGCTGGTTAGAGTTTTTCAGAGTCCCTCTGTGTTAGGCTCCTGTCCTGTTCCCTGTTTTCTCCCTTTTCCAATGTCCATCCCATTTACCTTTCTGAGTGAGGATTGAGCATGCTCCTTCTTGCTTAGCTTCTTTAGGTATAAGATTTTAGTATGTTTATCCTATATTATGTGTCTGATATCCACTTATAAGTGAATATATACTGTACGTGTCTTTCTGCTTCTGGGATACCTCACTCAGGATAATCTTTTCTAGTTCCCACCATTTGCCACCAGCAATGTACAGCACATCCTCTCCAGCATGTGTTGTCATGAGTTTTAGATCTTAGCCATTCTGACCAGTGAAGGTGAAATCTCAGGGTCATTTTGATTGCATCTCCCTGATAAATAAGGATGTTGAGTGTTTCTTAAACTGTTTCTCTGCTGTTCGATATTCCTCTGTTGCAACATTTCTGTTTAGCTCTGTACCCCATTTTTTAATTGGATTACTTTGAGTTCTTTATATATATATTCTGGATATTAGCCCTCTGTCATATACAGGGTTCATGAAGGTCCTTTCCCAGTTTGTAGGCTGTCATTTTGTTCTGATGACAGTGTCCTTTCCTTTATAGAAGGTTTTCAGTTTCATGAGGTCCCATTTATTGATTGTTGATCTTAGACCCTGTGCTGTTGGTGTTCTGTTCAGGAAGTTGGCTCCTGTGTCAGTGAGTTCAAGGCTCTTCCCCACTTTTTCTTCCAACAGATTTAAGTATGTATTTCTTATAGGCCAGGCTGTTGGAGTGTCATTCAACTACAATCCTGTGTCTGCTGACCATCACTATGCTTAAGAGCTAAGGTTCCTCACTTGACCTCTGAACTTCACCCTTTCTCTGATAACTTATTTGTAAAATTTGTGTTGGTGGAGGGCAGGCCCAGTCTTTGGCTCACTGACAAACTAGGCTCATGTATGCAGTATGCAGTTATGTTTTGACTAAGGCACTCAGTGCAGCAAAAGGAAATAACAGCAAATTACCAGCCATATGGATGGAAGTTCAGGCCTCATAGAGTCCTCTGTTAATGTAATCTCGGGGCAGGCTTGGTTTCTCTCTCAGTGAGTTGTGGCAACATATGTGAGATCTCATCTCAAGGGACTCCATTAGCAACTCTGCACAAGGGATTCTTTGGTTTTTTTAGAAAAAGGATCTTTTTTTCTTCTTATATGTACTGTCTGCCTGATAAGCATCTGTACATTTCAGGCTCAGAAGAAAAGGAGATGTTCATTATAAAACATTTTGGTTGCACAGGTAGCTGAGGCACAATAACTACTGTGTTGGGTTAGGGTGGGAACCTTCCTGAAATCTAAGTCCACAGAAACCAACAAAGGGACAGCCTTTTCAAGGTCAGCGGTTTGGTCTTCTTAGCCTTTTTTTCTGAGTACCCACCTACACCCTCAGTCAGCTTACTGGGAAAAATGCCATATCATGTAATCAACATTCTCCTCTTAGTAAAAACCTGAGAAAGAATTGATTGTGAGGAAAAGAAAACAAAATTATTTTTCTTTATCATCTTCAGAAAAGTATGCCTAATAAAGTAATATAACAAAATCTTCTCAATCATAGTCTTAAGATTTTTAACACTTTACAGCATTTCCTTGTTGTTGTTTCGTATTGAGAAGAAGACTCATCTTGTGGCCTAGGCTGGAGTGGATGGATTCTGTAAACCAGGTAGGCTGGCCTCAAACTCATGACAGACATCTTGCTTCAGCCTCCCCTTGCTTCAGCTAGCGATACAGGTGTGTGACACCACACCCAGCTTTTTTGAGCACTGTAAATTGAGGTAAAAAAAAAATGCCAATATGGTAAGTAACATTTTCTCCACTGATTCTTGCTGATGGACAGAAATAACTACGTTGAGGAATTATATGTGCACTCTTTTCTTGTAGCCTAAGAAAGTTGTCAAGGTAAAACCTCGCCCACCTCTAGCTCCTCGACCTTCCAGCAGTTCCACAAGCGCAGCCCGGCACAGACTGTTAAGAGTCCTCCCTCACATTGGGCAATCTGGTTTGCCTTCTCCTGGGAATGCCTATCTCCCCGAAACATCCAGGAATGCAGGCACAAGTCCCACAGCTCAGGTCCCTGCCGATAGACCGGTGTCATCTCTCAAGAATGAGCTGCTGAAGGAGGATGATAACTGGGAGATTGGCCCGCTCTCTCAGCCCACGGGTAGCATCAGACTGCTTCCTCAGTTGACCCCTATAGAATTGGAAAGTGACAAAGAGCTTGCAGATTCTGTTCTTCATCTTGGATCATCCTTGCACAGACGGACAAAGCACCTTTCAGGAAATTTGCCATCTAATAATGAGGATGATGCAGTCTTATTTCCACGGTCAGAAGAATGTGTAGATGAGGAGTTGCTCCTGCCGGAAGTAGGTCCTTTTGCTCCGTTTACAGAAGGAAACGGTGACGAGCAGAGCAGTGGTATGGAAGGCTTAGGAAAGGTAACTCCAGAGTTCCCGCTCTCAAAAGGTGATAGAGGCCTGAGAGCAGCAGAGCAGCCTCTGAACCATGTGGCAAGAGTGTTGAGCAGTGACCCCATAGACAGTGCAGTGCTTAACCACAGAGAGTCGAGCTCTCACAAGAACAGGCTCCTGTCGCCACTTCTCTGTGCTGCACCAGTGTCGCTACACAATTCTCTGGTGAAGCCGCAGAGACAGTCGAAATGTTTTGAGTCTGGCAACTCCTCAGTATCTACTCCACAAAACACCCTGCGGGAATTGGACATCCGAACCATAGCAGATTCTTCTTTTTCTAGGACTGCTCGCTTCCGTGGTGTTAAAGTCGATTCGCCTGGAAAAAAATCTGATGTTATTTCCAAAGTTGAAGCTCGAGATATCACAGAAATGGCCAACAAAGCTTCAAAAGAGCCTGTTGGTTGTGTAAATAATAATGGCTTTTTGGCTTCACTGGCACGGAGTGCAAGTAGAGACAGTTTGCAGAGCACACGAGGGGCAGGCAGGCTTCGGCCCTCTGGAATAGGGTTGTCTACAAACTTCCAGCATTTTCAGGATGAAAACCTTAGGAAAAGTTCTCCCCAGTCAGAGCCTACAGATTTTTTTCTAGTAAGTATTTTCTTTTCAGTTTATTCTAGTTAGTCTGGTAGTGAGTGACTTTCAAACTTAGGATTTTATTTACATAAATAAAGATGCCTATAATTGAATTGTTTTTCCATAAATTTTACTAAAATGCTTGTCTACATTGTAGGAAATCTATTTGATGGTTGCTTTTTGATGTTTTGAGACAGGTTTCTCATGTAGCTCAGGCTGTCCTTGGACTGTGAGGATGACCTTGAATTCTGATCCTGCTTCCAGCTTCCAAGTGCTGTAACTAAGAGTGTTACTGCCATGTTCACTGTCATTCTGTATTTTTCAGTGATATATAGCTTCATTGAAGCTTTTTCCAGTGCCAACACTCTTACCTAAACCATCAAATTTTCCTCTTTTAAGGGTAAATAATAAGCATAAGTAACAACATTAGATTCCAAGCTAATTTAAACAAAAATAGAGTATATAATTTACAGTGGATGCCCATCAGCATTTTAGTAAAAGAATACAAGTACTTGATGTTTAGAGATCTATTCTGCATTGACTCACCTTTGTAGGTGTTTTGTGTTTTAATTGTAGTCTGCTCGTGGTATTGGAATGAGTGGAAATAATGCAGCAGCAGGGAAAAGAGTAGGTAAGCTACAGCTAATTTTGAAAACAACATACGAATCACAGCATTAACACGCTTGAATTTTCAAGGAGAGATGGCAAGAACGTTCTCTGTGGTATGTACAGGGTAAACTCTCCTAAATGTTTCATTCCGGAAAATAATCTGTGACCTGACCACAAGGGTAGCACATGTGGAAATTAAACTATCTTAAGTTGCTATTTCATGTTTGAGAGAGCAGTGGTCTCTGTGAAAAGAGAAGATTATAGAAGAATTATCACCTTCACCAGAGGCTTGCCATTGTTAAAGCTATAGTGCGCTGCTATGTTGGCCCTGGGGTTTACTTAATATTTTGGTGTGCTGTCAAAGGAGTGGTAAGAATTTCTTTCTGATAAACTGGTTATTTATAAGCAAAGAAAAGGATAATCTCTGGCCAGCCCTTTCTATGCACAACGGCAGAAGGCTCTAACAACACTGTTCTCCAGTGTCAGCTCACTGAAGACGCCAGGAGGACGGAGCCTTTAATGTCTCCCCCTTTGTGTTTTAAGAACCAGACCAGTGTGGTGTTAAACTCACTCAACGTGTGCTCTGTAGCTCTGGAGATTGAAATATAGTTTGCCATGTTGTGGACTTTTAGGTTTGTAATTTTTAAGGATACTTTTAGGCTTCCCATTTTTAAAATGAGGCCTAAGAGTATAAAAGTTCTGATACATTCATTTACATTTTTAAAGTTTTTTTCTTCATTGTGGCAAAGTGCATATAAAAAATCTTAATTATGTATTTTTGATGTTGTTTGAGACAGGGTCTTGTTTAGCCTAGGCTGGTTTCTAACTCATTATATAGCTGAGGATGCGCTTGAACTTCCATTATTTTTTTCTACCTCCATGTGCTACTGTGTCATGCTCAACAATCTTTTTTTTTTTTTTTTTTTTTTTTTTGAGATCGGGTTCTTCTGTGTGTCTTAGGCTGGCCTGAAACCCAAGACCATCTGCCTCAACCTATCAGATACTGGATTCTATCCATGTATCACCAATCCTGACTTTTAATCATTTTTAAATGTGTTGTTCCACAGAAGTAAGTACATTCACATGTTTGGCAACCCTGACCACATCCATTACTAGTTCTCTGCAATTCTTCGCTTTTACCAGACCAAACTTTTTTTTATTCACTGAATATTTTCCGGTAGGAAAAACTGACGTGTACCTATAGTTGTAATTCCTGAGAAGGCTGAGGCTGAGAAACTAAGGCAGGAGGATTACATGAGCTTCGGACTTTAAAGAGTAGTTGGGGCGTTATAGTGAAATCTTATGCTAAAGGTGTTAAACACAACCACAATGCCACAAAAATTCACCATCTCCTTTTTTGTAGCAATTACACTCTCTGGCAATTGTTATTTTTTTTATCTCCATAGTTTATGATTTAAGTACTTCATGGGTAATATTTGTAATGTTTGGGATGCCATATTTTATTGATAATATATTCAGGGTTCATTTATGTTATCACATATGTCAAAATTACTTTTGAAAGCTCATGACATTCCATTGTTCACATAGACCAGATTTTGGTTATCTATTTGTCAGTCAGTACACACATGGGTTGCTTCCACATTTTAGCTACAATAATACTACTGTGACTATGAATGTAACAAGCATACCTTCTATTATTTTGAATATATGTGTCAAAAGTAAAATTGTTGGATCATCTACTCTTTAGTTTTAAATTCATTATATTGCTTTTTCTATATCATGTTACCATCCTTCTAACAGTGTATATTGACTGTAGTTTCTCCACATTCTTGTCAGCAATTTGATTCCTGGTTTAGGCTCTTATTGTTTTGTTTTTGTACTTGCTACTGGAGTGAATATGAGATGATATGTTACTGTGTCCTATATTTGCTTTTCTGTAATGATGAGTGATGTTTATTCCCTAGTTAGTGATACCACTTGCATAATGTGCTTATTGGATATTTCTGTTATTTGTATAGTTTTGATCCAGGATGGTTTTTATTGACTTCTTTATTCTATGAATGGCTTTTTTATTCTCTTGAAAATATCTTTTGAGGGCCATCCAGATGGCTCAACAGGTAAAAACACTGTCTGCCAAGCTTTATGACCTTAGTTCAATCCCCAGGATCCATGTGGTTGAAGGAGAGAATCAACTCCTGTACATGTCCTCTGACCTCCATATGCATGGTCACACATGTGTGCCCCCAAATAAAGTAAACAGATAAAAGAAAACATCTTTTGATGTACACATTTTTAGTTTAATTTTAATCAAGTCTGGTTTGTTTATTTTTTATTGGTACTCAGCCTTTGATGTCATATCCAAGAAATAACTGCCAAATCCAATGTTAATTTTATATCCTGCTACTTTGCTGAAAGTGTTTATATCATCTGTAGAAGTTCCTGGTTGATTTTTCAAAGTCTGTTATGTATAAAATCATATCATCTGCAAATAAAGATATGTAGTTGTCTTATTACTGTTTGAAGTTAAGACTTAAAATATTATATTGAATAGTTGTGGAGAGAATGGATATCCTTGTATTGTTCCTGATTTTAGTGGAAATGCTTTGAGTTTCTTTCTAGATTGATGCTAGCTATGGGTTTGCTGTAGACTCCCTTTCTTATATTGAGGTGATTCCCTTGTATTCCTAGTCTTTCCAGGACTTTTTAAGGCCTTTTTTTTTTTTTTTTGCATCTAATGAGATGATCATGTGAATTTTGTTTTTCAATCTGTTTATGTGGTAGGTTAGGTTTATTGATATGTATACTGAATTGTTATTACATCTCTAAGCTGAAGTCCATCTGATTGTGTTGGATACTTTTTTTATGTGTTCTTGAATGAGGTTTGCTAGTGTTCTATTGAGAATATTTGCTGTTTTGTTCACAGAGGTATTGGTCTATAATTTTCTGTTTTTGTTGGGTCTTTGTGTGGTTTTACTGTCAGAGTAATACTGGCTTCATAAAAAGAATTATAAAAAATCCTTCAGTTTCTGTTCTACAGAATTATTTGAAGAGTATTGGTGTTAATTCTCCTTGGAAGGTCTGCTAGAATTCTCTATGAATCCATCTGGCCCTGGTCGTTTTTGAGGAGACGTTTAATTACTGATTCTATTTCACTTGGGGTTATAGGTCTGTTTAAATTGCATATTTGATCTTGATTTAGCTTTAGTAGGTCACATATATTGAGAAATTCATCCATTTTTTTAAAGTTTTTTAGTTGTTGGAACACAGATTTTTTTAAACTGTGTCTTTTGGATTCTCTGACATTCGTCAGCATCTGTTGTAATGTGTCTCTTTTCATGTCTAATTTTATTAATTTGAATTTTCTCCCTTTTGGTTAATTTGGACAAGAGTTTGTCAATCTTGTTGTTTGTTTTGCTGAGTGACTTAAATAACCCCTCCCACCAATAGACAGATGTCTTATAGATCCATTTCCTCCATGATATTATTTAATTCCAGTTTCCTTATTTAATTTTTGTCTGGATAATCTATTTACTGGTAAGAAGGGGGTATTGAAGTCACCCAGTATTACTGTGTTAGCATCAATGTGTAGTTTTAGACATAGTAGTGTTTGTTTTATGAAAGTGGGGGTTTTGTGAATAAATGTTTAAAATTGTAATACCCTCTTGGTAAATTTTTCTTTTCATGACTGTGTAGTATTCTTCTTTGTATCTTCTGATTAGTTTTGTTTTGAAATCTATTTTTGTCAGATAATACATTGCTATGTGGCTTGCTTTTTGGTGTTGTTTGCTTGGAATACCTTTTACCTTAGGATGGTTTTTGGTTTTGATGGATTTTGTTTCTAATCCAGTCTGATAGTCGGTATGTTTTTCTTTTTTATTGGGAAGTTGAAACCATTAACATTAAGAGTTCTCATTCAATACCGTTTAATTAATTCCTGTACGAACACTGGATCCCTCCGGGACTCCTCTTGGATATCCTGTTGTTGCCCTGTGTTGTGGAGACCCTGCAGCTTTGGATCTGCACGACTGGCCTTTTCTTGAGCTCCAACAGATCATAGATGGCGTAGATGTTATTGTGCACCAACTCAAAGCCCTGTTGTTTAGTTTCAGACCTCTTTTGGTTAACCATTCTGGGACTTGTGTGTGTGTTTGTGTGTGTGTTTTCTTTTGGGTGTAGTTAATCTCTTCAGACTGAATTATTCCTTTTAATAGTCTCTGAATATTTTTATCATCATAAAATGTATTCCTTTCTCCTTTAGTTATGATTGGAAGTTTTGCTGGATGTAGTAGTCTGGGCTGGCATGTGGTCTCTCAGAGTTTGTGAAACATCGTCCAAGCCCTTCGGGTTTCCAGAAGCTCCACGGAAAAGTCAGGTGCCGTGCTAACAGGCCTACCTTTCTGCGACTCAGTCTTTCCCCCATGCAGCTATTACTGTCCTTACATTATTCTGTACATTTACTGTTTTGATTATTGTTTGTGATGCAGAGTTTCTTTTCTGGTCCTGTCTGGTATTCTGGATGTCTCCTGTACCTTTGTAAGGATCTCTTTGTTTAGATTTGGAAATTTTTCTTTTGTGATTTTGTTAAAATATTTTCTGTGCTTTTGTTTTTTGTACCTATGTTTCTTTTCTTTTCTTCTGTATTCATTATTTATAGATTTTGCTTTTTTATAGTGTACTAGATTTCCTCGATGTTTTGTATCTGGATTTTGTTGTTTTAGATTTAACATTTTCTTTGATTTATCCATTTCTTCTACCCTGTCTTCAAGTTCTGAAATTCTCTCTTCCATGTCTTTTAATCTGTTGGTGGGTCTTTCCTTTGAGCTTATGGATTATTTCCTAAGTGTTTTCTGTTTTATTCCAGTTTGGCCTTTCTTTAGCAATTCTAATTCTGTTTTCATGTTTCAATTGTTTTTTATTATTTCATTCAATTGTTTGTATTTTTATAGGCTTCATTATGGCATTTATTCATATTCTCCTTAAGGTTTAGGAACACATTCATAATTGCTATTTTAAAGTCCTTGCCTTGATTCATCTTAATTTTTAAAAAATATTGTATGGAATAATGTGAGTGTTGTTAGTTTTCTTTGAAGATCTGGTAGAATTCTGCCTTTTATCCATATGACCCTGGGCTTTTTCTGTTGGCTACTTTTACTTACTTCTTCTTGTCATTGGTTGATACGGGTCTTGTTGATACATCTTGCTTTAATTTTTATAGAACATGTATATCTAGAAATTTGTTCATTTTTTTATATCTTTCATTTTAATAAAATATACATTTTAAGGTTTGTCTTTATGAATAATGTTTGTCTTTTTCAGGTTTTATTTCTCTGTTTTTTTTCAAAGATTTATTATTTATACAACATTCTGCCTGTACACCAGATCTTACTATAGATGGTTATAAGCCACCATGTGGTTGCTAGGACTTGAACTCATGACCTTTGGAAGAATAGCGAGTATTCTTAACCTCTGAGCCATCTCTCCAGCTATTTCTCTGGTTTTACGAATTTGATTCTTTTGATTTAGTTGACCAAAGATTGGTCAGCTTTGTAATCTTTTCAAAGAACGATTTCAGTTACTTTTGATTGTTTATTTATGTTTTATTAATTTCAGCCCTGATTATGATTTTTGTTTAATTTTTATTGATTCTTTGTGAATTTTGTATCACGTACCCCAATTCCGTTCACCTTCCTGTCCCTCTGTGTCTGCCCTCTGCCTTTGCAATGTCCCCTCCAGAATAAAATGAGACTGAATATATACAAAATCGTGTTGTGGAAAGCTGTAGTACATCACAGTGTGTATGCCATTCTGTCCACACATCTTTATTTGGAAATGTTCATTGCAGTGAGTCATTGGTCTGTTTCAAGGACTCTGGCTTCTGCTACACTATCAATACAGGATCCTCACTGGGATTCCTCTAGGATATCCTGTTGTTGCCCTATGTCATAGAGATCCTGCCGCTTTGCATCTGTAGTCCTGGCCCTTTCTTGTGCTTCAGTAGTTCATAGATGGGGTAGATATTAGAGTGGGCCAACTCCTGAATCTTGGCCTGGGAGAGAGCTGAGTTGATCAGCCCACAAGCTCACCAGTGCTTGCACCAACCAGGGTAAGATCTCCAGCACTGTCCTGACTAGCCCACCCAGTGCCAATAAAGTACAGGGTCAGCTGTCCTGCTTTCTTGTCCTTGGAGCCTGCTCATCCAAGCCTTTACCAGGGGCAGCTCTACTGTGCTGACCAGACAAGTGCCAGGCCCGCTCTTTCAAGTGCTACAGGTGGTAAAGGGTGGGGCCAGCTCGTCTACTCTCATAACCTCTCGCTCAGTTCACCTGCCTGTTGAGGCTGGTGAGGGGATGCATTTCTCCCTTGCTCATGCCACCCAAGGCAGACAATGGGCAGGGCCATCTCTCCTGCTCGCTTGCCCCCCTGCCCCCAGGGTCAGCTCTACTGTGCTGCACCGGAGAGTTGCAGAGACCACTCTCCCAAGTGCTGCAGCTGGTGAGGGGCAGGGACAGCCCCCCCCCTCCCTCGTGACCTTGGGGCCAGCTCTCCTGCCTGCCACAGGCTTCAAGGAAAGAAGGGCATCTCTCCTTTGCCCATGCCCTTCTGGGCTTTTGTTCATTTGTTTTTTAGATTTAATACTATCTTTGAGTGGTTGATCCATCTCTTTTACCATGTCTTCAACCTCTGCTACTCTATATATCACTTGATCTGATTTATTAGTAAGGCTTTCCTATGATCATTTTGTTTTATTTTCCAAGTTTTTTTTTAAATTGGGATTTTTATTTCAGGTTGGCTTTTCTTTAGACATGCTCCTTTTATTAAATTCTCCCTCTTTTTTCAGTTCCAATCTTTTTATTAATTTAAATATATTTTTATTTTTATTAATTACAGTTTATTCACTTTGTATCCCCCTGTACCTCCCTCTATCCTCCCCTCCCAATCCCACCCTTCCTCTTCCCCATCCGTGTCCCTCTCCCAGTCCGCTGAAAATCGAGGTCCTCCTCCCCTTCCCTCTGATCCTAGTCTATCAGGTCTCATCAGGAATAGCTGCATTGTCGTCTTCTGTGGTCTGGTAAGGCTGCTCCCCCCTCGGGGAGAGGAGATTAAAGAGCAGGCCAATCAGTTCATGTCAGAGACAGTCCCGGTTCCCATTACCATGGAGGCCGCTTGGATACTGAACTGCCATGGGCTACCTCTGTGCAGGGGTTCCAGGCCATCTCCATGAGTGTCCTTGGCTAGAGTATCAGTTTCAGAAAAGACCCCTGTGCCCAGACTTTTAGGATCTGTCGCTGTCCTTGTGGAGCTCCTGTCCTCTCCAGGTCTTACTAACCCCACTTCTTTCATAAGATTCCCTGCACTCTGCCCAAAGTTTAGCTATGAGTCTCAACATCTGCCTCGATACGCTGCAGGGTAGAGCCTTTCAGAGGCCCTCTGTGGCAGGCTCCTGTCCTGTTCCCTGTTTTCTCCCTCCTCCGATGTCCATCCTCTTTGCCTTTCTGAGTGGGGATTGAGCATCTTAGCCAGAGTCTTCCTTCCTGGTTAGCTTCCTTAGGTGTACAGATTTTAATATGTTTATCCTATATTATATGTGTAGTATCCACTTACGAGTGAGTATATACCCTGTGTGTCTTTCTGCTTCTGGGGTACCTCACTCAGGATGATCTTCTCCAGTTCCCACCATTTACCTGGAAGCTTCGTGGTTTCCTTGTTTTTTATCGCTGAGTAATATTTCACTGTGTAGATGTACCACAATTTCTGTATC
Organism: Pachyuromys duprasi; assembly: GCA_028658305.1. Taxonomy (NCBI): domain Eukaryota; kingdom Metazoa; phylum Chordata; class Mammalia; order Rodentia; family Muridae; genus Pachyuromys; species Pachyuromys duprasi. The sequence continues at coordinate 26,362,980 of CM053761.1, read as the reverse complement.
CATTCCTCAACTGAGGGGCATCTGGGCTGTTTCCAACTTCTGGCTATTACAAATAAAGCTGCTTTTTAAATTCTCTCTTAATGTCTTAAATTATTTTTATTATCCCTGCTAGGTGTGTTTTCACAGTCTTTATTCTGGTATTTATTTATATTCCCTTTGATTTCCTAACTGGTCTGGGTGCAGGATGCCATGAGGTCCCAGGGTAGCCTAGTGCATGGGATGGCTGGCAGAAGGGCTTTTTTCTGTGGGGATAATACTTGGAGTTCAGGGCCACAGGGTAGCACATGGTGCAGACAGGGCTATGTGGCTGGCATGCGGACAGACTCACTCACAAACTATCAGTTTTACTCTTTTGCCATTGTCCTAACCTCCATTTGAACAAGACTATTGTTCCCCATCTTGGCAACCCTGTTGAAAATTGACCATGTATGATGTGAAGCTATATTTCTGAGCTATGCTATTCTAGTCCATTGGTCTACATGTTCATGTCTATGTCAGTATGACTCTGTTGTGGCTACTATCATGTATCCTGTTTTAGTGTTAGAAATTGTAGGCACTGTCTTTAAACTCTACTTTATTTTGTGGTTCCTAAAGCCTCTACCTCCCTTCCAACCCTCCAACCCTAGGTAAGAAAGAAAGAAGGTTAGAAGGGAAAGGGGACATAGGCCTCTTTGCTTCTCTGGTTGGGTAGGATGGTCGGGTTCTTTTGGGGCAATACCAATCTCAGTCATCAGGATATCTAACAGTCCAGGTAACCAGCAAACCAGCAAGCCCGGCAGCTATCGTGTTCTCTCTTTGAAGCGTTATGTAAGCGTTCTGTCTATTCCTCTCCCCACAGCCACCATTCCTTCTCTCTCTGGGCTCTTTTATTTATATTAACTGCATCTGGCAGAGGTCACGCCCCTGTCCGAGGCAGTCATCAGCTGTGGACAAACTAAGGCAATCTCATGTCCCACATTTGGGAGTAAAACAAAGACCTGCTTACGTAACATAGCTGAGTTGTTTTTTTATTTAATCCGAGCTTCTGAATATTCATTGTAGATACAACAATACTCCCCTTTACACCATAATTTAACATTGTAATATAATGACATATTAATGCAAAAGCAACATTCTTATATAAATAGGCTTGTTTTTTTTTTGAGTTTTTAAAGAAACCAAAATTTCCACGACAAGTAATGTTATTTTCTCTTGTCATACACTCAGCTCTGTCCTGCCTTCCTGACCTGTAGGGAGTGTGTGTCTCTGCCTCCTGACCTACGCTTCCAGCACAGTTGTTTCTTTTCATCCACTCACTGCTCTTCTGACATTGTGCTGCTGAAGTTAACACCGAGGAGATTATATCCTAGTTCTCTTTCCTTCTCTTTAATTATGAAATATTACTTATTGTAGTTTTTTTATTTGCTTTTGTTTTCTTCGTTAGGATTTTGTTTATTTTGTGGTAGTGGGGGTCAAATTCAAGGCCTTGAGCATTCCAAACAAATACTTTACTAGCAAGCTGGATCCCAACTCTTCTATTAAAAATCTGTTTCTTCTGTACTGTTTTTAAGAATTCTTTCTCTTCACATATAACATTTTTGTCGTCATTTGATCTAACTTGTGTTCAAGGCATTAAGAGCTGCCAACAACTATTCCTCAGACTAGAGCCTATGACACCTGCTGTTTCCTCTCAGAATAATAACACTGTAATCCTGGGTACCCAGTAGGATCTATATATCTGTAAAGTAAATTATAAGTTCTTCCGCTGATTCTCTTCACTATCAGGTATCCTTTAGAGATTTTACCCATTGTTGTGGTTGTAGCCATCAGCTTCAAACAGCTGACTTCCAAGCTTGCATTTGGATTAATTTATCAGCCATTGGATTTCTGCTGGGTGAGTGATTATTGCATAACATATTTAGCTAGTAACCATGAAAGGAGTTAGTTTTTCCAAATACCTTTTATCCTGTTTTGAAAAGTAACTCATCACTTGAGTGTTACTTCACTTTGTTCATGTTTGACACACTTATGAGAGGACTCTAGGGAACTGAGTAGGTAATTAAGACTGTCTTACAAAATAAGTAACATTTTACTAGGAGAGGAAATTATGGATGCTATTTTATTCAGGAGAATGCTTAAAGTGGTAACTGCCCAGGAAATGACTCTGGAAACTTAGCTTTCAATACCAATTTAAAGAATCCTAGAATGGCACATGTTAGTAATGGCTCCTACTGTGGAATAGATGATGAATCCGTAGTTATCTCTGAATGGCTAGAAGCGTTCACAGAAATTTCTCGTAGGAGACTGCTGCCGTTCTGGTTTTGTGCTACCTCCTCCATTTAATCACTGCACAGCCTGATTGCAGCCCCTCCCTCTTCTCCTCCCAGTCACACCCTCACATTCCCCTCCTTCCACTCCCTCCTTTCTCCTCAGAGAAGGGGATTGTACCACACCTCTTATTTGTCACAACCCTGTGTTGTCTGTGAACATTCACAGAAGCACTTGAATAAAAGAAAGTTGAAAAGTTCTGAGTTAAGCATTTCAAAAGAAAGAAAAATGATGAAAATATGACTGTACTGAACTAAGTTTATAGCAACAGAGTTTTCTATCATCAATGAAGAAAGAACATACTAAGCCTGAGTTTCAAAGACAGTTGCTAGTAGACAAGCTCCCGCTGGCTGTTCCACAACAGATCACCATGTGCTGTGCAAGAGCCTCTTCTCTTTCCCTTGAGAGTTGGAGCTTGACTGCAGGGCACATGAAGGCTTAGCACGTGCTCTACCTAGGCAATTCTTTCAGTATTCTATTATTTTTTTAAGAAGTGAAAATTATTTCATCAGCTTAGTGAAATGTTTTTGGTGTTTCCAACAGCATTTGAGGAGTCAGGCTTTCCTTACCTAGGTCGGGGCTCCAGACACCACTAAGGTCACTCAGCTGTTTCCATTTTGTGTTTCTAGTTTTACATAAGTATTAGGAGTGCCTTTTAGACAGGTGGTAAAGAAGATTTATTTTGCTAGGATCACAGTCACCAGTTTGTGTGTGTGTGTTTTAAAAAGGGCATAGGCAGGCAGTGGTGATGCATGCCTTTAATCCCAGCACTTGGGAGGCAGAGGCAAGTGGACCTCTGTGAGTTCGAGGCCAGCGTGGTCTACAGAGCCAGTTCCAGGACAGCCAGGATTATACAGAGAAATCCTGTCTTGAAAGAGAAAAGAAAAGAAAAGGCATAGCATCCACTAATTGAAAATCCAAAGTATGAACCAATAAAGGATCTTACAAAACTTTAATTACCAAACAAATATTAATCTCAGGCCTACCACACCTTTTTCGGTGATGTAGAATGCCTACACGCCGTGGACAGTGCCCTGTCCCATTCCTGAGACTTGTCCTTGCTGTCTCCCTTGGCCTCTGGGTTCTACCGGACATCTCTGTGCACTTGCATTGTTCCTTTCAACAACTATGTATAGCAGCTTTGAGCCTTTCTGCTTAAGGCCTAACATTTATTGACATTTTGGGGTTAATTAACATTCTAATCCATCATAAACCTATATAACTTGGCAATTAATGATTGATTTCTTTCTTTCATTATAATAGATGTGCTATTTTTAAGTCAAAATATCAAATTGTTACAGTGGTATAGAGTTTAGTAAATATACTTAGAAAGCTAGTACTGTGGACTTAAGCTAAATATATTTACTCACTATTAAATAATTTACTTTTTACAGTTATAGCACATTCAAAATGTTCAGAGATAGCCAAGCATGGTGGAACACACCTTTAATTTTAGTACTAGAGAGGCGGAGAATAGCAGATCTCTAAGTTCGAAGCCAGCCTGGTCTATATAGTGAGTCGCAGGACAGCTAGAAACCCTGTTTCAAAAAAATAATAATAATAATAAAATAAAATGTTCAGAAGCTTTTTACATATGTAAACTGAATTGGCATTAAGTGCACTTAAACATTGTTTTACTATTTCTTTTTTATTATATTTATTTATTTTGGTATTTTGAGACAGGGTTTCTTTGTGTAGCCTTGGCTGCCCTGGACTAGCTTTGTAAAACAGGCTGGACCCGAAGTCAAAGAGATCTGCCTGTCTTTGCCTCCAAGAGTGCTGGGATTACAGGTGTGCACTACTGTGCCAGACTATCTATTTTTTTTTTTTTAAGATTTGTTTTCTTTATTTTTGAGATTTTGATGCATGGATACAATGAAACACAATCATAGCTATCTCCTCTTACCTCCAAATCCCATTTCAACACCAGCCTCTCCATGAAGAATGGCGGGGTCGGGGGGGTGGGAGGAGGGCGGGCGGGGTGTAGGCCAACTTTGTCTTTTTTGTGTGTTTGAAGAATGGGGACCAGTGCATGCCATGGCAGAAGTCAGAGATTTTTGGATTACTTTCTCTTTGTATTGAGTTCAGATTGTCTTTACCTGATAGGCCCTTGGTTTTGTTATCTTAAAACTAATCAAGGTTTTGAAAACAAAACAAACAAACAAAAAACAAATGGCTTGTTCATAAACTTACTCTGTGTGGTGTGAAAGATCAGTTTCGTGATCTTCTGGTGCTTCTTGATATTTACAAACAATGATTGTACTCTTTAGAGAAGGCTTATCAGGTAGGATTTTTCTGAATTCTTTTTAGTGCTTGCTGGACTGTATTTAGGCTGCTCACCCTCAGGTGTGATCACATGGACTGTATTTAGGTTGCTCACCCTCAGTGTGATCACAACAGTATTAGTACAAGTAGTGTGTACTTCTGTGTAAAAACCCAGGTCCTAGTTAGAAGAAACATGACACACACATTTTGCTGCCACCTCACTGGTAGATTTCATCAATTATTTTAGATATAAAATATTACAAATTAAATTTATATAGACTGGTACTAAGACAGGAATGTTATACTTAGTACCTGTTCAAATTTAGAATTTTATGTTTGTATTAATAAGCTATTCCTTCTCTAAACAGGAGAAAACACACACCACCTTCCACCTGTGAAAGCTCCTCTTCAAACAAAGAAGAAAATAATGAAACATTGTTTTCTTTGTGGAAAGAAAACAGGACTGGCCACTAGCTTCGAATGCAGGCAGGTGGCCAGTTGGAGAAGCTGAGGCTTTCTCCGTGGGGACTCAGCATGGGAATTATACAGAATAAAACCATGTTTAAATAACCATTTATAACATACAGATGATGTTCTAATAGCAACCCTCAGATGAATTCCTTATTGGCTAGATAGCTAACTCATCAGTCGCCAAAAGGCTTAAGTAGAGACTCGACATTCATTGAACTAGGATATAAAAGCCCAGATGTTTTGACTATTACTTGGAAGAGCCTCTTCCTGCAGAGGCTATTTTAAACTGAACACACTGAATCAGATTTGACAGTGTACTATATATTTTAACATTTGGTACAGTTACTTCAAAACATGTATGTATATTTTAAATTTTTTTTGTAAGTATGTCTTTCATTAGCATTGATTGATATCTGCCCTTAATGTCAGGACAAACATCAAAGAGAATTGTGGCCGTTATTCTGTTCACATAAAAATAACTTATTTCGTTGCTGACATGTGTTTTGTGTTCTCTCATGACATAGCTTTTTGTATGGTTTGCCGATTCTGTTTTTTGCTTTTTGTTTTTGTTTTTTGAGACAGTCTCATGATTTACCCTGGCTGGCCTGGATCTTGCTATGTACACCAGACTGGCCTTGAGCCCACAAATATCTACCCGCCAGTGCCTCCTGTTGAGATTAAAAGCATAAACCACCATGCCAAGCCTTACTAGCTAATTTTTATATAATCTAATTTTCTCGTGAGACTTCATTTCTTAGAATTAAAATTTACTAATGTAAGAGATACGGTGGACATGTTTACCAGCTTTTCTTTTTTTTTTTTTCCTTCAAAAAGATATATAGCTGTAATTGATGAACAATTACCTTATTCTTTGGGGGGCTTCATACTGATGAATGGACGAGAACTGTCCATACTGAATTTGCTAAGGAGATTCAGAGGGCTTTTGTCACGCTACCTGAAGTCAAGTTTTTCTCTGCTAAAAAGATGAACCCTCCATGGAAATGTGACTATTCACATAACCTTTTCTTTATGCTTTAGATGTGGGAACAACTTCTGTGCAACTCATCGCTATGCAGAAACTCATGGCTGCACGTATGACTACAAAAGCGCAGGGAGGAGATATTTGCAGGAGGCAAATCCTGTGGTTAACGCACCAAAACTTCCCAAAATCTAGCTCTTCTCTGCGCTTTGCTGCTCTGCCTGAGGAAACCCATTATATTGACAGAAGAAATATTGTTTAGACTGCATTATTTTTGTTCGACTCCAAAGATTTGCCAAATAACAAGAGCACACAGTGCATACTGTTGGAGAATGAAAATGCCTACTGTATTGATGTCTTTATTTTTTGGTGAATCAAAAGTTTTAAAAGTAGTTTAAAAACTTTACACTATAATGATTTAGTTTTGTTATTGAATGTCTGTGTTAAGTGTTTTATATTTGAGATTGGAATTATTTATTAGACAAATCTTCAAAAGATGCACTTTAGGAAGTTACTATTGGCCCTGTAACCAGGCTTCCATGTAATACAGAAATGAGTGGTTCTGTAACAGCTCTATTCAAACTGAGCACATTTTGACCTTTTGTCTTTCATTTCTTGTGGGGATAGGGTAGAGGGAGTTTTTAAATATAAATCCCACGTGTGAAAGTTTATGAGGTTTACTAGCAAGTTCTTTTTTAAAGAACATTTGTTTTTCCAGTGTGATTTTTTAACACATATATTTCTTCCATATTCAGATTGGCATTCATATGTGTATCCATTCTGTAGAACACATCATGTTAATGTAGTATACATTTCTTAAAATACTACTTTTTAAATGGTAGTTTCAAAATAACAGTGTCTTACCTGTTGCCATTGGAAACAGAAACCAACTTTCCACTTTTCAAAAAATGGCTATATATATTTTTAAAAGTCTCACAAACTTGGTTTATTTTTCTTACGTATTGAGTGCTTTTACAGGGGAAATTCAAATAAATATTCAACTTCACTATGACTTTATTTGATTATTTACAACACATTTTCTTTTATAAAGTACTTAGATAAATCAGTGATTTATTATACTTGGGGGAAATGACTGGCAGTATGAAAATATAATTTACCATTCAGGACTTTGGAGGGCCACTGAAGCTGATGTTGAACCCCAGGCAACAGCTGTTAGGAGGCCTAGCTTGTGGCTACATTCTGGTCTCCTACAGGAGCTCCAGAAGGTCACTTTGGTGCTTCATAGACCATGTACTCCACTGAGGGTTGCCTAGAGAGCTCCTGATAATCTTCCCTTATTTCTTGTAAGAGACTGAATATTGATACACAAAGATGACATCAGACTTACAGTGAGGTACATTTGTAAAAAAATTTGTTAAAAATATAATAGGAAAGCCTTGCAATTAAAGATGGAGGGAATGCTTTTTTTGTTTTGTTTTTTAGAGACTACATTTTTTTTTTTTTTTACAATGTAGTCTGGGCAAGCTTTTGATTTTGCAGCTGCTTTTAAGCCTCAGTCTCTCTTGTGCTAGGATTATGGGCTTGAGTTACCACACCCTGCTAAAGGTACGCTTTGTATGTGTGGTGCATATATGTAAGTGCATGAGTGCATTCAGATATGTGAGTGTGTGATTGCCATCAAAGGACAGATGAGGCCAGAGCAGGATGTCAAGTGACCATGATTAGTAGGTCGCCCTTCAGTGACATGGTCCTAAGTGAGATGGGTCAGAGATAAGAAGATAGGAATGCTGGGTGTGGAGATCTTACACCAGGCAAGCTTATTGTTAAGAAGCACAGCATCTTATATACTATTTCCAGGGGAGCTGTGGGACAGGGGCTGCATATGCTATCATATAATGGGGTGAAGGTAGCAGGAAGCAGTCAAACAGTGTTGTACAAAAGGGAACACAGGATATCTCAAGAGTATCACAGGCTGAACACATAATAGCCTTGGGACTGATTACAGACTCCAGTGTCTTTAGGGGGAAAAGCCACATTCTCAGGAATCAAAACCTTAACTCCTTTGAGGCCTGGCCACCAGCACCAGCCTGGACCTTGGCAAGCCTACTCCTGGGCAAAGACAGAACTAGGTCCCCTTTGTCTTTTCACTGGGGCCTCTGAGAAAGCCTTGGATTGTCTGTCTCTGTACAGTCAGTGTTTTTATCACTCTCCACTTTACTGCCTTGAGACACAGTTTTGTCATTTTGCCTGGCTCGCTAACCAGCAGAGCCTGGAAAGTTATCCATGCTGATTTGTGAACTTACCATATCAGATGTACATGGGCACACATCAAACCACTTTAGGAACACCAGGCATGGGTAGTTGTGTTGGCACACACTCATTTTGAGACTGCTACTGAGACTGATTCAGGAGGACGTTGAGTTAAAGTCCGCGTGGGCTGAACTGTGAGATATTGTCCCCAAAACAAAACAGCTAGGTATGTGAGTTTGTCAAACGCCAGATCAACAGTTGATGTGCTCTTCCTCCTCTGAAACACATCAAAGGAAAAAGGCATCTCGGCGCGGCATGGCAGCAGCACTGACTGGTTGGCAGATGGCTGGGACTCTGCCCAGGATCTTCACCACTTCCTGCTTGTGTGTACACCTCAGCAGCCTGATTTTACTCTGCTGATTTGAAGTCGCTCTCTTCTAAGCCACTTGGACCCTCGGACTCATCCTCACCTACACCTTGAAGCATCCTGAGCGGCTGGTAGTGTCTTATTTGACCACCTGAAGAGTGTGTGTGTGTATGGGCTCTCCATACAAATTTCTAAACTTTGGTGGTACCCATAACCCCTTTCAGCCTCTCTGCAGTGTAAAACCACTTTGTGAATTGTGTGAGGTAGAAAGTGATCATGCTTATCAAGTGAAAACAGTAAGGTCAAGGTGAGGAAAAGGACATAGTGTGTGTGCATACTGCTACGTTGTAATTCTGATGCTGTAGAAAGATAAGTGTAGCTTACTCAGCACAAATAATTATTTTTTTTTAAATTGTATGTGCCTTGGTGTTTAGCCTGCATGTGTGTCAGCTCTTGGAGTGACATTTGTAAGCTGTCATGTGGGTGCTGGGAATTGAACTCTGGTCCTCTGGAACAACCAGTGCTTTTAAGTGCTGAGCCATCTCTCTAGCACCCCATACTTTATATATATATAAATTTACTCATTGTTTTCAGTTTGAGGCCTGGCCCAAATAACTTATTCTGCCCCTCCTTCTCTTTAAAAAAACAAACCAGTTTTAGCTGAAGACATTTTCAGATAGTCTTGGATTTTTTTAAATCAATCTTAATCTCTTAAGGTGTTAGGAATTTTCAAATATTCAGAGATAAAATAGAGAGCTGGGATGTAAAAAAGTAGTCAGCATTCGTCGGGGGAGCTATCCCCTAATTTATAAGTACTTGAAATCAGTGCTTTAACTCATTCAATGCTTATGCAGTGCAACTCACATACAGTGACTGTAATGAGGTGGAAAGAGAATGGTGAAATAGACTGGTAGACTTTTTTTTTTTGCAGTACAAAGATTTTGACTAGCTAACCAGGCCACTATCTAATTGTAATTTTCGTAATATAAAAGAGAAATGATATGAGGGAAAATGGGGTAGAGAAAACTTGTCTCAAAAATTTTTTTTTTAATTTTCTGAGTTGGACTTCACCACTTTGGGGAGCTCAGATGTCTTGCTGAGTGACATTTCACTGACCTGAATTCTATTACAAGAAAGTATGGAAGTTAAAGTATTTTGCTTTTCTTTCTTTTTTGGAGGTGGTGATGCTTTTCTCTTTTTGAGTGGTGGTGGTAGTGTTGAGACAGGGTTTCTTTGTGTAGCCCTAGTCCTGGAACTTACTCTATAGACCAGGCTGTCCTTGAATTTACTGAGATCCACCTGCAGAGTGCCTCCCTAGTCCTGGGATTAAATGTGTATGCTATCACCTCCCCCTGGCCTTTTTGCTTTTCTATCTGAGTAGCTTCAAACAAGAGTTTACAAATGGATACAGTGTTGTTTGGCAACAATATTTGCTACAGTTGATTTTTAAAAAATTTTTCGAGATGGGATTTTTCTGTGTAACCTTGGCTGTCCTGGACTTTCTTTGTAGACCAGGCTGGCCTTGAACTCACAGAGCTCTACCTGCCTCAGCCTCCCAGAGTACTGCGATTACAGTTGTATGCTGCCATGCCCTGCTCAGTTGATTAGATTTCAAGAGAGAAGAATGTAACATTTGTAGAAGCAAAATATAAAGAAAACTAATGAAGAGCACACAGCAGACTAGATCATCCACAAAGTGACTATCCAGTCTTCTAAGAAGAAAATGAAAGCTGGGGGTGCTAGTGCAAACCTGTACACTGAGTTACTCAGGAGGCTGAGGCAGGAGCATCATTTTGTCACTGGTATAGATACATCTGTGAACTCCCCCTCCCATTATCTCTTGGGGACCCTAACAAGGCTGCCCAGGATTTGATGCAGAAAAAGGATTGTAGGCATGGCCAGTCAGAAGCAGACTTGGGAAGTACAACTATTTTAGTACAGGCTTAATCATGAGGTTTACGAAAAGAGCCTCAAGGAGAAAACAGGGCACATACAAGGACATGGATGTCTGCTTCTCTGAGAAATTAGGAAATTAAGACAGCAAAGTGTTGAAGGGGTTCCTCAAGGGGCAGTGGCAACTGCTTCTGCATTAGTCATATATACTATTTTGGTGTCTCTCAAGTTATTTCTCAAAAGGTTACTAAGGAACCTTTTCCCTCCTCTCTCTTCTGATGATAAACGAGGTGAGGTGGCTTGGAGATGCTTTAGATGAGATTTGATAAATCAGGGTAAAACCAGGAAAGGCTGGGGTGCCACAGGCTTTAGTGCATGTCTTCCTCCTCTAAATGGAGTCTCTGGTGGAATCCTAGAAAATACAGATTTAAAGCTAAGGAGGTAAAAAAAATGTCAGACAAGAAGCTCCACCTATGTGACTGGTGAGGAGGTCTCTTCTCCTGCCTTCATACTCCCATCTCTCGAGCCTTCCTGACTTCCCTTCTGGATCTTAAGGGATTCAGAAGGCGGAGGCTCCACTAGTTCCTTCAGTCTCGTTGGGGATGTTGAGCCTACCTACCCACGTATCCAGGGTCTCAGCCTATCTGGACTAAAGGGATATGGTTTTGCTTGGGGATTGGCAGGCAGTCATTTGAAGGAAATCTAGAAGACAGATGTCAATACTCTAGACATCAAATCACATACACAGTGACACATATAGTTGATATGACTAAGATTAGCATTCAAAATCTCAAGGAAGGCCTCTTTATCACGAGTGTATCCTAACCATGATGTTAGTGAATGATTAGATGAGGCAGAATGGGACAGATTTAATCTGGGTCTGTAAATCTTAGTGGACTGAGGACTCTTTGTTCTTATGCTGTTGCCAAAGTATGGAGTGGGATCAGGTCTTGTGATATAGCCATCTTCATCTGAAGTTTTGAGTTTAAGAGTGAGATCATAAACTAAACATCACTTAAAAAATATGTTTTTAACCCATTTTTCATTTTTAATAACTTTTTGTGTGTGGCTATGTCTCATTGCCGTTTCTATAAGACCCAGAAGCAACAGTACCCCAGTAGCAGTGAGGATGCCTCATGCCCAGATCTTGGTTTCTGGTACAATTTCCCAATGATACTGCCTTAGAGAGGAGGCTGGTCATAGTGCTGGGGCAGGAAATATATAAACAAACTGAGAGTAAGCACATTATTAAAAAAAAAATTACTGGGCAGTGATGGCATACACCTTTAATCCCAGCAGAGGCAGAGGCAGGCAGATCACTGTAAATTCAAGGTCAGCTTGGTCTACAAAGCAAGCTCCAGGACAGCCAAGGCTATACAGAGAAACCCTGTCTTGAAAAACCAAAAAGTAATAAATTAAAAAAAACACCATGAATCTCCAATAATAATGACATGTCAGAAGGACACAAGAGTCACATGAATGTGCTAAGTGACCAGATCTTGAATAATCTGTGCAACAAAACATCACTGAGCCAAAACCCAAAGAGTGAAAGGCTTATTAAAAGATGTAATGGGAACAGGGACTGTCTCTGACATGAACTCAGTAGTCTGCTCTTTAATCACCTGCCCCTGAGGGGGAGGGGGTTCAGACTTACCAGGCCACAGAGGGTACAACACAGCCAGTCCTGATGAGACCTGATAGGCTAGGTCAGAGGGAAGGGGAGGAGTAGCTCCCCTATCAGTGGACTAAGGGAGGGGCATGGGAGGAGATGAGGGAGGGAGGGTGGGATTGGGAGAGGACGAGGGAGGGGGCTACAGCTGGGATAGAGTGAATAAGCTAATAAAGTTAATTTTTAAAGTATTAAGGGTTGGAGCTTCAACACCATTACTTTGGAAGATAGAATTCAGTCTGCAACAGATACTACATTATGCTGTGGTTTCCAATTAATCCCCTAAAGTTCAGAGTCTATTTCTTATTCATATAAAACCAATGATCTGAGCAGTCTTCTAGGGTAGCTGCCCAATAAAGTAATTTGGACTCGGGCTGTTTACCTCAGGGAGCTTCACAGTGCTCTTGCATGTTGTGGTAGCAGAAGAGAAAACTGGAGAGTTGCCTATGGCTCTTAAATGTTCCTTATCTAGATGTGTAAGTCCTCAGGGCCTTGTTGCTCACCAGTGGTTGGTTACAGCACTACCCTGGATTAATTGCATAATTGCAACCAAAGAAGAGATCCAAAGGGTCAGTCACAGGGCACAGTCTTCTCAAACAACCAGCACCAACTCTGTTTATTAAACAATGAAAAGAGAAACTAAAAAATCCACATGCACCCAACAACAAACCTCCCAGCTTGCTGTCAACAATTGCAGCAAATTTCGTTTTACAATCTGTGTGTTTGTGTGTGTCTGTGTGTGTAGTTTGATACAGTCTTGCTCTGTTGCTCAAGCTCAATTCAAGGCCTGACTGAGTGATCTCCAGCCTCAGCGTTTGGCACAGCTGAGGCCACAGGCATATGCCTCCATACCCACTTTAGGATTGTTTTTCCAATTCCAACTCAATTGTCCAAACATCTCATTCTTGAAGAATGAGTCTTCGGATGAGCTTGATCAAAGAAATTGGCTTCATAAACAATAGAAAGCAACAACAACAACAAAAGGAAAACTGCTCTGTCATCTAGGGTTGGACCCTCCAGGGTCACAAGCAAAAACAAATCTTTTCCATAAATTATCCCAGGTGTTGCTCTGGTGGGAAGGAGTCCACGCTTTAAGATCATGAAGTGTAGATTCCAGAGTGGCTCTTCCACAACCTAGTTAAGAATTCATCTCTTAATTTGTTTGCAACTTTCTGTCATTGCTCACACTTCAGATCCACTGTGTTCAGTGCCGTTATGGTCATAGACAATTGCAGTATGTTTTGTCAGACATATATTTTTTTAGGTCAACTCTGTAACATAGACTTGACCCTGAACTTATGATCTCTTGTTTTGGAAGCCTCCCAAGAGCAGAAACTAAAGGTGCACACTACCACATCGACGGTAACAGCATCTTTTGTTTGCAATGAACCTTTCACTAATAAACCAGTGCATGCTTTATACACTTTAATCATTTGAGTTTGATGTGACTAGTTCTAGAGTAAAAGCAGAAACCTGGCTCATAACTCACTTATCATCCCATTATCTTTAAATCAAGGTGATTTCCAGAAGAACCCATTTTGGCTTTGCTGCATGGATCCAGATGTTTTGTCTCCTGACAGTTTAAACAGCCAAATATGCAAAATGATCAGCACTGTAGGGAGTAATGTGATTAGCTAAACTAACAGTCCTACCTCTAGACAACAAAAAATTGTGAGGTACTACAGGGATTTGCTTGCAAACCTCGAAGGGATTAAAACATATATACTCTTCAATGCACCGTGTAATGAAGATTATTGGATAAGTTAAATTGCCAGTGGCTGAAAGCTCTGCTTCTGTAAGGTGTGACTTAAGAAAATCATAAGTTTTAAGAAACAGTAAGAGCTGGGGATGAAACAGTGCTGGCTTCTGCGAGAAACGCAGGGTCCAACCAACAGGGGCGAGGAGAAGTCACAAAGCATGCCAACCTAGAGGTATAATCAGGAAAAGAATCTAATGTAGAAAAAGTAGAATCAAATACTCATGCGTGTCTACATGGACAGCAATATCCTCATAAAAATTATGAATACTGTATTTCCATACTCCTACTGTATACAACCAGTATCTCTCTAGGTTAAGGAGTGGGAGAAAAAACAAAGCCCCTGCCAGTCCATACAAACAAACGTTTCGTCGCTTGGTTCCCGCTGCTCATACTTCCATTTGCTAGCTTCACGCGCCGGAAAGTTTCCCTTCCTCTAGGCCGAGAAGGTGAAGCCAGGCGGAGTCTTATCTCACAGCAGCCTCACCTAGCTCGGCTGGCATCCTCACCGTGGGCGCCCCGTCGCCCAGAGTTCCTCCCGGGGCCCCGCGAGGCCACGCCTTCCCAGCACGCCAGGTCGCCCCAGCAACGCTTCTGCCTGGGGCGCGACGGGCACGTGACCCGCGCGTCACGTGACCGGTCAGTCGGCGTCCTCTCGCTGGGTGGTGTAGCCTGCGCGCTGACCCAGCGGCCCTGCGGCGTCCGGCCTGTGTCATGCAGGAAGCGGGCCGCGCGCGGAGCTCGGCGCCCACCTGAGCTGCTCGCGCCGAGGTGCGGCGTGGCGGGGGCCCGCGCGCCGGGGGCCGCCAGGGGTGTGGCCGCTGGGAGGTCGCGACAGGTGGCTGCGTCGTGGTCGCGGCCCCAGGAGAGGCCGCGTGCAGCGGGGCGGGGTCCGGTCACCAGATCCGCGGGCGGCCGAAGGCCTCGGGCGGTCTCAGGTGAAGTCCTGCCCCGGCTGGGCTGTGCGGCCGTGCACCGAGCAGCCCTTCCTGCCTTTGCCTCAGTTTTCCACATCCGTGATGGAAGCGTGGACTCCTGCTCCCTGAGTGCCTGACGTGGCGTCCGGAGAGTCCTGCTCAAGTGGAAGCGCTGGAGGGAAAGCGTAGGTAGGCTGCTTTGCATTTTAATTGCTGCCCTTTTGCTAGTCTTTATGTTTTTCTTGGAACCGACTTGGATTCTCTATCTGAGTCAGGTTTTTAATAGTGAACTTATTTGGGAGAACCATAATGGCTCATGTTCATGTTCTCACGATGAGTCCTCCCTTAAGGGAAAAACAAAACAATAAACCAAAACACCAAAACCCGCTTCTCTGAAAGCCCCTTTGAAACCGGGAGGGGTGGGGTGGGAGAAAACCCTTTCTTCTTCCTCTTTGTCTCCTCCACTTTAAGGACACACAGTGGTCACACAGCTGACAAGATTTATTATGAAGTGGTGCTGGTTTTGTTGTTATTAATTTGATGGTGTCTGAAATAAATGTAAAATGGTCCTTTCCATTATTTTTTTTATTTCGTTGTGCAATTAGAGAGATAATCAGCATATAACTTATCTCCTGGAAAAAGCACCAACATTTCCGATCAGTCCCAAGAGGAGCAAATGTGTGTTTATATAGTAGAGTTCACACCTAGTTGCTTGCTTAGTTACTCAAATGGGAATGGAATACTTCATTTAGAATACTCAAATCACATTATGTGAAAAAGAATGTATGAGCTACACTTGCTAGAGTTAATGGAATGACATAGATACTTTTAAAAAACTAAATGTTGAAAATCCGAAGCAAGGGAATTTGGAATTTTGAGAGATTCCATTTAGGAGGAAAAATACCCTGTTGGTTCCACTGAGTGAATACGTACTGAGTGGGAAGTAGTGGGGTCCAGGCAGAGGCAGTTAACAGGAAAGTTAAAATAAAAGCAGCACGTACCGGCCTAAGTTCTTGTTTCTGGAGATTTTATTGATAAGAGGTGTACTGAACTTTGATGTTAGAAGGGGAAACTGCTGAGCATGATGGCGCATGCCTATAATCCTGGCACTGGAAGGCGGAGGCAGAAAACACATTTTTAAAAAGTTTGTCCCCTGTGAGGGGAATGGACATTGGAGGTCTAACGACAGTGGGACCCAAGATGATTCACTTCCTTTACCTTCACTTTAAGTTAGGTAACTAGGATTTTGTTTGTTGTTGTTTTGGTTTGGATTTAGCTTCTGTTCTTTAGTGTGGAATTTGTTTTTCACGGCTTGGCTACAACTAGGATTGTAAAATACAGTATTCACAATTAAACATGAATTTCAGGTAAACATAATATACGCGGGGCATACCTGAACTAATTCATCATTTACCTGAAAACTGTTCATTTGCTTTTTGTTGTTGCTGAATATGACTGCTTTATCTTCAATGTATTTGTTTCATTTAAGTTAGCGCTAGAAAAAAAAAAATTAGCCCAAGGCCTAGACTGGATGTAATTGATTTTCTTGTTAAACTTCTCTGTTGGGGGTGCAGATGTGGCTCTGCAGCAGGGGCACCCTTGGCACTCGTGGGGCTGTTGTCCAGTTTCCAACCCCAAACAAAACACCAAGCAAAAAATGAAGACCCCTCTTTACTATCAGTTGAACCATCTACTTGAAGGGCATCACTCTGTCACATGTGTTATGTTCCTTTTTTTCTCTGCCAAGTGGTCTTTCTTTCTGGGGACTGAACATAGGGTCTCATACCAGGCAACTAACTGCTCGGCCACTGATCCACAGCCCACAGCCGGTTGTTTTTTTTGTTTGTTTGTTTTTTATTTTCATAATGAGTACTGTATTTACATTGTCTCCTCCTCTTTCTGTTCCTCCCTCGTGCCCCCAAACTCCCTCTGAATTTCATGGCCTCTTAGCCTTATTCTTTAATTATTATTGTTTTACACACACACACACACACGAATACAACTTGTTGAGTCCCCTTAGTGTTGCTTGTATGTACATGTGTTAAAGGCTGACTACTTGAGATTGGAAATTTCGGTAACCTATTAGGAAGCTTGTCCCTGGAGAAGACTGATTCGCTCGCTCTCTTAGCAGCCATTAATTATATGTAGCTCCTCTTCCAAGGGCGAGGCTTTATAAGATTTCCCCCATTGATATTGGCATGTCAAAAGGTGTTGTCATCCTTCAGGTCTTGCTTAAGAAACCATACTGTTCCCAGAAGCAGGAAGATACACACAGTATATACTCACTTATAAGTGGATATTAGGTGTATAATATAGGATAAACATACTAAAATCTGTACACCTAAAGAAGCTAAGCAAGAAGGAGGATCCTGGGTAAGATGATCAATCCTCTTTCAGAAAGGCAAACGGGACAGATATTGAAAGAGTGAGAAAACACAGGGGACAGGACAGGAGCTTAACACGGAGGGCCTCTGGAAGACACTACCCAATAGGGTATCAAAGCAGATGCTGAGACTCATAGCCACACCTTGGGCAGAGTGCAGGGAATCTTATGAAAGAAGGGGGAGATAAAAAGACCTGGAGGGGCCAGGAGCACCACAAGGAGACCAACAGAACCAAGAAATCTGGACACAGGGGTCTTTTCTGAGACTGATAACTCCAATCAAGGACCATGCATGGAGATAAGCTAGAACCCCTGCACAGATGTAGCCCATGGCAGCTCAGTCTCCAAGTGGGTTTCCTAGTAATGGGAATAGGTACTGTCTCTGACATGAAATCGGTGGCTGGCTCTTTGATCACCTCTTCCTGGGGTGGGGATGGGGGCAGCATTACCAGGTGATAAAGGAAGACAGTGCAGCCAGTCCTGATGAGACCTCATAGGCTAGGGTCAGAGGGAAGGGGAGGAGGCCCCTCCCCCACCCCATCAGTGGACTTAGGGAGGGGTATGGGAGGAGATGAAGGAGAAAGGTGGGATTGGGAGGGGCTGAAGGAGGGGGCTACAGCTGGGATACAAAGGGAATAAATTGTAATTAATAAAATAAATAAATACATTTTAAAGATAAAGAAAGAAAATGGAACCATACTGTTGATTTTTGTGGCTGTAGCTTCCCTGTCATATACAGAACACACTGTCATCCTGGGCATCCGGCTCCTTTATCTTTCCACCCTGTCTTCTTACATGTTCCCTGAGCCTTAGTCATAGGGGTTGTGTTATAGATATATTAGGGCTGCTTACCCCCTCAATCAGTTTTTCTCTGCGTTTTGTTCACTTGTGGCTTTCTCTGATGGTTCCTGTCTGTCACAGAAAGAAGCTTCTTTGATGACGGATGAGACCTACACTTTTTTGTGGGTATGAGGATAAGTGTTCACAATGCAGTTAGAAATTATGCTGATTAGCCAGGCTTGGTGCCACACACCTGTAATTCTAGCATTCAGGGAGGCAGAGACGGGCAGATCTCTGAGTTTGAAGCCATCCTACTCTACAAATCAAGTCCAGGACAGCCAAGGCTACACAGAGAAGCCCTGTCTCAAACCCCCCCCCCCCAAAGAAATAAATTACACTAATTTACTAAAGTATGTTCTCTTCCAGGGTCCTGGGTCTCACCAGTCAGGAGTAGTTGGCTAGATTTATAATGTGAGTCTTATACCTCCTCCTGTTGAGCTGGCCTTAGATCCAGTTAGATGACTGTTGGTTACTCTTAGCGTAAAGTGCCAGTTCCTTTGTTACTTTGCTATTGCTGTGAAGAGACATCTTGACCAAGGCAACTTGTAAAAGAAAGCACTTAATTGAGGGCTTGCATACAGTTTCAGAGGGTGAGTGTGTGACTATCGTGGGGAGCATGACAGCAGATAGGCAGTCATGGCACAGGAACCGGAGCTAAGAGCTGACATTTGATGTTGGCTTCTGATTAGTTTTTATTTGAAGTGTATTTTGTTTTATCAGGAAAGAGATACTTACTTGCTTCCTGGTCCAGTTTGCTTAGAATGATGTGTTTGTTTGCATTCTATTGTGATACAACGTGAGGAGGTAAGAATTTATTTCAGCTTATAGCTTGAAGTCCATCATGAAGAAAAGTCAGGGCAGGAACTTGAGGCAGGAACCTGGAGGCAGGAACTGAAGCAGAGGCCGTAGAGCAAAGCTGATTACTACTAGCTTGCTTCCTGTGGCTTATTCACTCTGTTTCATTGTAGCATCCAAGATCATCTGCTCAGATGTGGCACTGCCCACAGTGAGCCAGGCCCTTCCACATCAATCGTTAATCAAGAATATGCTCCACAACTTACTATGGGCCAATCTGATGAAAGCATTTTCTCAATAGA
Organism: Pachyuromys duprasi; assembly: GCA_028658305.1. NCBI lineage: Eukaryota > Metazoa > Chordata > Mammalia > Rodentia > Muridae > Pachyuromys > Pachyuromys duprasi. The sequence goes on along the minus strand of CM053761.1, from coordinate 26,343,825 downwards.
GGTTCTCTTCCCAATGACCCTAGCTTGGGTCAAGTTGACAAAACCTAAACAGGTCACATATTTTTTCCATCCTTTCTCTTCAGGGTAGCTCCTTTCTTTGAAAGTAAGATGCATTTCTTATAGACAATGGATTGATGAGTTTTGTTTCTTTTCTTTTTCTTTTTCTTTTTTTAATTAAGCCAGCATCCTTTATTCTAATCCTTCTAGGTGGCAGCTGCCACCTGTCCAGATCTCTGTCCCTGAGGTGTTAGATAATGGCTGCTGTCTTGGTCCTTTTCTACCATCTTCAGCCCCTCCAGGGCTTGGAGGACCCAGCAGACCACACTCTTGGAGCTTCTGCTGCAATGACTAGGGCTGATGCTGTTTCTTTGCCATCCTCAGTAGATCTTGGTCATGGAGCCAACCCCTGCACCACCACGGAGGTACAGGTGCTACGATGTGGAAGCAGCTGTTTGTGGAACCAGTTCTCATCACAGGGGGCAAGCTCTTTATGTCTGGCCACCTTGACTGTGTCCACCCATTCGGGAACTTTCAGCTTTGCAGATTTTTTGAGGAAGGCTGCCAGAGCTCTGATGAACTCCTGCTGGAGTTTTCGTACAGTCACACACATACACAATCGCTGTGTGTCTATGAGCTCTCATATTGTTTATGCGTTTGTGTCCTTTTTTCCTTTGGTTGTGTGTCTGATTGAACGTGTAGCAGATGCGGAAGCTGGTTGACTGGGGCTATGCCAGGGACGCCAGTGCGTAAGCTTCTTGGTTGAGGGTAGTTCAGGAAGAGGCGGTGAGTGATCTGTGTCTAAGCCTGCTGGTGTGGAGTAGGTTCATGGGCTGCTGAGCAGCACCAGGACCAGCATGAGTAACCATGCCTGGTGCACATTGTTAACTTTACTATTGCTGAGTTGTGTTTTCAAGGACTTGGGCTGTTTCACTTTCCTGTTAGCAGTGTCAGAGAGTTCTGCTACCCTGCCTGTGTGCTCACCAGTGTTTAGTATAAGAAAATCAATTGTCTAATGAAGGTATGAGAGTGTCTAAAGAACTCATCATACACAGCAGCAAGACAGCAAGTACCTTCTACTGTCTGACATTCCAACCTTACAATGTACAGAGAGAGCTAAACCAGAAAACAAGCAAAGGATTTGATTGAGTATTTCTTTAGATAAGACAAACAACTGACCAGTAAGCAGAAAAAATGCTGAAGGCAAATGCAAAATAAAGATCACAAGGAAGATCTGGGATGTCATCAGAAGTCTAACAAGGCCAAGAGTTCAACCCCCACCCCATTTTATAGTGAAATACCATATCATACTTACTAGCATGAGTAAAATTTAAAAAGACAGATACAAAAAGTGTTAGTGTGGTTGTGAAGAATTGGAATTTCCCTATCCGGTCAGGGGACAATGTGAATTAGTCTGGCAGTTTCTCCAGATTATATACAGTGATACATCATGACATTGTGGTTGCATTCCCAAGTAATGTACCCATGAAGAATGTAAACGTAACTGTGCCAAACCTAACACAGAAACCTGTGTTATTTAGAATAGCTCAAAAGTAGAAACAACTCGAATTTACCAGCTGATGGAGAGAGAATTGGAAACTCAAAGTCATAGTGAAACCTCATTTCATAGTGAAATGAGTGAAACCTCATTTCAAAGAAGAAGGAAAATTGTGGGGAGAAGATGGTGTAGATACTTAAATATATAACTCGTTCATGTCTTTCTCTATTGGTAGCTATAGCATGCTCCAGATTTTGCCTTTTATAATGATATATATATATATATATACACACAAACATTGGTGGTATGATTATTATGTTATAGAATCCTGAAAATAGGACTCTTGAGGATTTGTGTTGGGTGGTAGCAGTTGTTTGCCTTATGTTCAGGGAAGCTGTGCTCTCATTAATGAAATGTAGATGTGTTGTACATCACCTTTTTATTTTGATACTAGAGGACTTGGCTGTCTTAAACTCTTCATTTACCTTTACTCTACTCTTGATCTTGGTTATAGTCCTGTTTTTAGTGAAATCAATAATTAATATTTAATCAGTGACCTATTGTTGAATCACCGAGTCACCTACAAGTCTGCGACTATATCCCATCTCTTTAAAAATCTTTAGTTATCAAATTTCCTCTCTAGTTTTTCAAATGCAAATTTTAATTCTTTCTTGATGTTTATCATTTGTGTTGTGGGTATTAATATTTACTATTGATGTATCTTTTAGTTAAGCAGCAGTTATTCTTAAACAGCTGTATAACCAAATCACCACACAGAGACTAGGATTTATTTAATTAACCTAGAGCACAATACTGGGCAATAGTTATTCCATCCTAAATCTCCAAGCCCGCATAGTTTCCTACCATTCAGATTCACCCATTATACTTGCCTTTAGTGATATCTTCGGTCCAGTTCATTTCTTGTTCCAAGACCTCTCCTCTAGGTTCTCCTCCTCTCCTCTCCCCCTGCTTCCTTCCTCTTCCTCCCACCCTATCCTCTCCATTGCTCAACATTGTGGCTGGTTGTTTTAATTGACAGTTTAGAGAACAAATGGTGGCATGTTTACACAAACTTGAGACAGGTGATGTTTATAATAAGCATCACAATGCAATGTCCAGCTTGAAACCAGATAGTGGGGGAGAGAAATCAGCATTTGAATGAACAAGGGTAAATTGTATACATTCCATAAGAACATTATACCAACACATCTGTCATTGTTTCCTCTTCTCTGTGCCTTTCTGGGAAACCCTTTGCTTATTCCAGACCAATGAAATAAGAACACGATGATTTGTTTGCACTCAAAGTTTTGAAAAACATCTAAGCTATACTGTGTTGTAATAATAATAGCAACAACTGCATATTTCTGCAATACAAAATCCAACAGAAGTTGGTATTATTTCCTCTATTTGTTGCTATGCCAAGACAGCAGACGGGGAGTTAGCTGGAGTATCTCAAGTGAATGTGGAGAGGCATTCTAAGCCAGACCTGACAGTGGCTTCTACAATGTAGTGACTAGGATTAGGTCACATGACATCTAACATAATTGGAAGAAGATTGGAAGATACAATCTTAGATTTCTCAGGAACAGTAAGCTGTAGTGAGTGAGGAGTACTGATGCTGGCTGTTACACTCCTCAGACTGTGTCATTCTCCCTGGGACACACCGCACACAATACTCTATGTGAAGAAGGCTGACCAGAGTCCCTCCAGTTATGGCTGCCAGTTCAAAGTGCAGGATCTCTGTCTTGTTCATGGCTGTCAGTTCAAAGTGCAGGTTCTCTGTCTTGTTCATGGTTGTCAGTTCAAAGTGCAGGATCTTTGTCTTAGAAGAGCCTCTGGGAAATGCCTGAGAATATGAACTCTCTTTACCTAGGCTTCTCTCAGTGCTTCATACTGTAGATGAGCTCCGTGCCACTCACTAGAGGCTAGCTTGCTTTTGTGTGAGTATCTTTGCGGTAGTCAGTGCAAAAGTTGATGCTTTAATAATTTGGTGGACATGGTGGTGCACGCCTGTAATTCCAGCACTCAGGGAGGCAGATCTCTGGGAGTTCAAGGCCAGCCTGGTCTACAAAGGGAGTCCAGGACAGCCAAAGCAACACAGAGAAACCACTGTCTCAACAACAACAACAAAAACTTTGATTCTCATTTTGAAATAACCTTCCATTTTATTCCCAGAGGCTACTTACTATAAACTTTTATACCTCATCTTGAGTTGTTAAAATGTATTTTAAGTATATTTCCAGGGAGGGTACCTTTTACTTGAGATTTTATGTAAGTACAAATACTTTGAAGAATGACTAGAAGCCTTAAATTTAACACTGCTCTGGCAGTTGTAGGGATGTTCTAGGACTTGCCCAGATGGAATATGAGCTTAGCAGGATGACTAATGTCACTGTCACTGAGTTTGCCATATAACCACTGACCTGGCTTTGTCATTGTCATGTGGGATGATAACCACTTTTCCACAGGGGTCCTTGTGAAAATTAATTGAGGTATTGTAGGCCAGAGATCTACATATGCAGAGCACAGACCTGCTACTGACATTTGACCTAGGTATTTATTCTAATGAAAAGTGACCATAAAAATGCAATTTATCATCACAAAATGGGATTTAAAAAAACTTGCCTTTAAAAAAAATGTCACCACAAAACATTAAGAAACTGCAGTCCTGTTAAATAACATTTTACTATTTGGTACAACTCCAAGGGCAGTACCCAGAATCTCCAGTTCACCTGCGGCTTTCCCAGGTGGCTGCTTGAGCACTGGCAGGGTCTTGCTTTTCTTGCTGCCCTGTCTACTCATTTGTAAAGGTGAGATTGGCAGTTAGTAGCTTGGTCTCCAGCTTCTCTCTAGTGCAGCCATTTTATAATTGCCTGTCATTGATATATTCTCAGTTTCTCTCTGTCCCTCCTTCCCTCTCTTCTTCCCAGCTCTCATTTTTTAATGTTTACCTGTGTGTACCTGTGTGTGTGTGGGGGGGGGTGCATTGTACCTGTGTGTGTGTGTACCAGGGTACTCTTGTGGAGGTCAGAGGATAGTTATCATACCATGTGAGTCCTGAGGATCAGACTCAGGTATAGTCCTGGTGGCAAGTACCTTTTCCCTGCTGAACCATCTTACTGGTCTTGTAATCCATTCATAATTGTATGGCATAAAGAGCTAGATATAACACTATTTGGGACAGAATAATGTCTCCCAGCCTAGAGAATTAAAAAAAAAAAAGACTTGGAATTGGAAGAGCAGATTATGTGAGAGAAACCTCAGGGTGATGTACTGAGAATCATTAAGCTTTGTTCCTATGTTCAGATCACCACCTGTATGTAGTTCAGCGGAAGGCTCTGTTGATTGTGCACAAAGGACACATTTCTGTGGTTTTGTTTCTTAGCTGTGCTGAGATTGAACCCTGGGCCTCAAGCTTGTGATGCAAGCCCTCACTCTACTGACTGTTCTGTGTTCCTCAGATCCATGTTTCAATTTTGGTTTTTGTTTTTAAAAGACAGGCCTCGAACTCCTTCCTCGATTTCCCACTGCTAGGACTGATGTATGTACTACCTTAATGACTTTCTAATGGGCAAGTTTCTAATGGTTCTTTCTGTTTAGTGTTGAAGTGAACTGCCTTAAGTGGAAGGTACTCCCTAATACTAGGGACAAAAGTCACGTTGGACACAAAAGTGATATTTGGAGGAAGGTCAGAGTTACTATGTCTCAGCCAGACTGGCTACTACAGGACTTCTCCAGCCATCTGGCCTTCATCAGAGGAAGTCATGGCTCAATAAAAATAAAGTAAGGAGGTAAAAGAAGGAGGGCCTGTTGTGTGATTTGTTGGTCATGAGGGTGGCTGAGTGTAGCAGGGCAGCTGTGTTCTGAGTGCTTTCTGCCTTGTGTCTGGTTTGGGTGGAGCTTGAGGCTGAGTATTGTTTGTTACCGGTTTTCGCAGTGCCACTGCTGTAACTCATCTGCCCTTTTTGATGATTCTCCTGGGAGCAGTACTGTTCTTTTCTTCTTGACTGGCCTTCTGTACTTGCCACCTCTCTCCTGCCTGACCAAAGCTGGGCCTATGCATATGAGGCCTTCTGCATTGATGAGATAGTCACCTCAACTTGTTCTGTGGGTCTTTGCCAGCTCTGCAGGAGGTGTTTGCTGGCCTGGGCAGTTTGATAGTTGTTATCTTCTCACGGTTGCTGCTCGGAAGCAGCATCTGAAGAAACACAAGATAATGCCAGGAGAAGGCATACATACCACTTTTCTTCAGCTATAACTTCTTGTTCCCCATGCCTGAGGGTAGAATTTTGCTACCCAAAGGAACAGTTCTCCCACCTTCTTGTGGCATCTGGAATCTGGATAAGGTCGGTCGGTCGGTCGGTCGGTCGGTCTCTCTCTCTCTCTCTCTCTCTCTCTCTCTGTGTGTGTGTGTGTGTGTGTGTGTGTGTGTGTTTAAGGTCCTAAACTACACAGCTGTCCTAACCCTACACTGTCTTCTTCCTGTTGAATTGGATTGGAATTGGGTACTGCCATGATACTAACCTTTCTTTGTGTGTGGAGCTTCCTTGTGCATTGTAGGGTGTCGATAGCATCCTCTTATTCACTGCCAGTAGCACTTACAAAGCAGTGGCAAGCAAGGATGCTCCCCTAAATCACCCCCATTAAAGGCTACTAATGTTCTGATGCCTCCCACCTGGCTCTCCGCTACAAGGCTGGTGTCCCCAGCCTTGCTTACATCCTCCTCTTCTGTGACTGCTTTGCTCTGCTAAGGAGGTGTAAATCATACAAATGGCAGTCCAACTCAGTAGGGTACAGCAGAGCTGACCCTGAAGCACGCAGATGGGTGTGTTTTGGGGTGGCGGCTAGTGATTAGATGGTCAAATGTCTTTTGATGTGAAAGTGAGCAGATGACACTTACTGCACAGAACATAATAGGTGCTGTCTGTACTGTTCAGAGCCTGCCTTGGGGATTTGGGATTGCTTTTCTTAATGGCTTTATTTGAAAGAAGCAAGGAAAATGAAACTTCTAATTGGTTAACTGCCATATTTAAAGTATCTTTAGTATAGTAACTGGAGTCTACTCCTTTTACATGCAAGAAGTGTAAACATGAACAGCAGTGTTTACTGAATGTAGCTGGGAAAGGTGTAGACCTTCAGGTGCTGATGGAGCAAAAGAAGGTGGAAGGACACCCCCAGGTTTGTAGAAGGGGTGAGCAAATAGATCTCATATATTTGTGGGAGACTAGACCAGATATTTACCCCCATTTATATTTTCATTGATTGTTCACTTAAAATCTAGGCTTTAATGAGTTTCTTTTTACTTAAGATCATCCAGAATACCAATCCTGTAAACTGTAATTTCTTGACTTTTTTTTTTTGCATCTTTTTTCCCATTGTAATATCTTTTAGTAACAGGATGCTGTGTGTTATGGTTATACCCTAATTTCCATATTGCTGAACATGTGGATCATTCTAAAGAATTTTACTACTATAAATACCCTTTGGTGAATGTCTTTTATTTTGGACTGTGTGTGTGTAGGGGTGTGTAAGAGTGTTTGTGTGGTGCAGGCATTGCTGTACTCCTGGAGTCCAGAGGAGGATGTCAAGGGTCATGTTCTAGCATTCTTCTTTCATCTCAAGTCCTTGGAGGTGGGGTCTCTCACTGAACCTGGATAGAATCCAGCTAGCTTTCTGTCTCCACCCCTGACAGCCCTGAGGTCACAGGTGCACATAGCCACAAACAGCTTTTCATGTGAACGCTGGATCCAGACCCCTGTCCTCAAGCTTGTACGTATGTGTTCTCACCCCTGAGTCATCTCTCAGCGCCTACTGAATATATTTGAGCATGAGTTTCAACCCACAGTACAGATTATTCCTCTATGAGAGCACAAACTTAAATAGTGAAGATATTTTTAAGGCTCTGTCATATTGCTGAACCACCTTTCTGAAACTGGCTAATTATTCCTACTTCTAACTCCTGGTCATTTTAGAAAGTCCTTGTCAATGACAATATTTTTTTTTTTACTTACTGATTTTTGGAAAAACAGCTCATTGTCTCTCATACTTACTGGTGAAGCTGGCTTGTTTTTGTTTTTAAAGGTCACTAGTTTGTTTTATGAATTGGCTATAAATCGCGTCTCCCATAAATCTGTTGGGTATCCGTGTTTTTGACCTTTTACTGAAGCAGTTGGTCCTTCCCTGTCTTCTGCTCTCCCTCCTTTCTTTACTAGAGCCTGCCTCTTCCCTTACTCATGCTGGGCATCAAACCCAAGGCCTTTACATATTGAAGGTTAGCGGCCTTTTTTTTTCCCCCCTAGGGTATTTTTTTGGAAACTTTTTCCAATTTTGTTCTTTGCTTATGATTTCAAGCGTACATAAAAGTGTCAGCAGTGGTCAAGGATCTGCGCCTGCCTTTTGCTAGAGTTTACTCGCTGCGCTCTGCCCCTGGAGCCTGGCGCTTCTTTTCTTTTGTGTCAGTTTGAACACCTGAGCGTTTTCCTGTGCAGTGCTCACCAGGTTCCCAGTTGCAGACTGCACTTGTCCTTCTGCTAAAGCGCTTGTCCTCTCTGTCTAGCATCTAATCCAGAATCATCCTGGATTTGGCTGTCATGTTAGTCTGTCTTGACATGGAATAGTTCCTTAATCTCTTTGTTCTTGACATCAATGTCTTTGAAGGGTACAGGGCAGTTATTTTCTAGAATAGTCCTGATTTGTACTTCTCTGTAGTTGCCTCATGGTTTTATTCAATTTTATATTTTAGACACCAATGAAAACTAAATATATTTCTGTTCTTCACAGTATAACATAATAGCCATCTAATGTCAGTTTGTTCTGTATTAGTGATAGCACTGGAAACTCGGGGTATAATTGGTGCCTGCTAGATTTCTATACAGCCAGATACCGCTTTTCTCTTTGAAGTTAGTTAAACTCTTTTGTTCCTTATTAGCCTTTTGCTCATTAGTTTTAGGTTTAATTGTGGTTTTCCAAATCCAGATTCCTTTCTATATTGCTTGTCTTCTGTTGTGAGGAAAAACTTTTCCTCTTGCCACCTCCTGTTTGTTTATTAATTCAAGTATTTATTTGAATGATATATATTTATATTCTTATATAGTAACAAATAATTGCTACAGTTTGTGTTTATTATGTACATGTTTCTTTGTACACATCTATTTTTCTCTTATGAATATTCATTTGTTAATATTTCTATAATAAAATGTAAGATTAGATAGTTTAAAAATAATAAAAATATTCAGGAGTATTAATTTTTCAAGTTGGTATGGTGTGGCATACATTTAATCTCAGCAGTTAAGGCAGGTGAAGCTCTATGTGACCAGCCTGATATACATAGCAAGTTCCTGACCAGTCAAGGCTACATAGAGAATCAGTGGAGTGTGTATTAGTTTGCTTCCCACACTCTTGGGCCTGTTCCCTAGATCAATTTGCTCATCCTTACGTCTTCATTATAGGCCTCTCTCTCCTATTCCCCTACTCTTCTCTCCCCGTGTCCGTGTTCCTCCTGACCCCCATTATGTTTTATTTAAGATGTGGTTGTGCCACAGTTAAGCCATTTTCTAATTCTTGGGCTCAAACGATTCTTCCTCTCAGCTGCTTGAGCTTAGACACAGGCACAAACCGCCTCACTGTGTCTGGTTTGATTACTATAGTTTTGTTACTTATGGTCACATGATGTATCCTCCAATTTGGACTTTTTCAGTGTTGTTTTATCTGTTCTAGGTCCTTTGTATTTTCATATAATTTTAGAACCAGTGGTCAATATCTATCAAGCACCTGGTTTGATATGGCTAAAATTATGATTTTGGCAGAATCACGTGCCACCAAACTGATTTAAGTATTTAATTTCTCTTAGCGGGAACTTTTTTTTTTTTTTGAGAAAAAAGTTTTAGGAGCTAGGGAGAGGGCTCAGAGGTTAGGAGGACCTGGGGAGGACCTGAGTTGAGTTCCCAGTGCCCTCACTGAGCAACTTGCCCATAGCTCTAGCTCCAAGGGATCTGATGGCAACTCCCTCAAACACACCACCACCACCACTATGCTAAATCTGAAAAGGGTTGTAATTTGTAGCTTGTGATTATAAAGTTTTAAGTCTTCTCTCTCCTTTCCCCTTTCTCTTCCTTCTTCCCATTTCTTGAGATTGAGGTGGAGATCTCGGTCGAGGAGCTGAGGGTCTCATGCATGTTTGTCGTAGGGTCTGTGATCACGCTGTGGCCCCAGCTCTTCCTTCCTTTCTTTATGCCCTTGTGTTTTTTTCCCTCTGTATACAACGTTAGTGAGACCTTTGGTATAATGTTGAGTAGAATTGGTGAAAGTAGGCATCTTTGGCTATTGCCAGTCTTTTCGGCAGAGTTTTCAGGATTTTATGGTAGCTGGTTTCCTTCCTTCTTTCATTCCTTGTTTTTTTTCCTTTCCTTTTCTTTTTTCTTCCCTCCCTGTCTTTCCTTTCTTCCTCTGCTGCCTTCTTCTCCTTTGTTGGGGTTTGTACGTGCTATCTAAACACATTACCACTGAATTATATTTCCAGTCCTGCTGTAGGTTAGTTAAGTTTATATAATTAAGGACATTTCTACAGTACAATGAAGTTTGTTTATTTGACAAGAATAGGCATTGAACTTTGTCAAAGGCTTATTGGATATATATGTACTATTTGTGCTGAGTGATAATGACTTCTAGATGTTAATTACTGAAATAAACTCTATATGGTCACGATATATTACTAACTTATGAAAATCCCTAGCCCTCAACGTCAGACCAGCCTTTGACTCTCCCATGTGCTGTGCAGAGGACCTTTTTTTGTGTGTGCCTTACTGTGTGTATTCCTCATCCCTAATATGTTTTGTTTGTTGCCTTTCATTATTTGCAGAAAAGTTCCTGATTTGTTTTTTAAAGTTTTGAATATTTGCCGTTGTGTGTTAAGGGGTAGAGGTACATGTGTGCACTGGAAGGAGGAGAGCTTCTCGACATCAGTTCTCTTTCCACCCCATGGGTTCTAGAGATGAGGCCCAGGTTGTCAGGCATCTTTACGCTCTGATCCATCTCTTCTGATTTTGATTTTTCTACTATCCTGCTAGTATTTTAAAAGTAGTTTTTGCTTATTTTTTATGAATTATATTGAGAATTTAAGATAATCTGCAACACTTTTTGACCATTGAAAGTTTGGTTGGAGGCAATGGTGCAGAAAGCAGGAATTATTCAAACTTTGTGTTCCTGAATATGAGAAAGGACCTCTCTTCTCTGTTGTACCATGCAGAAGTAAAAATGGAGGAATATGGAAATTATTATCAGAATGAAGAATTCTTCCTGTAAAGAAGAAACTGACTTTGTTAGGTAAACTGATGGAATACAGGATGGCCTGTGTGAAAAAGACAGAGTGTCAGCTGTTCTCTGACACTCCCGAGGTACAACACCATGACATGTACGTACCTGGTCCATGTGATGAGGTCAGGCAGATGGTTTAGTGGACTGAATGTATAAAAGGAGTGACATAATTTTGAGACTATAATAAACAGGAGGATGTTGAGTCACTCAGCACCACTTTGATACTGCAAATAACACTTACCAGAAAAACACAATATTATCTGGAAGGGAGTCAGGATACTGTGAGATGGATAATTCCTCATATATTTGTAGTGAGAACAGAAATATGAAACCTTCTTTACCTTGGTCTTGTCAACTATAGCTCAATAGAAAGTCGGTAAGGCTCTAGTTTAGATGAATTTCAAAGGCGTTTCATTATACTGATGGCAATAGTTGCTCCTTTCAGCCAGCTATGCTCTTCTCAGACCATCTGCTATAGCTAGCCACTGAATGGCCATTGCCATATTGTACAAGACCAATTACAAAAGAGATAGGGCTCTCCAGCATCCTCTGCCCAGCCTCCCCCAGTCAGTTCCCTTTCATTGCTACAGTCGCCACCACAACTACCATGTTATGTGCCCCCCGTCCATGGTTTATAGTGTCCTTGTACTTATTTTTTAAGTTTTCATAGTAGGTTTATATAAACCTTCTAAAATTAGTTGAGCATTCTTTTCTCCATTGGTTTATTCTTGGATGTTTAGTAGAAGCCTCAAAGCCTCTGGACTTTGAGTTTTCTGTCTGCAGATGAGTATGCTAAGCTGTCTGCTTAAAGCTGTATGGCGACTCATATTTTAATTTTCATCTTCCATTGTCACTTGTGGCAGGTGTTGTGTTGCTCACTCTTACTGTGTGTAGTATGTTTTTTATTACATCCTTTTAACTTTTACTCTGTTACATTCAAACCACATCTCATGTAGACATGCTATACAGTTGGGTTTTTTTCTCTCTTAAATCTTCTAGCTGTCTTTTAATTGGAACATTTATGTAGTCTCTACATTTAATGTACTTAATGATTATATAGCTGATCCAAATTTTTGGAAGCTTAGCATCTGCCAAAAAACCCAAAAAACCAAAAACCAAAAACCAAGATTGGTTTGTAATCCTGCAGTCAGTACTTTTGACATGCTTTTGATATCTGTGTTTCCAGATGAAGCTGAATAAAGCAACTACCACCTCAGTTCTTATACTGCAAACAGCAGCCTTCCCTGCTCTGCTCAGTATTGTTCACAGTTTGTACCTGACCCCTGCTTTTTTCCCTTGAGACAGTGTCTCACAATATAGCCTACATGGCCTTGTACAGGCTTGTGATCTTTCTGCTTCGGCTTCCTGAGTGCTGGGATTGCAGACATGTGACACTAACCTGACCTACAGTGTGTGCCTTTTTGGTAGTGACTTGCTTAAAATGACTCCCAACTTTAGTGATTGGCTGTAGTGTTCCAGAACGCAAGAAGATATAGATGTGCCTTGTGGAAAAAATATTTGTATAAATGAAGAAAGATACTAGGATTTAAACAGAAAATAGTAAATTAGATCCCTCTGTTCACAGAAGTTGTGCTTCTGTTTACACCTTAAATGTCTGTTTTCTGTTTTCTTGTTATATTTTATAATATTTCTCTTGATATACAATTAAATAATTTTCCTTGTTTATTTATTTATTTTACATCTCGACAGCAATTTCCCCTCCCTCCTCTCTCCTAGTCCTTTCATCCCACCTCCCCCACCCATTCCTCCTGTTCTCATCAGAGAAGGGCAGGCCTCTCTTGGATGTCAGCTAGCCATGGCATGTCAAGTTGCAGGAAGACTAAGCACCTCCTCTCCTATCCATACAACTCAGTAGGAGGAAAGTGTCCCAAAGGCAGGCAACAGACTGGGACACAGTCGCTCAAGACGAAGCTACACAAGTGTTATATATGTGTAGAGGGCCTAGGTCAGTCCCATGCAGGTTCCCTGGTTGACAGTTCAGTCTCCGTGAGGCCTTCTGAGCCCAAGTTAGTGTTAGTTGATTCTGTAGGTTTTCTTCTGGTGTCCTTGACCCTTCTGGCTCCAGCAATCTTTTCTTCCCATCTCCCACAGGATTCCCTAGGTTCTGCCCAATGTTTGGCTCTGGATCTCTATATCTACTCCCATCAGTTGCTGGGTGAAGCCTTTCTGAGGCCAATTGGGGTAGACACCAGTATATAAGTACTGCAGAACATCATAAGGAATCATTTCATTGATGTTTGTTTGTTTGTTTGTTTGTTTACATTCGTGTTTGGGTCTATCCTAGGCCTCTGGGCTATCCAGCCTCCAGGTAATGTCAGGAGTGGGCTTCCTCTTATGGTGTGGGTCTTAAGCTGGACCAATATTGGTTGTCCACTCCCACAATTTCTGTGTTAACCTTTATCCTAGCACATTCTATAGGCAGGACAAATTGTAGGTTGAAGGTTTTGTGGCTGAGTTGGTGTTCCAGTCCCACTACTGTGAGCCTTGCCTAGTTATAGAAGATAGCCAGTTCAGGCTCCATATCCCCCATTGCGAGGCATCTTAGCTAGGGTCGGCCTTATAGATCCTGGGAGTTTTCATTGTCCTAGGTTTCTAGCTCATCCCAGAGATGCCCACTTGTCTCTCCTAATACTCTTTCCCTCCATCCTTCTCCACCTGATCCCTCCTGTTCCCATCCCAATCCCCTTTCAGATCCCTCCCCAATCCATCTCTGGTGTTTATTTTATTTCCCCTTCACAGTGAGAGTCATGGTAGCCACTTGAGCCGTCCTTGTTACTTAGCTTTTCTGGGTCTGTGGATTGTAGCGTGCTTATCCTTTACTTTATGGCTAATATCCACTTATGAGTGAGTACATACCATGTTTGTGTTTCTGTGTCTGGGTTACTTCACTCAGGATGAACTTTTCTAGTTACATCCATTTGCCTGCAGACTTTATGATGCCATTGTTTTTAACAGCTGACTAATACTCCATTATGTAAATGTACCATATTTTTTTTTTTATCCATTCTTTGGTTGAGGGAAGTCTAGGTTGTTTCCAGTTTCTGGGTATTACAAATAAAGCTGCTATGAACATGGTTGAGCAAGTGTGCTTGTTGTATGATAGAGCATCTGTTGGGTATATGCTCAGGAGTGGTATAGCTGGATCTTGAGGTAGATCGATTTCCAGTTTTCTGAGAAACTGCCATATTAATTTCTAAATACTGCTCTTTTCAATATGCTCACTCTCTTTGTCTTCCTCTCTCTTCTGTGTCATCATTGTTGGTGTGTGTTTGTGTGTGTGTGCCATCTCACATGTGTGGAGTCAGAGGAAAGGTTGTGGGAGTGAGTCCTCTCCTTCCATCCCTGTGGTTCTGGGATTGGAACTCAGATCATTAGGCTGGCAGCAAGTGTCTTAGCTTGTGGAGCCATCTTACTGGCCTTTATTCTTTTTCAGGCTGTCCAGTTTTGGTATTTTTCGTTGTTTTTTTCATTTGGTAGTTCTTTTGTTTAAATATTTAATATTCTCTGAGAATTGAATGTTCTGAAAAAAGGTCAAGAATGGTGTATCTCATTTGTGCTTTCTAATGATTCATCTTCATAGAGATCTCTCTGTGAAAATAGTAACTATTATGGTTGTTTTGCAGAGCTAATCTGTAATAATCTAAATGACCTCAAATACAGAATTGAATTCTGTCGGAAAGTCAAGTACACTTTTGTTCTAGGTAAAATTAAAAATGTGGCAGAGTTCCAGTCCTTAGTTGTATCATATTCTCTTCCATGGCCTCCTGAGCAAATCCTTATTATTAGATTTACCAGTTATCTTTTTAACTCTAACTTCACCTTAAACCCTAGCTCTTTCAAGCTGCTTCTCCTGTCAGTTCCTCCTGGTTCTGCTGGAGTTCTGTGATACAGACTGCCTGAACTCCTGGCTTCCCTGACAGTGTGGGATTCAGTACCCTGCTGCCTTTGAATCAGTTACCTGCCTGTGCAACTTTTCAGCTTTGAACTTCATTTGCTCTGGGTTCTCCTTTCAGACTTTTCCCAAGTGGTCTTACATACTTTTATGTAACCACACTTTTGGTATTGGGGGGAGCAGTAGGGGTAAATACATGCTTAATTTAATTTAATTCTGAATTAACTGCTAGTGATGTCAGAGATGAGGGTTGTCCTATTTTCCAAACAAGGTATCATGCTTGTGAAAAAATTAGTTTGCATTAAGTAAATGGCTCATTAATGTTATTTCAGTCCTCCAGATGAGAATGGCATTATTACTGATAATGAAATTCATTAGATTAGAATTGAAATTCATATTATTTGAAGCAGACTGTGCCTTAATAGCTCCTGGCAAAGCATTCAGAATACACTGTCCTGCAATGCTCAGGAGTGACAGTAGTGGAGGCCGTCTCTCACCTGATCTGTAGTAAGGACAGGATCTAGGCAGAGCTGCTGTGACAGAAAGCTCTCCAATCAGAGGCTTCAGGGCCTACCTCAGGTTAAGCACTGTACCTGTCTTACCCTTTGCAGTCTCAGTTCTTTTTGGGAGACTTATAGAAACTAGCCAGGCTGGCTATGAATTCTGTGCCACAGTCTAGAAAGGATAAGAAATACCTAAGAAACCTTGCCCATTGTGGGTATATTGGCATGGACACAGAATGGCTGGGTGTTGAGGTGCAACCATTTGTGAATCTCATAATTCTGTGGGTGACCTGGATCAGCTGCTGTACTGCAATGTTGATCTTAACAAATTATCAGCACCTCTCTCTCCAGAGCACAGTGAGCATCACAGGAGAGCAGAGGATGGGGAGAAGTACAGTCAAAAGATGTCTTTTGGACATGACAGCCACTTCACTGATGTATTTGCTACAGCTGTGGTTATCTGCACAAGACCAGCCCAAGTTTGATTTGTCATCATGAATGAGAGGATCAGGATCAGGAAGCCCCATACTTCTCTGATGAGGGACTATTGGCAATAAACTGTTGGAGAAGGAAGACTCATTCTCTTCAGTGGTGTAGCCACTTGCAAGCTGCCTCGTGCGTTAGTGAATAGCCTGCCACTAGTGCTGGGGCAAGAAATCCTTACCAAACTCAGTGGGCACATGAACACATGGAAATAGGAGCACACTTCTTGAGAAGGGTGTCAGCAGAAGATGGGGTGACAAGACAGTAGAATGGGGGGTAATTTTTAATTTTTTATCCAGCTGGGCCTTTTGTTTTAAATCAGAAGAAAGAAAATACTTTTGGAACACAGGACATTTAAACTTATTCAGCATTAGAAGAGAGCAGGCAGCCCCAGGATTCACTACTTTCCTGCCCATTCAGGACTGCAATTCAGAAGTGTTAACAGGGCTGTGATGCTTCAGAGCTGCTTAGGATGCTAGTGGTTTCCTGTGGCAACAGAGCTTTCACTTTAACAGCAGCTAGGAGTTTGGCTACACAGTGAAGTTGTTTTTTTTTAATTTAATAAAGTTTTATTTTTCCAAACGCACAGCTGATTGAACCTGCTCATGCATCTTCGCCGGCAGCTGGGGCATCTCTACCCTTTAGTGTTTCTGGTATAAATTACTTGGATTCTGTGCTTTGACACCAGCTTGGTAAGTCCTTTACTAAGTAGCTCCTGGAGGGCTGCCCTGGCCAAGGAACCACGAATCTTCAGTCTCTAGAGACCACAGCTGGAGTCATAAGCTACAGTTGGGAACTTCCTGGCATAATTTGTCGTGTGTGGCTTTGTCAAACAGGACTAGATTGTTGAGCTTGTCCAGAACTTTACCTTTGGACCACTTCTTCTTTTTGGCCTTGCCACCAGACTTATTTACTGGGTCTTTGTCTCTTTTGGCTGACTTTCCAGCATCCTTCTTCTTGTCGTCCTTGGGAGGCATGGCGAAGCTCAGAGAGTGGCAGCGACCACTGCAGCCTCACTGAGATGTCAGGGAAAAAGCCACAGTGAAGTTTTTATAGGTTCTCATTTGTTGTTTACAGAAGAACGAAATGAATTCTTTTTTATTCCAGGTCATCCATCTATTTGCAGCATGAGATATGTCATTAAGAGTTGCAGTCTGTGTTAGAAGGTGTTTAGGAGGTTGCTGATTGGTTGGATTTGCATAGAATTGGGATAGGCTGTTATGGTGCCAGGCAGACTCAAATTCACTGTTGGTGGGAATGACATTCTTTAGGATGACAATACTGTTTTTGTTTGAAATAGGCTGTTTGTGTAATATAGGCTGACCAGGAACTTGTGATCTTCTTGCCTCAGCTTCCCAAATTTTGGGTTTATAGGCTTAATCCCAGTATGCCAACAAGACAAGAACGGTTGGTAATGCCAAGTAGGGTGTGGTGGCTATGTAGCTTAGGTGTGGGTATAGCCCAGAGTAGAACAAGTTTGGAGACTGCATAGTTCCTGAGGCGTATCCTGGTGATTATCAACAGTAAGCACCAATGATGCCAGCAGGTTCTACAGGGTGAGCCCAGTTCCAGAGTACCATTTCTTGTGCTGGGTCCATAGCTTCCTCAAGTGAAAACACTTCTTTGAAGCCATCTACATTGAGAGGTCGTAGCTTTGTTTTTTAAAGATATATTGACTTGGAATTTATTTTATTGAAACAAGGTAAGAATTGTTCAAACACAAATGAGGTTTTGTGATAAATTCTGTATTAAATTTTACTTGTTTTATCACATATTTCTTCCCTTTGGACTTCAATATGTTCTACTTTACATACACTGTATTGCTTTCAAAATGGGAGTAAGTGGAGGAAAGCACAATTTCTCTAGAAAATGTGGAGTTCTGTGGTGATTTGGCCCCACTGCTGAGTGCTCCCTGCTGCTGTTAGTTGGTATCACATGTGCATGTGCTTGAGAGTGAATACATACTCAGGCAGCTGATGTGGGGGCATTGCTGAGTGACGATGTCCTGTGCAATGCCAGAATGTGGCCTCTATCATCAGTGCAAACATCCTGTGTTGACAGGACTACTATCATGACAATGGGTGGTAATTATCACCCGTGCTGCTGGTAGGCCTGGCCAACAGCTGCTGCTTCCTGTTCTGCTGGCTGCCTTTTGGAGGAGTTTCTTGAAGTAGATGCACAGCACCATTGCTGTTTGTGGGGTAATGAGTCATGGAGACCATTGTCCTCCAAACTACCATGTTCTCATGTTCTCTGGACTAGAATTGGATCCTGCTTTAGAGTGGAGTCCTTCCTGTCCCTTCCTACTTACTGAGATATCAAGGTCATTGTGAAAGCATGTTCTCAGTCATATGCAGAATCTTGGTATCTTTTTTAGAGTGATCTCATTAAAGGATAAAAATGATTAAGGATTCAGCTGATGTCGAAGCTAATTAAAACTGTAGTAACAGGCAGAAAAATACTATTGATATTTTTTATATATTATCAGAAATTGTTTTAAAATTCTGACAGTATATGAGTATATAGTCTATATATATTATGTATGTACAGGTATGTGTGCATATATATACATGTATGTATATACAGGTGTGTATGCATGTGTGTACATGTATTATGTACGGGTAGGTATTCGTGTGTTTATGTGCATATGAGATCTTGTCTGTGTATGAGAGAGAGGGGGGGAGGGAAAGAAGGAGGGAGAAAGAGAAGGGTGGAAAGGGAGAGAGAGAGGGGACGGAGAGACAAAAAGGCCCAGCTGGATAAAAATTAAAAGTTACTTCCCATTCTACTGTCTTATCTTTCCATCTTCTACTGAAACCCTTCTCAACAAATGCATTCCTACTTTCATGTGTTCTTCATATATGTATGTGCATAATTAGGAAATCTTCCATTGCTCTCTACCTTTTCATTGGGGCAGTGTCTTTTGGTTAAACCCATAGCCAGTATGGCTAATCTAGCTAGCCTGCCTGATCCAGGGATCTCCTGTTTGTTTCTAAACTCTGGCATTACAGGCAGTCTGCCCACTCACTCAGCAGCTACACAGATAAGATGGGATCAAACTCTAGTCCTCATACTTGTAGGGGAAGTTTTTTTGTTGTGTTCTGTTGAGCTGCCTCCCCAGCCAATTACTAGATTCATAGCTAAGTCCATCTCATTTTCTCCTTATTATTATTATAATCATTAAAGCTGAATGAGTAGATTTACCTGAAGTGTGTGAAGGAAGAATGATCCAGTACATGGTCCGTTAGTTTTCATCTAAGAGGTGCAAATGCTGAGATTCTAGATAGGCATGTGCTACTGTGCTTGGTTTTTGTTTGTTTTTAATGCAGTTTTGGGGATCAAACTCTGAGCTTCAGGTGTGCTCAGTAAACACTTTTTAAATTCTTAAAATTTAATTAATTTATTTACTTTACATCCCTGTTGCAGCCCCCTTCCTTCTTTGCTCCCCGTCCCATCCTCCCACCTTCTTTCTGCTTTTTCCCATCCCCTCTCCTCAGAAAAGAGAATGCCCCCTGCCACCTACCCTCCCTGGCACATCAAGTTGAAGCAGGACCAAGTACATCCTCTTCTACTAAGGCCAGCGAGGACAGCCCAGCCAGGGGAAAGCGATCCAAAAGCAGGTAATGGAGTCCAGAGACAATCCCCACTCTAATTGTTAAGGGACTCACCCACATGAAGACCAAGCTGCCCATCAGCTACATATATGTAGGGGACCCAGATCTAGTCCATACATGCTCCTTCATGGTGGTTCAGTCTCTGTGAGCCCCTCTGGTCCGTGGTTAGTTGACTCTGTTAGTCTTCTTGTGGAGTTTTTGTCACCTTCATGTCCCTCTGTCCTTCCCCCAACTCTTCCACAAGGCTTCCCAAGTTTGGCCTAATGTTTAGCCGTGGGTCTCTGCATTTGTTTCAGTCCACTGCTGGGTGGACCCTCTCAGAGGACAGTTACGCTATTTTCCTGTCTGCGAGCATGGCAGTGTATCATTAATAGTGTCAGGGGCTGGCACTCCTATGGGGTGGTTCTCAGGTTGGGTGAATCATTGTTTGGCCCTTCCCTCAGTCTCTGCTCCATCTTTATCCATGCATACCTTGTAGGCAGGGTAAATTTTGGGCTGAAGGTTTTGTGGGTGGGTTGGTATCTCCCTCCCTTCACTAGAAGTCCTGCATGGGTGTAGGAGGTGGCCACTTCAGCCTCCGTATTCCCTGCTGCTAGGAGTCTGAGCTAGAATAAACCTCCAGGATCCAACCCTGACTCAGGTCTCCAGCTTGTCTTAGAGATGCTCCCTCACCCCCAGTTTCCCTTCTCTTTCTCTCAGCCATCACACCTTCTACCCCAGCTCTACCCTCCTCTGGTCCCCACCCTCATTCCATTTCCCACTCCCTTTCCCACCCAGTTCTCTGTCCTCATTCACTTCTGATGTACAGAGCTAAACTAAGAATTCTCAACAGAAGACTCTTTAATGACCAAGAAGGACTTAAAGCAATGCTCAACATCCTTAGCTACTAGGGAAATGCAAATAAAAACAACTCTGAGAGTCCATCTTACGTCCTTCAGGATGGCTAAGATCAAAAACTTATGTGACAGCACATGATGGTGAGGACGTGGAACAAAGGAACCCTCCTCTATTGCTGCTGTGGGTACAAACTTGTACAACCACTTTAGAAATCAATTTGGTGGTTTCTCAGAAAACCTGGAATAGTTCTACATCAAGACCCAGCTTTACCACTCCTGGGCATATACCCAAAAGGTGCTCCACCATACCACAAGGACACTTGTTCATATGTTTGTAGCAGCTTTATTCGTAATAGCCAGAAACTGGAAACAACCCAGTGTCCCTCAACCAAAGAATGGATAAAGAAAATGTGGTACATTTACACAACAGAATACCATTCAGCTATTAAAAACAAGGACATCTTAAAATTTGCAAGAAAATGGATGGAACTAGAAAAGATTATCCTGAGTGAGGTAACCCAAACCCCAAAAGACATGTATGGTATGTACTTACTTATAAGTAGATATTAGCCATAAAGCGCAGAATAAGCATCCTATAGTCCATAGACCCAAAGAAGCTAAGTTACAAGGAGGGCCCAAGGAAGGATGCTTCAATATCCTTCAGAAGGGAAAATAAAATAGGCGTTGGAGGTGGATACTCAGTAAACACTTTACCCACCAGGCTATACTCCCAGCCCTGTGCCCTCTTATTCCCTGATTTGTTTTCTTATTTTACTCTAGAGTTTATCTCCTACAAGTTTACGTTTCAAAGGAATGCATGGGAAAATTGTGTTCCACTATGTTTCTTGCATTGTTTGATAGCACAACTAGACATAAGTTTCCATGCTGAAGTAGCCTTTTAGAAATTTGAAGATGTTTGTATTTTGCTGTGAAGAGGTCTGATTTTGTTTTGATGGTGATCCCTTTGCAATTGTACTGTCTGTCTCCTATAGGAAGATTTCTCTTTGTCTTAGATCTTGGAACTTTATGATAACACCTAGGATAAGAATTGTTTGCTTTTAAATTCATTGTACCAGGTACTTAGTGGCCTTTGAGCCTGAGGCTTGTCTCTTTTTGTCTTCAGGTTCCTTAAATTGTTCCTGGTTGTATAACTCCTGTATGTTTGTGGCCCCTTTTTTCTGGGTGGAACTGCAAGTACTCCTAGTCACAGATCCTTTTATCTGCTCTCTCTTTTTTGACATTTTTTCTTGTCCATAACTAACAAGATGACTGAAGAAAGTACTTAAAATTCACTACTGACATTAGATATTTTTGTTTGTGTATAGCATCATCTAGCTATATATATATCAGCCACTTCTATGCATTTTCCTTGGGAGCTGACATGAATCTATTTATTAGGAAGGAGACAATAAAAATATGCAGGGAGAAGCCTGATTGACAGAGAAGTAAGGAGAGGGCCAAAGAGCCCCAGGTATATTCCCAGTGCTAAGGGAGCCCATTTCTTTGCACTACATGTGGTAATGTCATAAAAGGATTGGCGCCTGTAGGATTTTTTAGGCCTCGTAGAAGGGAATTGAGGAACTTGACTGTAAATATGTTGATACTCTAAAAGTTAGGTCCTATGGTCAGGTTCAAGGTGTCTTAGTGTGGGTCTCTATTGCTCTAACAAAACACCATTACCAAGAAGCAGTTTGGGGAGGAAAGGCTTACATGTCCAGATTGTAGCCCATCTTTGGAGCAAGTCAGGACAGGAACTCAAGCAGGGCTGGAACCTGGAGGAAAGAGCTGATGCAGAGACCATGAAAGAATGCTGGTCACTGGCTTCCTTCTCATGGCTCAGCCTGCTTCCTTATAGAATCCAGAACCACCAGGCCAGGGATGGCACCATCCAAAATGGGCTGCGCTCTTCCCCATTGATCACTAACTGAGAAACTTACAATTGGATCTTATGGAGGCATTTCCTCAAATGAGGCTCCTTCCTCTCGGATGACTCTAGCTTATGTCAAGTTGACACAGAATCAACAAGTACACAAGGCATCTGGGCTTCTGGAAGGTGTTTTCTCTCTTGAGTGATTTGCTTTCCTCTGGTAAAAAGCAGACTTGTGTACTATATTGTAATATTTCTTTTATGACTGCAACTAAAAGGAAAATAGCCCTTGTTTATTATTTTCTGTGTTGTAAAAGATTATAGTTCCTGCCACAGACATATTTCTAGCATAGCCCAGGGACACACATATGGGGGCGGGGGAGCTATGTGAATAATAGATAGCTCTGTAAGCACTGGGCAAGTAAGTACCAACCTTCCCTTGTCTGCCTTGTTACAATGCCCCTGTTTTCTTCCTTGCATATCATGGCCATTTCTGCAGTTGCCTTTTGTAAGGATGCAGAGTGACTTCTCTTGGAAATAGTATGGGATAAAAATAATGATAAAACTAGTCTATGTAAAATAGAAAAACACAGTCTTTACAATGTTAGGTCTTGAGGATAAAAGTCATGTTGTAATAGCCTTATGCAGAAAGGCAGACTTTTTCTTTGATGTACACTGCTGTTTTTAAGGGGAAACACTTTGCAGAATAATAGAAGGAAGGCTAAAAAATTAGAAGAGAAAGCAAATGCTGCATGGGGTGCGAACATGTGCATCCTGAGAATGTGGTTTTTACTTCTGTAGAAGTGTCTTGAGTTATGAGAGGCTGCCGCAGGCACTTCTAACAGAACGTGAGCCTTCTTGTGGTTCCTTGTTCACACTGGTTACCCTTTGTTGCCAGCCTGTCTACAAAAACTCAGTTTACCTTTCTCTAAGAATATGTTTTAACTTTAAAACTAAGTTACTACTAAGAAGTGTGGAAGACAAAGGAAAATCATTTATATTGTTGGAACATTTAAGTGTTTGCATTTGTATACTTGAGCGTCTTTTGGATATATGCCTAGGATCTTGAGGAAGCAATATTCCTAATTGTCTGAGAGAGCGCCAGATTGTTTTCCAAAGTGGTTGTACAAGTTTACATTCCCACCAGCAATGGAGGAGGATTCCCCTTTGTCCACATCCTCTCCAGCATGTGTTGTCACTTGAGTTTTTGATCTTAGCCATTCTGATGGGTATAAGGTGAAATCTCAGGGTTGTTTTGATTTGCATTTCCCTGATGACTAAGGACATTGAACATTTCTTTAGATATTCCTCTATTGAGAATTCTCTGTTTAGCTCTGTACCCCATTTTTTAATTGGATTACTTGATTTGTTGCTGTTTAACTTCCTGAGTTCTTTATGTATATTGGTTAGCCCTCTGTCAGATGTAGGGTTGATGAATATCCTTTCCTAAGGATAGACAACAGTGGCCTTTGCTTTACAGAAGCTATTCAGTTTCATGAAGTCCCATTTATTGATTATTGTTCTTAGCCTGTGCTATTGGTGTTCTGTTCAGGAAGTTGTCTCCTGTGTCAATGAATTCAAGGCTCATCCCCACTTTTTCTTCTAACAGGTTTGGTGTGTCTGGTTTTATATTGAGGTCTTTTATCCACTTGGACTTTAGTTTTGTGCAGGGTGATTATTATGGATCTATTTGCATTTTTCTACATGTATATATCCAGTTAGACCAGCACCATTTGTTGAAGATGCTGTCCTTTCCCCCTTGTATGGTTTTGGCATCTTTGTCAAAAATCAGGTGTCCATAAGTGTGTGGGTTTATTTCTGGGTCTTCTATCTGATTCCATTGATCCACCATTCTGTTTCAATGCCAGTCCCATGCAGTTTTTCCTACTGTTGCTCTATAGTACAACTTGAGATCAGGGATGGAGATAGCTCTAGAAGATCTTTTATTGTAGACGATTGTTTTAGCGATTCTGGGTTTCTTGTTATTCCATATAAAGTTGAGAATTTTTCTTTCAAGGTCTATAAAGAATCGTGTTGGTAATTTGATGGGAATTGCATTGAATCTATAGATTGCTTTTAGTAAGATGGCCATTTTTACTATGTTAATCCTGCTGAGCCATGAGCATGGAAGATCTTTCCACCTTCTGATATCATCTTCTAATTTTTTCTTCAGAGACTTGAAGTGTATTTTTTATTTTTTTTCTACACATGCTTTGACTTGCTTGGTTAGAGTTACTGCAAGGAAATTTATGTCTTTTGTGGTTACTCTGAAGGGTGTTGTTTCCCTAATTTCTTTCTCAGCCTTTTTGTCTTTTGTATCCAGAAGGCTACTGATTTTTTTTGAGTTATTTTTTTACCCAGCCACTGTGCTGAGGGTGTTTATCAGCTGTAGGATTTCCCTGGTAGAATTTTTGGGGTCACTCAGGTATACTGTCATATCACCTGCAAATAGTGATACTTTGACTTCTTCATTTCCAATTTGTATCCCCTTGATCTCCTTTAATTGTCTTATTGCTCTAGCAAGGACTTCAAGAACTATGTTGAAGAGATATGGAGAGAGTGGGCAGCCTTGCCTTGTCCCTGATTTCAGTGGGCTTGCTTTAAGTTTCTCTCCATTTAGTTTGATGTTGGCTATAGGCTTGCTGTAAATTGCCTTTACTATGTTTTGGTATGTGCCTTGTATCCCTGATCTCTTCAATACTCTAAACATGAATGGATGTTGGATTTTGTCAAATACTTTTTCAGCATCTAAGGAGATGATCATGTTTTTTTTTCCTTTCAGTTTGTTTATATGGTGGATCACATTGATGGATTTCTGTATATTGAACCACCCCTGGATACCTGGGATGAAGCCTACTTGGTCATAGTGGATGATATCTTTGATGTGTCCTTGTATTTGGTTTGCAAGTATTTTGTTGAGTATTTTTGCATGGATGTTCATAAGGGAGATTGGCTTGAAATTCTTTTTCTTTGTTGGGTCTTTGTGAGGTTTAGGTCCCAAGGTGACTGTGGCTTCATAGAATGAGTTTGGTAGTGTTCCGTCTGTTTCTATTTTGTGGAATAGTTTGAAGAGTATTGGTATTAGCTCTTCTTTGAAGGTCTGGTAGAATTCTGCGCTGAAACCATCCGGCCCTGAGCTGTTTTTGAATGGGAGACTTCTGATGACCAGTTCTATTTCCTTAGGGGATATAGACTATCTAATTGATTTATCTGGTCTTTATTAAGCTTTGGCAAGAGGAATCAATTAAAAAATTGTCCATTTCATTTAGATTTTCAAATTTTGTGGCAGATAGGCGTTTGAAGTAAGTCCTAATGATTGTTTGGAATTCTTCAGTGTCTGTTGTTATATCTCCCCATTCATTTCTGATTTTGTTAATTTAGATAATGTCCTCTCTGCCTTGCAGTTAGTTTGGCTAAGGGTTTGCCTATCTTGTTGATTTTCTCAAAGAACCAGCTCTTGGTTTCATTGATTCTTCAAATTGTTTTATTTGTTTCTATTTTATTGATTTCATCCCCTAGTTTGATTATTTCTAGGTATCTACTCCTCTTTTGTGTGCCTACTTCTTTTTTTCTCTAGGGCTTTTAGGTGAGCCATTAAGTAGCAACTTTATTTGTAATAGCCAGGAGCTGGAAATAGCCCAGATGCCCCTCAGTTGAGGAATGGATACAGAAATTGTGGTACATCTACACAATGGAATATTACTCAGCAATAAAAAACAAGGAAATCATGAATTTTGCAAATAAATGGTAGGAACTGGAAAAGAGCATCCTCAGTGAGGTATCCCAGAAGCAGAAAGACACACAGGGTATATACTTATAAGTGGATATTAGACATATAATATAGGATAAACATATACATAAAATATGTACACCTAAGGAGGCTGATCAAGAAGGAGGACTCTGGCTAAGATGCTCAATCCTTATTCATAAAGGCAAAGAGAGTGGACATCAGAGGAGGGAGAAAACAGGGAACAGGACAGGAGCCTACCACAGAGGGCCTCTGAAAGGCCCCTGCAGGGTATTGAGGCAGATGCTGAGACTCATAGCCAAATTTTGGGCAGAGTGTGGGGGATCTTATGAAAGAAGTGGGAGATAGTAAGACCTGGAGAGGACAGGAGCTCCACAAGGAGAGCAACAGATCCAAAAAGTCTGGGCACAGGGGTCTTTACTGAAACTGATACTCTAGCCAAGGACACTCATGGCGATGGCCTGGAACCCCTGCACAGAGGTAGCCCATGGCAGTTCAGTGTCCAAGTGGCCTCCATAGTAATTGGGTCAGGGTCAGTCTCTGACAGGAAGTGATTGGCCTGCTCTTTGATCAGCTCCCCCTGAGCAGGGAGCAGCCTTACCAGGCCACAGAGGAAGATAATGCAGCCAGTCCTGATAAGTCCTGATAGACTAGGATCAGAGGAAAGGGGCGGAGGGAGGGAGCCACAGGGGGGATATAAAGTGAATAAACTGAAATTAATAAAAATAAAAATAAATTTTAAAAAGTGTTTGCATTTGAGAATCCCTCCCCCACCCTGTATATATTTACATAGCTGTTACTATAATTTCTAATATTTATTATTTGTGTTTAATAAATCTGTGCTTCTTTATTTCCTATAATGATTATATAGTAATCTGCTGGCTATACTAGTATCACAGTTTATTTAACAAATTGACTTAATTTGAGGGGAAACTAAGGGTACTTTTCTTTGTTGTAAATAATGTATTGAAAAATCTTAGAGACTGTAGACTTTCGCATGTTCCCATACACTAAGCTTAGCACATTTTCCTACGGTTGTTCATTTGTTTGCTACTTTGCTTGCTTTTCTGTGGTACACATTCTAAATTCATGTTGCTACCAGAGCATTTGAGAACACATGCCCAACACATTGGTCATTGACAGGTTTTGCTAAGTATTTATTTACTTTAAAGTTTTAGATATGTAGTGTGTGCATGTGTGCGGGTGAACATAGTGTGGAGGCCAGAGGACCTGGGAGTTGGTTCTCTCCCGCTTGCTAAGGCAGGTCTCCCTTGTTTCTACTGCTATACTTCAGCCAGCTGGCCTGTGGGCTTCTGGCTTATTCCTGTTGCTGCCTCCAGTCTCCTTGTAGGAGGCTAGGATTACAGATGCTCACTACTGCATCTGGCTTTCCAGGTGGTTTCAAAGCATTGAACTCAGGCCATTGGGTTTGTACTGCTGCAATCGCTGTTACTCCCAAGCCATCTTCTTGGCCTAAGTTTTGCTATCTTTTTGTAGAATGTTATTAAAGAGAAAAACAGTTGCATGAGCTCTTGCCTTCCCTTGTTCTTCCGATGTCACAGCCTATGCTCTAGTTTACCAGCTGTGTCCATGTGCAGGAAACATGGCTGTCTATCTGTGAGGGCTTTGAGTTTTTTTCAAAAATTTATGTGGCTGGATATTGTGGCACAGTTCCCCAACTGGAAGCTCTCCTGAGACAGAAGCAGAACTGCTGAAAGTTTGAGGCCTACCTGTTCTGCCAGTCAGGGTATCAGAACCCTGTCTCAAAAGACAGGAAAAAAATTAACGTGCAAAAATTTTTCTCTCCTGTATAACATATTTTCTAGCCTTTTGTTTCCTCCTTCGTGTATTTATTTTGAGTATAGAGTCAAATAAAAAATTTGTACCCTACAACTTTTTAAAAATATGTTAATTCTAGTTTTAGAAAGACATTCTCTCTTTAGTTGAGTTTCTTAATACATTTATTTGTTTTTGAATTTTATTCTCTTTGTTTACACTTAATTTTTATATCCATCAGAATTTACTCACTTATTTTTTTTTTTATATTTGGGAATGCAGGACAGCTTGTGGTAGTAGATTCTCTTCTATCACATAAGTTCTAGGCTTGACTTCAGCTGCTCAGCCTGTTAGCAGTGCCTGAACCACTGACTCATCTCAGCTAGCCCATACCAAAGTTCATTTTGATGAATAAAGTATGTGAGTATTTAAAAAACTGTTTTTCCTTCTGTATTATCAAGCTATCTCAACCCCAAAAACTGAATAGCATGGCCCTTGCTGTAATTTTAGGCTTCTGCTTGTATTGGCTTGTGTGCTCTTTGTTATGGTTCAGTCTCTGAGCATTTAAAAGTCTTGTTCTTCTTCCTTGCTGTTTTCTAATAATTTTAATATTTAATAGAATCCATCTTACTGTTTTTCCCAACATTTTAATTTAGTTATCTTGTTTTATGTGTGATTTTATGACCCTTTTTCCATGTGAAGTCTGTCCTAGACTTTGAGTTACATTAAATATGTGTTGTAACTTGAGAGCATACTTTATTGTATTTTATTAATCAAATATACTCCAAAGCCATTGGTTTTTATTGAAAATTCTTAATTCACTTTGACATTGTTTATCTGTTTTGTTTGTTTGTTTTCTTGGTATACAAGGGCAGTAACATGTATATATATTCTACAGAAGAATACATTACTGATTTTTATTTTTACATGTACCTTTGGCTGACCTCAAACTCATTATAGCCAAGGGTGACCTTGAGTTTCTAATTCTCCTGTCTCTACCTTCAGAGTACTGGGATTATAGGTATGCACCGTTATACCTGGTTCATGTGCTACTGGGAAGGAACCATGAGTTTGTGCATGCTGTGCAAGTGTCCTGTCAACTGAGTCACGTTGCTTTCCACCCAGCCTACATTACTGACTTTTGTGTGGATGTTTATGTCCCTAAGCTGGTCCAATAATACCTAGAAAACTGTCTTTTTAATAGTTAAAATATATGCTTTGCTGTGAGTGTTAAGTTTTGGTTTGAGATAGTTTTTTTGTTTTTTTTTTAAGTCTTGAAGATTTTGTATTGATGGTGGATTTTGTCATTTGTGTTTAGTACTTGATAACACGGATGGCTGATTCAACATGTTTCTTAGAATACAAACTTACACTTATGTTCATAAATCATAAATCTGCTGATGATTCTCAGTCTGCATATGAACAATCTTGGGTTTCTCCGTAGATATGTTAAGTGTAGTGTTTCCACACATGTACTCTGCTCTTTCCAGTATCTCTTTCTTGACTCTTAGAATTGAGAGAATGGAACCTAGAGCCTTGAGACAAGGGTGAATAGAGCCAGGTGGATCCTTCTGGGGGTGAGGGTCAAGGGGGCTGGAATTAGCATTGTTGTCTTCTGACTGCCACATTGTTATTCTTATTTGTTCGCAGCATTCTTTGAGTGAACAGACTCTTCCATTTATTTTAACTTTCTGGAGAGCACATAGAACAGCTGGGTTGGTAAGCCACACTGGTGTTTTAATGATCAGGCCTTCCTACTGGTACTGTAGGCCGGGTATTGTTGTTCTTGCTTTTTTTGTCTAGAAGTCATAACTAGATGCAGAAGGATTGGAAGTCCCAGTTTTACTAATCTTAAACCTAAGCAAAAAGGGACATAAACTAGTGATAGAAAGACAGCGTGGCCAACAGGTAGATAGGAAGGCCCGTTGGTAAATGTGCTGCATAGCCCTGTGTATGTACACATGGAAACAGTTACTTGATCTTCATATTAATCTTTTAAACTGACAAGGGGTTATCACCTTTATCTTTTACAGGCATTTAGAAGTTGAACATTTTGCCTCACCTCACACACTTAGTGTTAGGACTTGAACTTTGCTTTCGGTTGCTGCTTTTGCACCTGTTCTCTTGTCTTTTGAGGTGGAGGAAAGGAGAGCAGCGTCCATCTCCAGGCCTTCTGGAAAAACTAGGTGGAGTTTTTCCTAGTTTACTTATTTTCTTATATTTTTAAATAGTTTTATTGAGATGTTTTATGTGCATTACAACTCACCAACTTAAATGGATGTAATTTTAAAGCTTTCATTGCTCATCATGGATTGTGTGACTTCATTATAGATACTTTATCATTACTCTAAAGAGAAGTCCTTTTAAGCAATCACCTCATCACATTTACCCATTTTTACCTTGACAGACCTGGCTGCCTACTTTTGTCTATGTAGATTTACCTACTCTGGACATTTCATATAAATGTTACCAAATATTAGATGGTCCTTTCTGACTGGCTTCATGTGATAGTTTTTCAAAGTTCATTCGTACTTTTTTATTGATGAATGTATTTCAGGTGAATTGGTATGTGCTATTTTTACTTAGCAATTGATGCATTTTTGGTTTGTTTCTACTTTATGTTATTATGGATAATACAGTATAAATAGTCATAAATAAACTTATAGGTATTGTTCATGAATAGGGCAGATATTTTAATTTCTTTTGAATGTGTGTGTACTAGAACATTTGGGTCCTATGGTAACATATCTATTACTTGAGGAAGAATTGGACTTTTTCAAAGCAGCCACATATATTCCTACTACCAGTATATGAAGAGGTCATTCTCACTGTATCTTTACCAACACTTGTTCATATATCATCAGTTAGGAACATAATTAAAATGGTGTATTAAGGCTTTGATTTGTACTTTCTGACAGCCGATGATTTCAAGTAACCGTTTTTCATTGGATATTTGTCTTTCTGTTGTTGCATTATGAGAAATATGTGTATTCCAGGGACAGGGTCCTTGCTAGATGCATGATTTTCTTTTATTTTATGTTTGTTCTTTCCTCCCTCTCTTCCTCCTTTCCCCTTTCTGTTTTGTTTCTTAAGAAAAGGTCTCATTGTGTATAGTGCATGGTGACCTGTAACTGATGATCCCTTGCCTCTCTTCTGCTGAGTTCTGGGATTCAGCCCCCATCCTCACCTGTGTGTGTGTGTGTGTGTGTGTGTGTGTGTGTGTGTGTGTGTCAGTCAAACCTGGGACCTTGCACATACTATGCATGCACTGTGCTGTTGAGCTGCATGTTCAGTTCCACTTTTCACTTTCATCATGGAGGCTTTTGAAACAGGCCCATACTAAATTATTTTGATGATTTCTGGTTTTTTTTTCTATTGTTTCTTAGTGTGAGGAAGAGTGTTTTCATTTTTTGCATGCATTTGACCAGTTATCCTGGCATTCATTGAAAGTGTATTCTTTCCCTGCATGGAATCATGTTGTTATTCTATTGAAAGTTATTTGACTGTATATAGACAAATTTATCTCTCAACTCTTAACTTCTGTTCTGTTGATCTCCAATTCTGTGTTTTAATACCAGTCTTGATAACTGATCCTTTGGTGTAAGTTTTGAAACTGGGAAGTTTGGGTCCCTAAACTTTGTTCTTCAAGCCTGCATTAGCAGGTCTGAGCCTCTTGAAGTTTCATTTTCATTTTGGGATCAATTTGTCAAGTTTATGCCAAATAGCAGCTCAGATTTTGATGGGGATTACTTTGGTTCTTTAGATCAGTTTGAAGAGACTCTCCTCCTGCACTCACCCTGAGGTGGTGGGAATCAAACCCATGACCTCACTAGTGGCTGCACAAGCATTCTACCATTGAGCTACACCTCCAGCCTGTGATAGTTATAATCTTAACAATGTGAACTCTCCTGATCATCAGCTTTGCATTTCTTCCTGACTCAAATATTCGAGTCCAGTTCATCTAGATATAGCTGTTCATTTTAGCTGATGTTTATTTATATCAGTAAAATTGAAGTTCTCATCTAGATAACCAGACACAATGCCAAATCTAACTATCCTTTATTAAAGATGAATTGAATTTATGTAAAATAGGTACCTGTCATATGCTTTATTTCATAGGATCTTTCATGTACATAGTAGCAGAGGCTGATTGTAAATGAACGTGTATTTTAAGTAGTATTGCTTCTGACACATTTTCAGGTCCATTACTGGGAGTTGATGATACACGTCAGAACAGCTAAAGTGACTATCAGGAAGGGAGCCTTTCAAAGCTGCAAACATGTGACCCTCTTGGGTTTCTCTTTGGTATAAATAGTCTTTCCTAGGCTTCTCATGGGCATGTGCCAGTGATGTAATAGTGGTGGTTATATCGGAAGCACCCAGGCAGCTATTGGCATGGTAGGTAGTGGGGCTTTGGGCACAGCCAGTCTGAGTACTTATTGCAAGATGGGATTCATCATCTGTGACAGAAGACTTTAAAGCATTAGTGATGAAACACTGCTCACTACTATAGTGATATTCCAGAGGGTAAGCGACTCAGCAGTAAGTGTGCTCTCTGTTGTGGGATAATGTTTGGATATAAACATGCAGGACAGGCTGGAGAGATGGCTCAGAGGTTAAGAGCACTGGCTGCTCTTCCAAAGGTCCTGAGTTCAATTCCTAGCAACCACATGGTGGCTCACAACCATCTAAGAGGAGATCTGGTGCCCTTTTCTGGAGTGCAAGTGTACCTGCAGGTAGAACACTGTATGCATAATAAAGAAATCAATCTTTTATGTGTGTGTGTGTATATATATATAAATAAACATGCAGGTGGAGGAAGAAGATGATTAGGGAAAATGTAATGCATAGATACTGTAACCTACTTTATTTTCTTATTTTTAGTGATCTTTTTTATTTTATTATTTTTTTATTTTTAGTGACTTTCTGAAGTAATCATATTCTTGCGAGTGTTGGTCTGTAGCCATTCCTCTTCCTTCCTGCTGCTTTATGATTTGATCTTTGTGCAAGGATGACTCATCCATGTATGAGTCCTAGTGATCTTCCACCTGGCTAGTGAGACTGTCAGAGTTGATAGCATCCCTACAAACACTGTTGTTCCAGAGTAGAGTTTTGAGAGAATTTGAACAAATATTTGGCTTTAGGGTATTCTGGTCCTGTTGTCTACCCTCTGTGCTCACCACCACATGCCCAAAACACAGTTAACAAATGAAGGAAATTAGAGATGTATTCTTTTGGTTTAAAGCTCTATCCTGCTAACACTGAAACAGCATCACGGAACATGACTACCATATGATGTCTTAAAATACAAAGTGCCAATCATTCGATTTTACCAATAAAGACTCAGGAGTCAAATATTGGGGTGAAAGCCTGCTAGTGCAGCGAGGCAGAGAAATCACCCAGTTGACCTTCCTACTCAGCTGATATCCTAGAGGGAAAAAGCCATTTCTCTTTTTCTATGCTGTCTTAAATATCCTTCAACTCAAGTCCCCTCTTACTACTTCCTGTGTGTCTCTCTATAATCCTCCAGACTTCCTCTCACTGTCTGTGTTTTTTCTCCTCATGTCCACTTCTGTCAACTGATTGCTTGCTCCACCTCTTGACCAAGGTTAACTTTATTTAATCCTGTTACAGAAAACTCTTGGACTAAAGGTATGTGTTAGGGCCGAGTCATACCACACCACCTGTTTACACTAAACAGAAAATTCTTAAGATAAAGATGTATTCTAGGGCTGAGCCACACCACAGCAAGTAACAGGTTTTTGGGTGTGTTTTGTTTTGTTTTCAGTTCACAATCCTGGGACTCACAAAATGTTCAGGTATCCTGCAACAACCATAAACATGAATAGTTTGTATAGAGCTGATCCTGTGGGGGCAGCAAGAAAAGAGAATGGGGAGGAGAGAATGCATGGCTTGATTACTAATGATGAGCAAGTATAGAAAAAGGCAAGTGTAGCTGTCATGTAAGACAGCTTAGATAGACATTTTTACTTTACATAAATGCAACCTTTTCAGGGGTTCGCAGGAATGTTCATGATGACCTACATCTTCCCTGAGAAATCCTTATTGAGCTGTAATTCATAGGCAAAATCTATCCTGCCAAATATATTTTTTGATATATGATGTTTTAGTTTATTTTGTTTTACCATAACAAAATATACCCAAGATTGGGTATCTCTCTCTCTCTTTTTTTAATAAAAAGGTTTAATTAGGTCACAGTTCTGGGGATCCATGAGTAGGACATTGATACTGGCTTCTGATGAGGCCTCTGGCTGTCTTGTAACAGGCTAGGTGGCATCAAAGAGTTGGAAAGGGAAATTGTAGGGAAGAAGGAAAGAACAAATTGGAGACGAGAGGAGAGGAAGCCTGAGCTGGAAGCTTTGTAGCAGCTGTTCTTGAGCTCCCTAGTGAAATGAACTCATTCCTTCAAGAAAAACATGTGTCCTTCCTCAAGATGTATTGGGTATCTCTTAAAAGTGTCAGGACCTAACTCATTTTATTCTGAGTATCAAACTTGCAGCAGTTGAACCTTTAGTGGACAAGCCATACCTAAACTAGAACATGTAGCCATTCCTATTCATTACCCGCTACCAATGGCTGCTTTTACATTACACAGTAGAGTTAAGTAACTAGAATAGATTTGGCCTATAATGCCTAAAATATTTATCTTGCCCTTGATAACAAAAGCTGGCCAACAGCATGTTTGGAGATCTAGACTTTTAGAAGGTTATGCGTGAACCACAGATATTTTGAATTTCAGACTTCTTAACCCCCCAGTCTTGCCTTTATATGAATTTGAGGTCATTTGGATGGACTGACTGCCTTTTTTTTCTTGCTTCCCTTTCTTCCTTTCCTCTCTCTCTCCCCTCCCTCCTTTCCTTCCTTCTGCCCTCCTTCCCTTTCCTATTCCCTCCCATCCATCTTACTTTCCTGCCTCCTTTTTTTTTTTTTAAGAGGGTCTTACTAGGGAACTTAGATATATAGGCAAGCTCTACCACAGAGTATAACTAGACTCCAAGAACAGCAATGATGATTTTGTTTTTTTCTAATGTGTCCGTTTGTTTTAAAATTTGTTTTGTTTTGTTTATATAGGATCTTACTGTGTAGCTCAGGCTAGTTTAAAACTTGTAATCCTCCTGCCAAGGGCATTAGTTTTAAGAAAAGGTTATATATCAAGATGCATGAGATAAGTTTGATTTTTTTTTCAGGGAAACACAGATATACACAGGAATACTTGCTAATGAGCAAAAGTTTAACTTCAAAAGTAATGAGACGTTGTTTTAAAGTAGACAACAAAAAACTAATCTGTAACCCCCTAGCTTCCTTCAGATACTATTATTTTAAGAAACAAATCTTATACTTTTATCTAGTCATTTTCTCTTCTTTTTGATGACCAGGTATTTGTCAGCATAACTTACTCAAGTTAGCAAAGTGCCAGTCTTACTGTTGGAAATTAGATATTTTAGCTCAGCTCTGTTTCTTGTCGTTTCTCTCAGCTTGAAGTCAATGGCCCAAAATGACTCTGCTAGTGAAGACTCACTTCCGTAAGGAGAAAGACCGGGTCAGAGGCTGGGATGAGCATGCCATTGCACCAGATCTCTGCCATCCCGTCTCAGGATGCCACTTCCGCTAGAGTCTACAGAGCCAAGACCAAAGATAAGGAGCGGGAGCAGGTAATGTGAGAACATCCTTCTTATAGTGCCTTCCTGGGGTTTCTTTCCTGGTAGCTGTGGCTAGATGCTGGCCAAATAGCCCTATCTGGGCAAGCAAAGACTGTCTTGTTTCTGTTTGAGGGAGAGTGTCTGACAGTGAGGAAAAGGCATGGTGGCAGGAGCACAGACTTGATCGTCTTCTGCAGGTTTCTAGGTTCTGAGGGTTTGGCATAGGCTTATCAGCTTCTTAGTGGTAAGTGACACACTCATCTCAGTTGACTAAGCCTCCCAATCATGTCTTACACATTCCTAAGACGAAGTTCTTTTGATTCTCAGAACAAAATGCAGTATATAAAGGTATTTGAACAAATATTAAGGGCTTGTTACTGCATGCAGGGGGTCAGTATAATCAGCCTATCTGTTTTCATTCTGTTGACAAGCTGGCTTGACACATATAAATGTTAGATAAGGTCAGCGATAGAGGAATTTCAGGACTAATCTAAGTCCAAAGGGTCAGGAAAGACTTTCTGTAGAAAACTGGGATTGTGTGGACAGCTGTGGTTAAGGGGAAAGGAAAAGGCAGAATGACGCAGGTTGAGGAAACCACAAACTCAACCCAAAATCTTTTGATGCAGTTTGTGACCTGCCTTTGCTAAGAGGTAAGAGAAAAAGAAGCCCTGCAGAGGTGCTTCTTGCTCCTCTTCCTCCTCCTCATTGAGGTTCTGGGACTGCAAAGATAAAGTCTTTCTCTCAGGTTACACCCAGGCTGACTTTATGCACAATTTTCTATAGCATGCACGGCATGAGCCTCTATCTGCTACTCTGTGGGTTACTAATGACTTGTACATGGTTATATATCTGTGGATGAATATGGGTTTCACTTTCAGTGGCATGAGGAGTGCTGGGAATATTTTGTAATCAATAAAGGATTTTCTTGCTATCACGAGTGGGTAAACAGTTCTTTAAGAGCACTGCTGCATTTTAGGTTTGTTGGCTTTGTACTTCTGGCTGTCTTGGGACTCATTGTGTAGGACAAAGTGCCTTGAACTCACTGAGATCCACCTGCCTCTGCTTCCGGAGTGCTGGGATTAAGGACGTGAGCCACTCTGCAGTTTTTTAGGTTTTTTTAGGCACTAATCCGTTACTTTTCAACTGTTAGTCTCTTTTTGGAAATCTGAGTTGCTTCATTTCAAAAGAAATCATTTTTTAATCTTAACTGTCGTAGGGAATACATTCTTTTTCTTTATATCTTAAGGTAGTCATATCTTGCTTTTTGACCGATCTTAAAGCAACCTTGTATACACTTAGTATGTGATTATTAATGTATATGTGATTTGAAAGTGTAAAACATAGTTTTATAATTGGTCTCCAAGTTAGTGTTCAGGAATTCAAAATTGTTTGAGAGTCATTATAAGTTACTTTTCATTTGAGGACAATGTCCTTTTTCTTGTCTTCAGGTCAGGATTCTAGGACTCACCGTAAGTAACAGCATCTTTTCCAAATTAAGGAGAAAAAATTTTACTACAAAGGAGGAGATGCCTCTCTGCTTTCCAAGAAGGAGCTAGTTCCCAGTGCTGTAGGTTGACTCTAGCCTGATCAGGAGTGATCAGGAGGCAATGAATCACAAAGGTTCAACTGCTGCATCTAGTGCTGAACATTGCCACTATCTTTATTATGACTGAAAAAAAAATGCTCTAGTGTTACTAACACTGCCATTGAAAAACTGTTGGCTCCAGACCAAAAAGAAAGCCCACCGTCTTCTTTTAAGATAGGTTTCAGTGTGCAGTCTCTGTAGTCCAGGCTAGTCCAAACTCCATCCTCTTTCCGTGGCAACCAGAGCATTAGGGTTCCAGGTGTGTAGTGCTGCTCTTGGCGTGCGCTCTTTTGCCAAGATTCGTCAAGCTACGTGGATGCTGCATATTCCGCCACTCTGTCACCTTGTCTCATGTGTGATCAAAGTTGTGAGTATGAATTTCATAGTTGTGAGTGTGCATTTCAGGAGAGGACCCAATTTGTAAGATTATCCAGAAAATACATTTTCACTTCCTACTCTGAAAGAACTGGTCCATGTCATTGTATCCTGAAAGTATAATAAAAAAGATAATCCATAGTCAGCTTGTATTTAGACGGTACATAGGAAGCAAAAGATATTTTTCATATTTTTAAGGGATTCCATTTCTGGCATCACTGATCTCTACATCTTTCTTTTGAGGTCAACAGAGGGATTTTATCACGAAACATCAAATTGATAGTTATCTAACCTGTTTTATATCTTCAGGGTGGCCTGTTTTCAGGGCCTCCTTAGGGTGTTCCTGGGTGCTGGGCCACTCCTTCCTTCAGCTTCCTCCTCCCTCTTTCCCTCCCTCTTACCCTCTTTTCCTGATTTTTTTTTCATCCTTCCCTTTCCCACTTCTGCTTTTGCCCTCCTCCTCACATTCTTCCCATTTCAGTTTCCAAAGTTCAGGATAGCAGACTTTCACTAGGTACCATACCTGGCCAACCTACTGTTTCAGAGGTGTGTGTGTGTGTGTGTGTGTTTTAATCATTAAGGATACAAGGTCTCTCTCAACAGAGTCTCTAGCTTTACCTTCTTAGCAGCCCCACTGTTTACTCCCATGAACTGAACTGTAGTTTTATTTTGCAATATAAAAATTGCTTCTACAGATTACTACTTTGCGTGCCAGTATTCAGCCTACTCTTTTATTTACTCGTTCTTGGCTTCTTTATAAGAGACATAATTAAATGAAAAGATGAATATGCATTTTTTAAAATACTAAGTTAAATCACTGTCACTTAACATTTCACTGCCTCTGGCATGATTTGTGTGGCTCTTTGAATCATTACTTACCTGCCCTGTGAAAATCTCAGGAAATTAATGTTTGCCTCAGCACAGTTTCTATTGCTGTAACAGAATACCTGAGACTGGTTAAGTTAGAAAGAACGTTGTAGTTCTGAAGGCCGGACAGCTTCTGGTAAGGGCCTCTTCATGTTCCATGCATGACAGAGGACAGGGGTGTGAACCAAGAGAGGAGAGTACAGAGGGAGTGGCCTCTCTAACAGCCACTTCCTATGACGAAGCACCTTCCTGGAAACCACACTCATCCTTCTATTATGGCAGATTTTTCATTACCAAGTACTTCTTAAAGGCCTTATCACCTTTCTGTATCATTATATTGGGGATGTGGGGACCAACCATATTCACACCATAATAACATTGTCACACCTGGAAATAGAGATGTATTTTCTTGTGGTGTTTGTGGGGGCATCTGTGTAGCACCTTTCAAATCTGCTTCCCAGATCTTCCCAAACCTGCTTATCCTGTTTGGTAATCACAGCTAGCAGTACTGCCATGGGGACCCTCCTAGTTGTAGCACACTTGCTGTTCATGAACTGAAGATGATTCCTTCCTCACTAAATACTGTTTTCAGCCTTTTTGTTGAGAGTGTGGAGATGTGTTCTGATGGTTTCCCTGGAGATTAAAAGGGGGATGGGGTGCTGTTACCAAACATAAATTCAACTTTGCCAAGTTTGAGCTGCTTTGTCTTTTTTTTCCAACTTGGATCTTAAAGTAATGGTTTGTTCACTTGTTTAGAGTATATAGCTGAACTGGATATTGGTCTGGGGAGTAGCTTTTGCTAGACTTCACATTATCTTGATAAAACAGTCAGAAAATTTGGAAAGAGAAGCTTTTGCTGATGACTTCGTTGTTGCTTAGGCAAAAACTTTGTTGTAACTTAGGCGAAAGTTACAGAGTTCATTAGTCAGGTGTCACTGATGATTATGATTTGTTGGTTGTTGCTGCTTGCTCATAGTTGTTAATGAACCAGCTAGCAGATAACTTTCAGTAACTGTTCAGTAACTGTTGAAAATTAAAAACCATCACAGAGGTTTCACTAAATAACACTGTAGGATATTATTATTATTCGTGCCTTTGAATGCCTGGCTTCAGCAAGATGACTTCCTTTTTTCATACAAGAATTAACCAACCCAAAGAGAAATGTTGTGGTCACCTCAGTTTGGATATTTTCCCATGTTTCTTCTAAAAATCGTTTTTTTTGCAGATGAGTATAAATAAACTGCACACCTTTATTCGTTTGTATAACTGTCTTTAGTATATACTGTCTATAGAACTGTGTCTTTGAAAGAACCCTTTCCTCAGCAAGCCTGTGACAGTGCAGGGCACATTGTAACAGCTGTCACGGAGTGCGTCACAGCTCAAGCCGCTTTTCTAGGATGAGTTTTTCTTGGGTTCCAGAACGCTCAGCTATTGCTCTGTAGACCCCTGCCTCTTGCAGTCTGTCTGTCCTCACCCTGTGCACTATGCTCAGACTGACTGTTGCCATGGTTTTCTTCTCAGTTCTGCTTTTGACATTTTTAATGTTTTTTAATCATTTTATGTCCTTACAACATATGTAATCTTTTCTCTTTGTGAATATATAATTACAGCATAATTAGCTCTAGCTTTTTGTTTAACTATTAATTTTTACCTGGTTTTTGTTTTTGTTTTGCCTCTGAAAATTGTCTTGCTTGTTTTGAGCTTGGGTAATGCTGCTGCTAAGGGTTGAAATTACTATAACAGATGCTTGCTTCATGCTCACTCTGCATTCATTGTTAGTAGTATTGGGCCGTCTAAACAACATAATCTTCATGTGAACAGCAAACTCATTGTTCTCTTCTCATTTGAGCCTTAGAAACAAGGTTACATGTTCTTAATACCATGATCCTTACAACCATTCTCATTGCTGGCTGCTTAGGCCAGCCTCTGTCCCTCTTGTGAGGACCTTGCCCACCTCCACTCTGTTTTTGTATGTCTTTAGCTTAAGTTCTTATTAATGTATCAGTTGTTTGCACAGATACTCACTGCACATTCATTGCATAGTAGGTGCTTAGTCGGACATCAAGTGTGCACATGGCATGAGGAAGGGATACTCTGCGTTATCTAGTTCATGTGTTCTGTCCCACAAGCCCTCTCTGCCTATACTACCAAAGCTTTCCAACTGCTTTCCTTGTCTCAGCCCTTCTCTTGCTGCTTTGTTCTGTAACTGGAAGCAAAAGTGGACAAACATTCCAATGTGATAAATGTCATGGAAAGAGCCTCTGACCCTCTAGATTTTCTAGAATAAGAGAAATCAAAGTTGAGACAATCTAGGACCTGGGCTGCGTAGATGTAGTGCTCAGTTGGTTAGAGTTCTTGCCATCATTTCCAGAGCTCTGGGTTTCATCCCCAGAACTACAAAACCTGGTTATGGTTGGCACACACCTGTAATCCTAGCGTTCAGGAGGTGGAAATAAGAGGATCAGAAGTTCAGGGTCATCTTCGGCCACAAAGCAAGCATGGGGTATGTGAGACCCTGTTTTTATAGGAAAAGTAGGAAGAGTTAAATGAAGATACAGAAAAATGCCATAGAAAATAGTGCATTGCAGAAATCCCAAGGGAAGAGGAGAACACATGTTGTGTTGAGTGATATACACCATGCTGCTAAGTTGTCACATGCTGTATAACCTTACTAAGAAGTTGGCTCTGCATACCAAAGAGGGCCTCTGAAAGAATCAATATAGCAATGTATCAAAGCAGATATTAAGACTCACAATCAAGCCCTTGGCAGAGGGCGGGAAGTAATAATAAAAATAGGGGAAGTTAGTAAGACTTGGGGAGAACAAGAGCTCCATAAAGACCAAACTGAGCAGGGCACAGGGGTCTTATACGAGACAGTTTCTCCAACCAAGGACCATGTATGGATATGGCCTAGAACCCCCGCTCAGATGTGACCCATGGTAGCTCTGTGTTCAACTGAAGACCCTAGTAAGGGGAACAGGGACTGTTTCAGTCATGAACTCGGTGGCTGGCTCTTTGACCCTCCCCCATACACGCCAGGGAGTAACAGCCTGACTAGATCCCAGGGGAGGACATTGCAGCCAGCCCTGAGGAGACAAGTTGAACTGGGGTCGGAAGGAAGGGGAGGAGATCCTCCCCTGTTGGTGGGCTTGGAGGGGGCGGGGAAGAGATGAGGGAGGGATGGGGAGAGTGGGAGGGAATGAGGGAGGGGGGCTACGCCTGGGATGCAAAGTACCTAACCTGTGATTGATATAAAAATAAATTAATTAAATTTAAAAAAAGAAGTTGGCTCTGGAAATGGCAGCCCCCTTCCCATCTCTTCAAACTGAAGCTTGTTTGTCTCAAAAGTGACAGCCTTTTCCCCAACTCTATGGTGGGGACAAAGGGAACAGCAGGAATGGAAACCATTCTGATCAAGGTGCTGTTGTTTATCCCATTACATAAAACACACCCACAAAGCACAACCATGGAGAGAGAGCTCAGATAGGAACTCCTGCTCAGCCCCTGACTTCCGCAGTTGATTTCTGGATGTTTGCCCCAACCTGAAAATGTGACTTTTGTTTGTTCTCTCAGTCCAGCTACTCCAGTTGTCTATGTTGGATGCTATAGACTCTTGATTTGATGATGTTTTTCTCTCTGCTGCTTGCTATTTCTTCTGTTTTGGTTACTGGAACTTAATAAATTCACTTGTTCAAAACCACAAGTACTGCTGTCATCGATTGTACAGATTTTCTAGATTGTACAGAACAATTTTGCCATAATGAATAAAACTTATTTTTACTAGAATTCAAAGGGTGAAGGTGGAAAATAGACAAAGCTGGAGTGCTGGGGAGGTCACGTGGAGGCTTTGAGCACTGAGAGACTGATACCGAGGTCAGCGCGGCAAGTTAATCCCTGACTCCAAGGCCACTTGAAGGGCAGTTGTGCCAGTCTGGGTGGTGAGGAAGTGCTGCTGGGGGCAAGAAAAACTAGTTGATTTCATGAAAATGGCTGAGAGATGGGCTGGGCAGTGCTGGGAACCTACGCACTGTAGGAGTCATGAATAGATGACCTCTAGCCTATACAGAAGGGTCACCTTTCCAACCATAGAGGGAGGGAGGACGGCAGATGTGAGTGTGACATGAAAAGT
This sequence comes from Pachyuromys duprasi, assembly GCA_028658305.1. Classification (NCBI taxonomy): domain Eukaryota; kingdom Metazoa; phylum Chordata; class Mammalia; order Rodentia; family Muridae; genus Pachyuromys; species Pachyuromys duprasi. The sequence continues at coordinate 26,301,661 of CM053761.1, read as the reverse complement.
CTAAGGTCAGTGTGGCTAGTCCAGTGATGGACACCTAGAATTCAGTTATATTTGGATCTCTAAAGAAGTACAAATTAAGGACATTTTGTTGTAATCCCAGCATCCAGGAGACTGAGGCAGGAAAAACTTATGTTCAAGACCAACTGGGTTATATAGTGTGACTGTCTCAGTGATAGATATTTTGGAATACAAAAAGCCTAGGTAAAATTATCCGTCAAGCTGAATAATTTGAGGGGGAAAAATGACAGGCGACAGGACTCCAAAGGACAATGGCCATCATGAGTTACTGAGAATACTTCTTATCCTATAGTAAGAATCCTTGTCCTCTTGAAGCCTGCAACAACATTTTATACCATTGTTCTATCTCTTACTCATTTATTACAGTTTATTCACTTTGTATCCCCACTGCAGCCCCCCTCATCTCTTCCTGATCCCACCCACCCTCCCCCTTCTCCCCCTAAGCCCTTTCTCTAGTCCTCTGATAGGGGAGGACCTCCTCCCTTTCTATCTGATCCTAACCTACCAGGTCTCATCAGGACTGGCTGCATCATCTTCCTCTGTGGCCTGGCAAGGCTGTACCCCCTGGGGGGGGTGATCAAAGAGCAGGCCATTGAGTTCATGTCAGAGACAGCCCCTGAACCCCTCACTAGGGAACCCACTTTAAAACTTAGCAGTCTGTGGGCTTCCTCTGAACAGGAGGTCTAGGTCTTCTCCATGCAAGGTCCTTGGCTGGAGTATCAGTCTCTGCAGGCCTCCCTGGGCCCAGGTGTTTTGGCTCTGTTATTCTCCTTGTGGAGTTCCTGTCCCCTCCAGATCTTTCTATCGCCCTCTTCTTCCATAAGATTTCCAGCACTCTGTCTAAAGTTTGGCTGTGAGTCTCAGAATCTCCTTCGATACCCTGGTGGGTAGAGTGTTTTCAGAGGTCCTCTGTGGTAGGCTCTTATCCTGTTCCCTGTCTTCTTTTACTTCCAATGTCTATCCTGTTTGCCCTTCTGAATGAGCATGAAGCATCTTCCTTAGGGTCCTCCTTGTTGTTTAGCTTCTTTAGGACTATAGACTTTAGTATGTTTATCTTATAATATATGGCTAATATCCACTTACATAAAGTGAATATATACTATATGTATATATGCATATCACTCAGGATGATTTTTTTCTAGTTCCCACCATTGTCTGCAAATTTCCTTGTTTTTAATCTGGCGCTTTCTCAGAAAATTAGGAATAGTGCTACCTTAAGATCCAGCTATACCACTCCTAGGCATATACCCAAAAGATGCCCCACCATTCAATAAGGACATTTGCTCAACTATGTTCATAGCATCTTTATTTGTAATAGCCAGAATCTGGAAACAACCTAGATGTCCCTCAGCAGAGGAATGGATACAGAAAGTGTGATACATTTACACAGTGGAATACTGCTCAACAATTAAAAACAAGGAAATCATGAAATTTGCAGGCAAATGGTGGGATCTATCCCACTTTTCAGTAGGGGATACAACATGTTTGGGCATTTCTCATATTTAGCCAGAGGAATTCGGTTATCACATTTCAGAAGCCTTTCCTAAATCAGGGTAGGTGACTGCAATTAGAATTACCTTATCTGGTGGGTGAGAAGAGCTAGTGGTGGTGTGGGCATAAGGAAGTCCCTCACCTCAGAAGTCAGATTTGTGCCTGAGTCCATCACCTGTGGATCGGCTCCCAGGAAGGGTCTTTGTTAGAGAAATTGTGTGTCTGACTTACTTAGGTTTTAAAGTCTTCCTAGAATTAGTCTGTCCGTAGGAATCTTATTCTCAGTGTGTGGAGACATTTAAGAAGAGTATAAGATAAAAGCTGAGAGAGAGGCAATTGAGAAAAGAGAGTAATACAGTTTAATAATTTGAAATATACAAGAAATACAGACTAAGTCATTATCATCTTACCACTTACAGTTACTATTTCCCCCAGTCCTTTTGTTTAAGGTTTGTTTACCTCAACGTCAGTCTACTAAGGACATGAAAATACAGAAAAATTTCATGACAGCATAGAGGAATGTGAAAGGCAAAACATTGAATCTTACTGTATCAAGTCTTTGTTTCTTCTAATAGTTATAAGCATTTCTTTTGTTAGTTTTGTGCAAAAGGAATTTTGGCTTCAGACCCTGAATTTTCTCTGCTTTTCTTTTTTTTCTCCCTCCCTCTCTCCCTACCTCCCTTCCTCTTTTTCCTTCCTTTCTTTCTTCCATCCTTCCTTCTTTCCTTTTTTGACATGGTTTTCCTGTGTAATAGCCCTGGATGTCCTAGACTGGCTTTGTAGACCAGGCTGACGTCAAACTCACAGAGATCCACCTGCCTCTGCCTACTGAGTGCTGGGATTAAAGCGTGCACCACTATATTCAACGATAACCCTGAATTTTAAATCAGTAGAACTAGGTCCACATGTTTATCATTCAAAATAGGAACCGTTCCAGTCAACACATTTCTGCCAATGAGAAATAAGTTTGTATATTCCTACAGCATAAAAATCCATGCTTCAGGATTTGAGATGTTCTTGGAAAACGTTTTCTGTTTCCTAATGTTTGTAGAAGTATTTTCCCCAGAGAACATTCTCAGGATGCTTGTGAAGAAGTAGTTGCTTGGCAGAGGATAGCTGAACATAATGGATGACACCAAACTCTGTGAGCCAGTTTGTTCAGATTCTGAAATGTTGATTTGCAGTGTGTGGTATGGTGTTTAGAGGAAACAATTGGACACTTTCTATTGACTAGTCCTAACTAAAGTTGCTGGGGTTTTGGTGGATCGTGTTGCCTTACTGAGCCCACTTCTCAGATTCAGAAAGTCATGGTAGGCCAGACAGCAGAAGAACACCACCAGTCAACATAACTGGTTTTGCTGCAGGTCTGCTGAGAAAGGCTTGGTCCAGTCACTGGGTTAAATGATTGCCACCAGGTATCTATAATCTACCTTCTGTCACCATCTGATCAAGAAATGGTTTATTGCTACTACGCTGAATAAAAGAGGATGAGGGCTCAATAATTCACTGTTTGATGTTTTGTCAGCTCAGGAGGCACTCAGCAAGCCTTGTCACTATTCTAGTTTGCTTCCACTGCTGGTCTATGCTGGCAACTTTTCCTTTAGTTGTAAGAGAATCAGCTTTGATGGCTGCTCTCAGATGGTCACTTTCAGCTTCTGATGGCAGCCACTACACTTGTCATCCTTTGCATAGGTTCCCCAGGCCCCTCTGCATTGCAGGTTCAAGAGGAGTTCCTGCCCAATCACTGAGAATGGCTGAGTGCTGTCTCCACTGCTTTATGGCTCTTTGCAACTTGAATAAGAAAATGTTTGAACTTATTTTTATCACCACAAAGTAAGAAATAATTGCTAAAATGATTATTCGTGTAACCACATTTATTAAGAGTATGTTCTGACATCAAAAAGCAAGTTTCAGCTATGAAACTGCAGTTATTTTTGCCTCAACTCAAGAGAAGACATTCTCCTTTTATATTCATATCATCATTATCAGGAGAGGCCCTGAGGCATGACAGAGTCGTGTGTGTGTGTGTGTGTGTATGTGTGTGTGTGTGTGTATAATCCACGAGGAAGAATTTTACTAACCTACTTAACTGCTGTTCCATGGTTTGCCTGTCAGCTGTTAACACCAGTAAATCTGCACTCCAAAGCACGCGTGTTCGGGCCGTGTTTATTGCGACAGCCACCATTGAGCTAGACCGTGACATATTTTTCATCTGCTTTTACAAACCTGTGTTCCCGTTGATATTTTAAGGCAAAGTATGAGTTTGTTGACAGCTAGCTATACTTTTATTTTTATACAAAGCAAAATACTGAAAAGTTCTTGATGACTGTGGTAGGAATGAGTGGGTGGGTCCCAGGTGGCCTGTCTAGAATGATGGAAACTCCAGGGAACTAGAGCCTCTCCTTAGTGCTTCCTTCCTGGGACAAGGAAAACATACTGGAGAACAATACATTTTTGATATATGGGCTAGGAAAGAAATAGAAAAGAAACAAAAGAGGTGATTTAGTTTGGAACTAAATATTACTAACCAGGGCCCAGGATCCCCCAAAACTGTGTTCCAATGAGATGGCATTTTCATGAACTCATTTATAGAAACGGAAATCCATAAATAAGTCATTTTTCAAATGTGTTGGTGGGTACATCAGGTACATGGGTGGTAGCAAAATGACAGTACCAGTTGGCTGATAGTACTCATCTTTTTAGTAGAAAACTAGAGTTCTGTTAAGGTAATACATGCCAAAAGATTTTTATCTGTTAGGTTATGAGGCCTGGTTTTATCTGTTAGTCATAGGATAGTAGGTCCAACACAGAGTTAGGAGCAAGAAATGGCTATTTAGTGAGCTAAATATAGCCCAAGATAACTTGTATTTAGGCTCTGGGCCTGCAAAATTCACACTTCTCCACATCACTCTACTTCTGGTCAGTCAGCCTTTTCAGACAGCTTCTTTCCAGGAAGTCTAGTTTGCAGGCTCAGTGTAATAGGCTGAGGTGGGGAAACTCAGGCAGGCTGGCCTATTGAGATTCTCTGTGTAGCAGTCCTTTCCCAAAGTGTGACAGGACCCTTCTGAAGCAAGAGACATAGTACGTGCTGCCATATTCTAATTTAATTCTGTTACTGTGATAGATGCTCTGATCAAAAGCAACTTAGCAGAGGAAAGGATTTACTTCAGCCCGCAGGTCACACTCCATCATTGAGAAAAGCCTGGGCAGGGCTCAGGCAGGAGCTGGAGACAAACCATGGAGAAATGCTGTTCTCTGGCTCACTCGTTTTATTTCAGAGAAATGCTTTCTTCTAGAATAAATGATGCCTTTGCCTTTCTCAGAGATCTCATCATGTCTCCTCATCAGCACAAGCTCCACAGAAACATTCTGGCTTTTCTGTGTTACTGTGTGGTCTCCTTCTTAACCATACAAAGACCTAAGCACTGCAGCATACTTGTATGGTGGGGAAAGGGTGGAGGTCCACGAAAAGCGGTAAAGGAAAAGAGAACTAAGTCAGCTGGGTTATTTGCTACCAGAAGGTTCCGCTGTGTTGGGAGTGAGAAAACAACAACCCCAAAGTGTGTAGCATGTCTGGTTCTTTAACTGAAGAACAACAGAACCAGAAGCTTAGAAATGCATTTCATCCCCCAAGGCGGGTTACAGAAGCTAAAGTTCTGTTTTCTTTTCTCCGAGAATAGCCACAGACACTTGAACTTCATTCATCCAAAGCAAGACCTAAGCCCTAGAATTATTACTTAAACCCTCCCCATGCCATCCTCTTAATCTTCATGTGACGTGTCTGAGCTCTCTTTGACTGTCAACTTGACATGGCCTAGTCATCCGAGGGGAATCTCAGCTGAGGAACTGCCCAAAGCGGACTTGCCATTGGACATGCCTGCGCAGCATTGGCTTGACTGTTGACCGATGCAAGATAGCCCAGTCCAGTGTAGGTGGCCTCAGCAGGCAGGCAACAGATCTGGGATAAGGAAGCTTATTGTGGGAAGGGGAAAGGGGCCCTGAAAAAGGGATCAAGTCAGTGAGTGAGCCATGAGGGTAGAGAGAGAAGGGTCAGGGAGGAAGAGGAAGGAGTTGCCTATGACAGAGAGACAGAGACAGAGGAGAGAGATAGATAGAACAAGAATGTGGGCACAGAGGGAAGCTGGAATACACAGAGAGGGAGAGAGAGAGGCTGGAGTGGCTGGGGCCCTTATATCCCTGCACACAGCACACAACTGACAGCCACAGGTGATGACTAAACTGTTCCTAGGGCCCAGAAGGCAGGCCCACTGAGTCGCCTGTTCGCTAGCAGCACCGATACCTGACTGCTCACAACAGCCACCTAACTACACCTCCAGGCGATCCAGTGCCCGTTTTCTGGACTCTGCAGGGCACCCACCCAGACATATAATGTGAAAGGGAGACAGACCTCAGTGAGAACTGTTTTCTTTAGCAAAGCTCAGTACAAGAAGACTAATTTTATTTTATTTTGCCTCCTTTTTTCATTTTTATTTTTTTTAATTGTCTTGGTACTTGCTCACAACCATCTATAATTTCAGTCCCAGAGCATCTGATGCCTTCTGGCTTTCCAGGTGCTTTACACACATGGTGCACAGACATACATGTAGGCAAAACATCTACAGTGCATAAGAAAGTAAAGGTTAATTTTTTCTTCCTTAAAGGCACTCCAGAGGGTGGAAGTGGGCTCATGATCAGAAAAAAAAACAGGTGCTCCAAAGCCAAAGATTAGCTCTGAAAGAGACAATCTACCAGGCAGTGACAGAGAAGGTTCTACTTGCAGCAATATATGTATTTTATAGATTACAGCTGGAATTCAGCTGAATCCCAAGAGTATAACATGTGCTGAACAAATTGAAACAAATGCTAGTAGCTCATCAAGCTCAATCTGCAAAGCCACATGCTACCATATATACATATAATTTAAAAATAACAACTTTGAAAATATTTTAGTTTTCTGATCATTTCATTTTTGTGTATGTAGCTATTTTGCCCGAGTGTATGTCTGTGCACATGTCTATGCCTGGTGTCCTCCGAATTGTGTTTGTGGAACTGGAGTTACAGACAAATTGTGAGCTATCATGTAGGTGTTGGGAATTGAGCCTGGGTTCTCTTGAAGAGAAGCCAGTGCCCCTAACTGCTGAACCATCTCTGCAGCCTCAATGTTAGACAGGGTCTCTACATAGCCCTGGCTGCCCTGGAATTCACTATGCAGACCAAGCTGTCCTGTAACTCACAGAGATCTGCCTGCCTTATGTCTCCTAAGTGCTAGGATTAAAGAGTGAACCACCCAAGTGCACCACCATGTCTGGTTCCTAAAATTAAAATCTTAAAAACAACAAGAAAACCACTTAAATTTTAGAAAGCATAAATCCAGAAGTGATTTTATGAAGTAACAAAGTAAAATGCAAGGAGAAGCACGGGGCCAAGGAGATCCATGGAAGACCATTTTACAAAACCAATAAATAAGCCAGAAGCAACTAGGGCAAAATACTCGTTCCCTTCCCCCATTAACAAGCTGACAGCAAACTCAAACATGCCATGTGTAGGGAGCGCAGCCAGGCACCGTGGAGGGCAAGAGAACAGGTGGAGAACAAGACAGGAGACTGGACTTCCTAAGGTAGTGAGTGGCCAGAGGAAGGGAGGTGCTTATCCAGACTTTCAGTTCAAATTTCTCTTGGAATTGTGTTTTGAGTAGCAAAGAAATGACTGCTTCAGGCATCACTCATTTGTAAATATGCAAGCATTGACAGGTTGGGGAAAACAAATGTTCATCTGCTTACTTAAAGAATAACAGTGAGATAAAAGGTTTATTTATAGCCAGAGAGCAGGAAAATCCCCCTTGAAGCAGAATATTTCCTAGCATCACTGTTCTGTAACCCCATCCCCCAGCTGACATGGTTTTACAAGTATTTTGTTGCTGCTGCTTTTACAACTCAGCCCCAGTAGGACAAGTTGATGGAAAAAAAAAGTTCTTGTTCTTTCAGATATCTATGGTTAATTATTTACCCTTTCTACCCCTTTTTTTTTTAAGTCTCTCAAGTAAGTCTGGGTGATAGGTTAACATACAAGAACAAATAGGTCCCATACCATTTACTGCCGTCAACTGGAAATTGAACTTCAATTATTTGTAAACCGGCAAGTATAGCTTAGAATCTTTACATTGCATATTGCTGTAGGAGGACCATAGAGCAGAAGTGAAATGGGTTGCGGGAATAGACTTGTTATGAATTATTCATTAACTACCTCATTCCTTGGAAATCAGCTGGAGGAAGTGAGTGGTTAGTTCAGTTTGATCACAGGAATGTTGCACTGAAGTCCAGCAAGCAGCAGAGCAGTGTGGTTCTGCTGGCTGCTTCAAGGCTGCAGGGCAGCTGCAGTTCAGGCACAGCCTGCCCCTGTGCAGGGCACCATGCTGCTGGAAAGAGCTGCATTGAGGACGCGCCCATGCATTCCTGTTGGAAGATGAAGCTTCAGGTAGGAGCCCTGTCAGCACTGCCCAGGTTTCTCACTGACTTTCAGGCAGCACAGCAAGCTCTGGACCCTCAGAGGCACCAAACATTGACCTTGCAGTTCACATTGCCGGGGGCGTATATTGTAATAGAATTTGTTCTAATAAAATATGTCCCTTGCATTTGTTGAACATATTCTTAAGACAATAAACGTTTAAATGTCATGTCTCAATTTTTTAGTGCCATCTTTTGATGTAAAAATATCCTTTTTTAAATTCATGTTGACCATTTAATTTTGAGTCATGGAGTTTGGCTTTGAAAATCCCTGAGGAGAATAATTTAGTATTTGAATCAGTGAAGCTATAGGCTCTTTTCTAGGAAAGGTATTGTCTGTAGAAGCCACCTCCATTCTTTCTGTAGGAGCATTTGGAAAAATAGACAGAAAATGGAACAAAGAGTCTTTGTTACGTTTGCCGATGTTATTTGCCACACATCAGTGTGAGCTTTTGTGGTTTTGTACATGTGTGTGTATGTGTGAGCATGTGAGCACCCATATACTTACAAACCAGACCTGTAATTTCATTTGGCAGGGATGTTCTGATGTTGCCCTTTGTTTTGTCTGTTGGATTTTGTGTGGATGGAGGTTTTGTTTGCCAAGACCATGAGGTGCTCAGAGGTGTGGAACACAGAATTACACAAAAGTGATTGGGGCCAAATCTGAGAACACTTTTCTTTATCTTCTTTTGAGACAGGGTCTTGATATAGTCTAGGCTAGGCTTGAACTGATGGTCCCTCTGACTCAGCTTCCCAGAACCAGTGCTTATGGGCATGGGCCATCATGCTCCACTTTCCTATCTGTTTTATTCAGCTCTGTGAATGCGTGTGGGAGGGGGGTTCTTTGTTTTATTTGCCACCCCATGCCTTTTTGTTGTTGTTGTTTGTTTTGTTTCTCTGCTTTGCTTTGGCTGTCCTGGACAGCCTTGGTAGACCAGGCTGACCTCAAACTCAGAGCTCCTCTCAAGTGCTGGGGTTACTGGTGTACACCACCTTGCCCAGCTTGCCACCCCATTCTTAAGGGTCTAGAACAGTGGCTCATTTGTAGTAGCTAGTCAGTGAGTGTGTTTCTAAATTAGTGCATTCTTAACTATGACTTTTGGTAGCTTATGTGACTCATTTAGAACTGTAGGAAGTAGTATAATTTCAATAATTTTATAGCAGTAAATTTTAATTTGCACTGATGTCGATTAGCTTTAAGATTTTATATTTTTTATACTTTTTTAAAATGCTGAAGTATTTTAAGATTTATTTTTATCTTATGTGTATGAGTGTTTGCTTGCATATATGTATGTGTACCATGTGTGAGCCTGGTGCTAACAGAGGTCAAAAGTGGCGTGAGATCAGCTGAAACTGGAGTTAAAGACAGACCAGACCCTGGTGCTCCAGGAGGGCGGCCAGTGCTCTTACCCTGGTGCTCCGGGAGGGCGGCCAGTGCTCTTAACTGCTAAGCCACTTCTCCGGCCCCCATATGTCTATTCATTTAGTTGTTTACATAATTAATAATTAAAATCAAATGTGACTACAAAGATCCTTAGTGGAAAATGCATTGGAAAGGATTATATTTTTAGTGCATTCCCATAGTTATTATTATCCTAATTATATCATGTTGTATGTTACAGTTTGAAAAGCATTTTTCACTCTGTGTTACAGGAAACTATGTGTTTAATTTATTTATGATTTCAGGAGTTTTAAACTGTGTATATATAGTACTTAGTGATATTAGGAAAAGCAATATGTTCCATTAAGACATAGTTTATTTAGCTGGATATGGTGGTGCATATCTTTAATCCTAACACTGAGGAGGCAGAGGCAGGCTAATCTGAGTTTAAGGCCTGCCAGCCTGCTCTATACACTGAAACTTTGTTTTTTGTTTTTTAAAAGATGGTGTGCTTAAAAGAGCTCAGAGTTACCACCAGTATCATTCCTTTAATATCCCCCTCACTCATTTACAAAGCTCACCTTATAAAAGAAAAAGCTGGAAGGATCAAGGGATACTTAGCTCCCTGCTCTTTCAGAGGACCAAACTTCAGCCCCTAGCACTCCGGTCGAGTGGCTTATAGCTGCTTGTAACTTCAGCTCCAAGGGACACAGTTCACTTTTCTGGTCTCTGAGAGTACATGCATACAACCATGTAGGGGTTTTCATTAAAGAAATGGAGAACATTCATTGTTCACATTGTTTTTTGAGTGCAGTAGAAATTCTTAGGTAATAGAAGTATAGATTATGAATGGACTTTAATTGGAAACATTTAATTTAAAAACATTTAAGGAAAGAAAATATATAATTGGTGACTTGCAAATGAAGAAGAACTTGATTTTTTTTCTTTTTGAATTAACATAGTTATTAAACAAAACTAGCTGATCTGTTTTTCTAAACATTTCTTTTATCCTTGAATTAGGTATTGGAGGAGTGGTGCGGCAGACAACTGAATGGCAGCATATTAACAGACTGAATGCTAGCACATTAATGAAGTGAATGCTAGCACATTGACAGACTGAATGAAACCAGCGCTAGTGTAGTGATGCATGCCTTTAATTACCTTTAGTCCCAGCACTCAGAAGGTAGAGGCATGTTGATTTTTGTGAGTTTGCAGTAGCCTCTTCTACAGAGAAAGTTCCAAGACAGCCAGGGCTATATAGAGAGACCCTGTCTCAAAACAAAGAAAACAAAACAATGTTTGGAAATCAAAGTGCTTTCAGAGTAAACATAATAAACAAAAAATGGATACCTTATACCAAGTGCTCTAGAAGCAAACCATAAAAGGTAGCCAGCAACTAGAATTTTAAACAGGCATCTCAAAATAAACTGCTGAACCAACAACCAAACCGAAGAAGGTCTGAGCATCAGAAGGAACTCCCCAACCTCCATTCTTAAAGACAGTGGCAAATATATACACAAAGAATGAAAAGAAGAAATAAAAAAGGAAGGACATGACTGTGCCTAATAGATGAGAAAGTTTATTGTAGATAAACGGGAGAGTATAGCCAGAGGCAGGTACATCTCAGAGAGTCCAGAGTGGATATGAGTAGGCTGACCCTGGCCATGTGAAGGAAGACAAGAGGGGAGAGGAGAGAGGAGCTGCTGGCCAAGAGGGCTGGCCTGGGCCAAGAGACTGCCCAAGAGAATAAAGGATAGGCCAAAAAAGGGCAGGAAAACAAAATGGCTGGGTTACATAGGGGTGGGCGCTCTAGGGGGAGAGCAGCCAAACCCCTGGGCTGGAGAAGTTTAGGGTAGGGGGCAGAGTGTGCTAGCCATACCCTGTAACAGGTAGGGTGTGGGTGTTACAGGGAGGACCAGGCATCAAGGTCTACTTTAATATGTTAAAGTTTAATAGATACCGCAGCCATTTGTTCCAGGGCTTAAGCCTTAACACAAAGGACAGTGCGGGTACCCACCTCTGCTCTGGGTGACTTCTCCTGTGAAAGTGGCTTGTCTTTGAGGTTCCATATTAAAGGCAGCATAACTGATGATGCAACAAACCCAGCTCTTCTCTCAGAAAGGGTGAGATCATTTATTTTGGAGCCAAATTTGAGTGACTGTGATCCAGAAACACAGATGTATGTTATCCCGAATACCATGTTCCAATAACATGGTATATTAACAGAGCAACAAAAATAATTATGACCCTTCAAATACATTGGTGGGAGCATGAGGCAGGCAAGTGACATCAAAGTGGAGAAACCTCTGCTTTAGGCCTCAGAGCCTATCTGATGACATATTTAGCTGTGGGTAAGCAAAAGCTATGAATATGTTTATGCATTCCAAAATTATATGCTTGTTAGTCACTGTTAGATAGACTTCAGAAAGAAGGGGAAGCTATTAAGTAAGAAAAGGGATGAACCTAAGTGGTCTTTCTGTGGGAAGCTGTGCCACACTGCAGATACAGGCAGCACTGACTAGTCAAGTTTTGAAGCAAGAAAAGCTACAGTCTCACCAGACAAAGCAGGGTGCCTACTCTTCAGTGTCTCTGAGGGAGGAAGAGGGGCTTAGGTCAATATGTGACCCATATTGTCCAGGTACCTGCTGGATGGGAGAGAGGTTGCCAGGAGCATAAAACTTGATCTGTGAGGGAGCATTTGGAGGGACTGTGATCTAACAGTCAGGGGGATTTTAGGTCACACACAGCAGTGAGCAGTGAATGGTTATTTAAAGACCTTGGTACTCCAAGGTAGTTTGGCTCTGGACCTGCAATTTTCCAACCTCCTCACAACCACTGACAATCAGATATCAAGCCTTATAGAATGTCTAATGTAGGTGTGATTTATTTTGGGGAACTTTAGCTAATAAAATAAAGGGGTGCATTCAATAACCCTCCAATCTGTCTTTGGGGTACTGACAGTGAGGTTTCTATGTAAATGGGAGGATAGTAAGTGGTACTTAGTTAGGCAGTCCTGGTCAAGCAAGGTGTGACCTATCCATGACTGACCTATTACTGCCTCTCAGTTTTGCAAGGTAGTTGATAAGTTGTTAATCTGTTACTCATTGTCATAGTGAGGTTACTAGTCTATCCCTTCCTCTAAGATGACTGAGTCTGTACCAAGGTCACTCCCCACACTTCTTGGATTATTGGCCTTTTGCAGGGTAAGAGGGCCTGGTTCAGCAAAAGTAAAGGTGAAATACACAAAATGAAGTTTAAGACACCAGCCTTTCATCTTGTTTTTGGTTACCTTTGGGCCAAAGTGAGGAGTCAGGACTTAGCAAAAGCATCTTCTAAAAGCCTGTTCCAATGTAGACTTGGAAGCATCCTGGCAGGAGTGTGACTTAACTACTGAATGTCCCTTGTTCCTTCGGAAGAGATGATTCTTACCGTGACAGTTAGACAACTTCTTACATGAATAAAATGATTCCCCCACATATACACCTTCAGGCCATGCCATTTCCAGTCTGTTTTATTATTTACTTTTATTATTATTATTAATTTGTCAACTCAACATGAATGAGAGTTATCTGGGAAGAGGGAACCAAAATTGAGAAATTATTTCTCTAAGATTGGCTTGTAGTCAAGTCTGTGTGGCATTTTCTTGACTAGTGACTGATGGGGGAGGGCCCAGCTCACTGTAGGTGTTTACCATCATGACTATAATGGTCCTGGCTTGCATAAGAAAGCAGCCGAGGAAGGCAAGGGGGTGGGGGGGGGGTGGGAGGCCAAGCCAGTGAGCAACACTCCTCCATGGCATCTGCATCAGTCTTATCTCCAGGTTCCTGCTTGAGTTTCTGCCTCAAGGAGGAGTTCTTGACCTCCTTCAGTGATGGACTGTCATTTGGAAGTATAAGCCAAATAAGCCCTTTCTTCTCCAACTAGCTTTTGCTCATAGTGTTTATCTCAGCAATAGAAAGCAAACTAAGACACACAGAAATTGACTCACAGAAGTCACAGTTTGCTTTTTTACAAAGTGAACCATAGTCTTTATGGATTGTTCTGGAATAAAGCTTGTACTTCCTTGTTTTGGGTGCTTGCAGTAGGAGAGTCTCTTTGGAGGCCTATTAGAAATGCAGGCTCTCCAGGCATTTAAACCTCATAAGTCGCAGTCTGCAAGTTAGCAAGGCCCCACCTCAGTAAAGGCACAGGGTTAGATAAACCTTGCTCTAAGAGACTGGTAGGACAGGAAGCTATCCTCTGGGACTCTCGTGTTTAATGTATCTGAAAAGAGCCCACCAAACCAGTGTGAAGATAAGGGTAAGCAAGAGGAGTGTGTGGCATTTCGAGGAGAAAGGAGAACACAGAGAGGCTTTTGTCTCCCCCATAGGGAAACTTGTTGGCACAATTAAGCTGTGATTTGAGTGTGTTAAAAATCCTATGACAGGGCTAGAGAGATGGCTCAGCAGTTGAGAGCACTGGCTGCGCTTCCAGAGGTCCTGAGTTCAGTTCCCAGCACCCACATGTGATTCATAATTATCTGTAATGAGATCTGATTCCCTCCTCTGTCATGCTGGCATACATGCAAAAGAACACTCATATACATAAATGAATAAATATGTTTAAAATCCTATAAAAATAATTTGCCACATTTTTATTATTTGGCTTTGAAACTTAGTTTGGATTTTATTTTGTGTCATTGTTGTGTGACAAACTTTTCTTCTTTAAAAAAAGTGTCATTCTACACTAGACTATAGGTTACAGTAGCGTCATCTATCCTACTCAGATGTAATTCAGGTATTTTGCTTTTTAATGCTGTTCTTTCGCTTTCCCCTAGTTTGTAAATTCTTCATCAATAATCTGTTTGAAAGCAGTTTCGTGGTAATTTTAGCATTAGCCACACCAGGAGCCATATTTATTCTTGCCCATATTCTGTATTTACTGCAGGTATGTCTTGTAAGACCATAGCAGATAAGTGTGGAATGAAGATGGCTTTGAGTGTAGGCCCAGCTTTGGTGTCTAGAGAGTGGCTCTGCTCTGCTCCTGCACGTCTTAGATTTTCCTGTTGTATCCAGATATGTGGACATTAAAAAGCAGTGTGTACAGAGAATAAAGAAGCACTCCTTTTGTTTCTTCATTAATTCATGTATTTAATCATTTCACAGCCTGACCACAGCCCCCTTCCTTCTCTTCCCAGCACAACCTCACAGCCTTCTCCTCAGAGAAGAGGAGCCCCCCCCCCCCATGGATACCAACCTACCCTGGCACATAAAGTAGAAACAGAACTAAGCAATCCTCTTCCACTGAGGCCAAACAAGGCAGCCCAGCTATGTGAAAAGGATCTGCTACATATGTAGGGGCCTAGGTCCAGCCCATACATGTTCTTTGGTTGGTGGTTCAGTTTCTGTGAGCTCCCATGGGCCCAGGTTAGTTGACTCTCTTGGTCTTCTTGTGATACCCTTGACCCCTCCAGTTCCCTCAAACCTTCTTTTCACTTTCACAAAATTTCCCAAAGCTCAGCCTGTTTGGTTGTGAGTGTCTGCATCTGTTTCCATCAGCTGCTGGATGAAGCCTCATAGAAGGCATTTATGCTAGGCTCCTGTCTCCAAGAGCAGCGGAGTATTGTTTATAGTGTCAGGGGTTGGTTCTCTCACATGACTTTTAAACATGAAGGAGTGCTGGATTTTGTCAAAGGCTTTTTCAGTATTTAATGAGATCATGAGTTTTTTCTCTCCATTTGTTTATATGATAGATTACGTTGATAGATTTTCATATATTGAAACATCCCAATCCCTGGGATGAAGCCTACTTTGATCATGGGGGATGATTTTTTTGATGTGTTCTTGGATTCGGTTTGTGAGAATTTTATTGAGCATTTTTACATTGATGTTCATGAGGGAGATTGGTCTGAAATTCACTTTCTTTGTTGAGTTTTTGTGTGATCTAGGTATTAGGGTGACTGTGGCTTCATAGAATGAGTTTAGTAATGTTCCTTCTGTTTCTGTTTTGAGGAATAGTTTGAGGAGTATTGGTATTAGCTCTCTTTGAAAGTCTTGTAGAATTCTTTGCTAAAACCATTTGGCCCAGGACTTTTTTTTGGTTGGCAGACTGTTAATGACTGTCTCTGTTTCCTTAGGGGTTATAGGACTATTTACATTGTTTACCTGATATTGATTTAACTTTAGTAAGTGGAATCTATCAAGAAAATTGTCATTTAGATTTTCCAATTTTTTGAAGTACAGGCTTTTGTCGTGAGACCTAATGATTCTTTGGATTTCCTCAGTGTCTGTTTTAATGTACCCCTTTTCATTTCTAATTTTGTTGGTTTGGATACTGTCTCTCTGCCTTTTGGTTAGTTTGGCTAAGGGTTTGTCTATTTTTTTTTCTTCTGATTTTCTCAAAGAACCAGCTCTTGGTTTTGTTGGTTCTTTGTTTCTAATTTATTGATTTCATCTCTGAATTTGATTACTTCCTGGTATCTACTCCTCTTGGGTGTCTTTGTTTCTTTTTGTTCTAGAGCTTTCAGGTGTGCTTTTAAATTGCTAGTACAAGAGCTCTTCAATTTCTTTATGAAGGCACTTAGTGCTCTGAACTTTACTCTTAGCATTTCTTTCATTGTGTCCCATAAGTTTGGGTATGTTTTGCCTTCATTTTCTTTCCATTCTAGAGAGTCTTTTATTATTATTATTTTTTATTTCTTCCCTGATCCAGTGGTCATTGAGTAGAGAGTCCTTCAATTTCCATGAGATGGTAGGTTTTCTATTATTTCTGTTGTTGTGGAAAACCAACTTTAATCCATGGTGGTCTGAGAGGATAGAAGGAGTTATTTCAAATTTCTTGTATCTCTTGAGGATTGCTTTGTAACCGAGTACATGAGGGTCAGTGAGGTACTGAGAAGAAGGGTTTGTGTGTGTGTTTGGATGGAATGTTCTATAGATATCTGTTAAGTCCATTTGATTCATAACATTGGTTAGTTTCATTATTTCTTTATTTAGTTCCTGTCCCGATGACCTGTTTATTGGTAAGAGCTGGGTGTTGAAGTCTGTTACTATTAACTTGTTGGGTTCAATATGTGATTTAAGCTTTAGTAATGTTTCTTTTACAAATGTGGATGCCCTTGCAGTGAGACATCCTCTTGGTGGATCTTTCCTTTGATGAGTATGAAGTATCTTTCCTCAATCTTTTTTTTTAATTAATTTTGGTTGAAAGTCTAATTTATTAGATATTTGAATGGCTATTTCAGCTTGCTTCTTGGGTCCGTTGCTCGGGAAAACCTTTTTCCAGCCCTTTACTCTGAGATAATGTCTATCTTTACCGCTGAGTTGTGTTTCTTGTATGCAACAGAATGGTGGATGCTGTTTTTGCATCCATTCTGTTAGCCTGTGTCTTTTTATTGGGGTATTGAATCCATTGATGTTGAGAGGTATTAATGTCCAATGATTGTTAATTCCTGTTATTTTGGTGTTGATGGAGGTAATGTAAGTGCATGCTTCCTTTCTTTTGGTTTTGCTGGTGTGGGGTTATTTCTGGGTGTAGTTAACCACCTTGGGTTGGAGTTTTTTGGTGTTTTTTTTTTCTAATATCTTTTGAAGGGCTGGAATTGTAGACATACTGTTTAAATTTGGTTTTGTCGTGGAACATCTTGTTTTCTCCATATATGGACCTTAAAAGTCTTGCTGAGTATAGTAGTCTGGACTCAGGCCCGTCTGGCTTTTAGAGTCTGTTGAGGTGTCTGGTGTAATTTGAATGGGTCTGCCTTTATATGCCTTTTTTCTTTCTTTGTTCTATCCATTTAGTGTTTTGATTATTATGTTGCAGGAGGATTTTCTTTTCTATTCAGTGTTCTGTATGCTTCTTAAATGTTTACAGGTATCTCTTTCTGTATGTTGGTTAAGTTTTCCTCTATGATTTTGTTGAAAATATTTTCTGGCCCTTAGAGCTGGGTTTTCTCCTTCTTCTGTTCCTATTATTTTTATGTTTGGTCTTTTCATAGTGTCCCAAATTTCTTGGATGTTTTGTGTCAGGAAATTTAACATTTTTTCTGAATAATGTATTGATTTCTTCAATTGTATCTTCTATGCCTGAGATTCTCTCCTTCGTGAACTCTTGTATTCTGTTGGTAATGCTCGTGTCTATAGTTTCCTGTTCTCTTCCCTAGGTTTTCCATCTCCAAGATTCCCTCAGTTTGTGTCTTCTTTATTGCTTCTATTTCCATTTTTATGTCTTGAACTGTTTTATTTATTTCCTTCAATTGCTTGATTGAATTTTCCTATATTTCTTTAAGCGCTTCATTCATTTCATCTTTAAAGACCCCTATCATCTTTATAAGGTTGGATTTAAGGTCTTCTTCTTGTGCTTTGGCTGTGTTAGGATAACCAGGAGTTCCTGTGGTAGGATTGCTGGGCTCTGGTGGGGCCATATTGCCCTGGCTCTTGCTGATTGTGTTCTTGTGCTGGCCTTTAGTCATCTAGATGTCCCTGGTGTTGGCTGGATGTTCCTGATGCTGGCAGGACTCCTGAGGAGATAGGCAGAGCCTTGGGCCTGACAGTAGAGTTTAGGGGACGGAGCACAGCTCACCTCTGCCGGCTGTACCCCAGGAAGACCAGGCAAGAAGGGAACTGGCAGGGAGGGGTCTTAGCTGGATGTTCCTGGGGCCCTGCAGGCCTCCTTGGGAAGGCTGGCAATGGGGCTCGGGGGACAGCATGCAGCTCACATCTCAAAGCAATGCTTAATACTGGAGAAGCAGCCCTAAGTAGTGATCTCAGGCTTTACAATATTAGGATCTGCTGAGCCTTTCTATATACTTAAAAAAAAATTCACAAGTGGAAACTCTTCATTGTTTTAACAAGAAAACAGTACAAAGGGTTACATCATCACTTATTTTTTTTCTTTCCAAGCCTGCACCTTATTTTTTTTTAATTTTTTTAATTTATTCTCTCATACGTTACATTTCTTCCATAGTTTTCCTTCCTCCTCCCGGTCTCTCCTTCTCTGCCTTTCTCCTCCCCATCCATTCCTCCTCCAGTTCCCTTCTGAAAAGGGCAGGCCTCCCAGGGATATCAACCAGACATGGCATATCAAAGTTATAGTAATATTAGGCGCATACTGTTTTATTAAAACTGGACAAGACCAGGATGTAAAATGAATAAATAAAAAAATTTAATGCAAATATTAAAAAGGGCAACCCAGTAGGAGGACAAGGTTCCCAAGAGCAGGCAATAGTGTCAGAAACAGCCCCACTCTCTGTTCAGAGCCCCGCAAAAACATCAAGCAGCACAGCTGTAACATACGGAAGCCCGCATTAGCTCCATGCAGGCTCCCTCAGTGTTTGTTCAGTTTCAGCGAGCCTCTAGGAGTCTAGGCTTGGTGATATTTGTGGGTTTTCTTGTGGTGTCCTTGACTCCTTTTGGCTCCTACAATCCTTCCTTCCCTCTCTTCCTCAAGATTCCCCAAGCCAATGTTTGGCTGTGGGTTTATGCATCTGTTTGCATCAGCTGCTGGATGAAGCCTCTCTGATGACAATGATTGGTCAGGCTAATCTATGAGTAGAGCAGAATATCATTAGCTATTATTTCATTGACTTTGTTTTTGTTTGTTTGTTTGTTTTAGTTTAGGTTTTGTTTTGTTTTGCTATTTGTGTTTGGTTTTATGCTAGGCGTCTGGGCTATCCAACCTCTGGTTCCTGGTCATCCAGGCAGTGTTGAGCATGATGGGAGCATCATATTAGACTAATCATTTTTCATTGGTGTGTTTGGTTCCATCCTGGGTCTCCAGGCCATCTGGCCTCTGGTGTCTGGTCCTCCAGGCAGCGTCAGGGTGGGCTTCCTCTCATGTCATAGGTCTCAGGCTGGACCATCATTGTGTACCTACTCCCACAATTTCTGTGTTACTTCAGCACTCAAGAAACTAGACATCAGCAATCCAAATAATCCAATTAAACATAGAGATCTAAACAGAGAGTTCTCAACAGAAAAATCTGTAATGGCTGAGAAGCACTTCAAGAAATGTTCAACATCTTTAGCCGTCAGCAAATCAAAATGACTCTGAGATTCTATCTTGCACCTGTCTGAATGGCCAAAATCAAAACCACAAATGACAGCTCATGCTGGCAAAGATGTGGACTGAGGGGAACACTCCTCTATTGCTAGTGGGACTGCAAATTTGTACAGCCACTTTGAAAATTGACATTAGAAATTGCTCTACCTCAAGACCCAGCTATACAACGCTTTTGCGTAGCCCTAAAAAGATGCTCCATCTGACCAAGAAGACACTTGCTCAACTATGTTCCAGCTCATTTATTTGTAATTGCCAGAAACTGGAAACAACCTAGATGTCCTTCAACTGAAGAACAGATTTTTTTTTTTTTAAGCTTATCATGTAGAGGCGAGCTCTTGGCTCTCAGTCTCGATTATTTGTGTTATATAGCTTCACTGCTGGGACTCTCCCGTCCTGAGATTTGTTGCCACTGGAGTACTGAAAAGGCGTTAGTAGATGATTTATTAATTCTTTCGGTTACTCAAAACTTATCTGTAGATTTCTAGATGGCGCCAAACTGGCTATGTTTTGTTTGGTGGAAGGTGTCTTGGTTTTCAGTTGCTGTGACAGAACACCATGACTAAGGCATGGCAGCGGGCAGGAAGGCTGGGAGGCAGGAAAGCATGATGTTTGAACTCATAGCTGAGAACTCACTTCTTGACCCACAGGCACAGGGCAGAGAGTGGGGTGGGTATTTTTGAAATCTCAAAGTCCCAACCCAAGTGGCATACCTCCTCTAGCAAGGCCAAACCTCCTAATCCTTCGCAAATAGTTCCAGTAACTGGGGACCAATCATTTGAATATTGGGCAGGAGGTGAAGGGGGGGCGTTCTTAGCCAGACCACTACAGCGGGTAATGTGATGCTGAATGTAACTAATTTTCTGTACAGATAATTGGAAGCATGGTACAGAGCTACTTAAAATCTGGTGGCAAGTCACCAGTATATTCATCTTGAATCCAGAATTCATAATAGTGCTCTTTGTTTATCTATAGTACATTTTCATTCATAAATTCTAGTAGGGGAGTATATAAATAATATGATGGAATGAAAACCTCAGTCCTTAAAAGCTATCTTTGAAAAAAAAAAAAAAGCTATCTTTGTTGTCAGATTCTCAATTCTTTGAACATACTTTATAAATTTATCCTTTTCCTTTATAACAGTTGGGCCTAAGACCAAGAGGTCTTTCATTAAGGCTAAACATTTAACAACAGTGTCTATATTGTACACTTAAAGAGAACTGTATTTTTGTTTCTATTCAGATTTATAAAATAATATGGTAAAAATCTTTAGAATTTGCACAAACACGGTATTTTTTTGTTTTTTTTTTTGTTACACACACACAGAACGTTACCAAAATAGGGCTAATTGATCTGGAGCTTTCACCAAAATATTGAGCGTTCCAAGGCAAGAATGAGAAGGAAGACAGGGATTTGTGTGTTGAGAGAAGGAAAAAATTAAGCCTTCTTTGCTGGCTTTTTCAATGCTTTCCACCTATGCTGATGATTAGAGCTACGGTCTTGTGCATGAGAGTTGCCAGACAAGCTGGATGCCTAGTTATCTTCAAGCAAAGATTGATGAAGTGGAAAGTCTTCTAAAAGGTTTTGAATGCTCTTTTGTACTCCTGTCAATCATGGCATTTACCTCCGTACACTTTCCTTAGCCTTTACTTCTTCCTCTCTATATGTGTGTGACCTTAAAGAAAACGGGTCATAAAGTAGAAGTAAGAATCTCTTCTTTTTCTAATAGATTTTGTTTTGTTTGTATTTGTGTGGGTTCTAAGTAAGAAAAATGTGCATAGTAGAAAGACTTTGTTTGCTAAGGCAGTGGTTCTCAACCTGTGGGTTGCGACCCCTTTGGGAGTCAAACAACCCTTTCACAGGTATTGTCTGAGACCATCAGAGAACACAGATATTTACATTATGAGTCATAACAATAGAAAAACTACTGTTAAGAATCAATGAGAATATTTCATGATTGGGGTCACCACAGCATGAGAAACTGTGTTAAAGGGTCACAGTGTTAGGAAGGATGGGAACCACTAGCCTAGGCTACTGTAGCTTAAGTAGCAGAAAATTTCTCTGTTTGGTGACTGGGTGTCTCAGTTTAAAGTGCCAGCAAGATTGGCTTCTTTTGAGCTTCTCTCTTTGGCTTCTGTGTCTTCTGCCTGTCCTGTCTCTGTTTCTTCTTAGATCACCAGTAATACTCTTACTGTGAGCCTCTGTCCTAGCAACCCTAATAAGCCAGGCTTGGCCCCCCATCCTCAGTAATCCATTTTAAAGACACAATAGTAAAAAGCAGAAAGAGAATATTCAGTGTGGCTACACTGGAAGCACATAAAAGTTCAGTGATTCCCTCAAGTCTTCCTCTGGGATCCTAGTAGGATAGATTTAAATAGAGAGCAAGAGGTAGGCATAGTATCTTACTTTTCTATTGCAGAGGTGCATACCATGACTGAGGCAACAGGTTAAAAGAAAACACCTAATTTGGGGCTTATAATTTCAAAAGGTTTAGAGTCCATGATGACAGAGCATGAAAGTAGGAACAACTGAACGCTTATATCTTGATCTACAAATAGGAGGCACAAACAGACACACAGATAGACAGAGACACTTTCGAAACTCTAAAGCCTACCCTAATTGACACACACTTCCAACAAGACCACATCTCCTAATCCTTCACAAACAGTTCTATGAACTGGGGACCAAGTATTCAAACACAAGTCAGTGGGGGCCCATTCTCAATCAAAATACCACACTTAGTTAACTAAGTCCTAGTCAAGATGTGGTCCTGCCTTTTCCACTGTGTCAGTTTCAGTTTCTTTTACAAGCATGTCTGACAAGCTGTCAGGACTATGTCTGGGAGACAAGCTCTCCATATTGATGACATCATGTTGCCAGCCTTTCCTTCTCTGCATGACATTCCTTGGAAATTCCAATGTCTTGGAATCAGTTGTGAACAGCCAAAGGGAGAGGCACAGTGTGTTTTTAGAGAATCTTTATTCCAGCCAGGATACTTCCAGTTTTGTACTGTGGTGCTCTTTAGTGACCTCTTTACAATTTAATCATCACATTAAAGGCCCCTGTCTCTAAATATTGTTTAGTCCCATTTCAGATAAAAGAATTTGAACCTCATTGTATAAAGGTGGTCATTCTATAAAGAAGGTCAGCTTATGAGCAGAGGGGCAATATAGAAAGTGTTTTTAACCCACATAAGAAATAAAAAATATCTTAAAGCATTAACAGTAAAAGTGGGAATGAGATATAAAATTGAGAGGCAAAGAATTGAGAATATGATACATTAGTTTGTGATGGATTGTGAAATATATGAGAGGGAGGAGGCCAATGTGATCCCAGAATTCTATGCTCTAGGAGGAAGACAGACAGACTTAACAGAGAACATGGGAATTGGGGAAAACTTTGACAGTCACAGGTGGGCTCACCTGTCTTCCCCTCTTCCCCATCTTTTAGTGGCTTTTTCATAAGACAGACCCTGTCTGATGTAAGGAAACATAGTATTTCTCATCTCTTTTTTTTTCTTAATTTATTTATTTTTATCTCAATCACAGGTTAGGTACTTTGAATCCCAGGCGTAGCCCCCTCCCTCAGTCCCTCCTACCCTCCCAC
>CM053761.1:26232017-26278130 GCA_028658305.1 Pachyuromys duprasi | reverse complement strand
TCACTCTGTGCTAGAGTCTGAGTGTCCAGTTTTGAGATGTCAGCTGGGGGCTGTGCACTCCGCCCTGGGCTTGCTGCTAAGGGCTCTCCCCTGGAATGGAGATTTGGCACCTCCTTCTGTGCCAGGGGCTGTGCACCACGGTCTGAGATGATATTTGGGGCACACACAGTGGGTTTGTGTTTGTGTGCATCCGCTGTATGCAGGGCTGTCAGAAATGGTGCCAGAGGCCTTCTCTGTCTGGCCCGTGGACAGACACCTGAACTGGGGTTTTTGCTGGCGGATGCGTGCAGCTTTCGCCCTCAGTGTGCGGTCTGGTCAAGATGGTCCCAGGATCCTGTCAGTCGTGGGTTGAGACAGAACTTGGGTTCCTCCCAGATCCGCCTGCGGACTCACACACTGACTGAGTTTGCTGGCGGAAGCGATTGGCGAGCGCCCCTGCAGTGTGTGGACTGGTCAAAACAGTCCCCCAATCCACTCAGTCTGTGGTGGTTCCGGCAATTGGTTCGCGCCCGCCTCACACCTGGCACTTACAATGCTGGCGTTTTAGGTCCCAGAGTTCAGTTTCCTGGTCGCTGCGTTGTTTCTGCTCTCCTACTCCTCAGACACAGTGTTCTCTCGTGGCAGCCATCTTGGATCTCTATTTCTCATCTCTTAACTATGAATTTGAAAATGTCTTAAGACTCTTGTTGTGGCTTTATTTTTATTCTTCCAAAATCCTGCACTTGCCCTGATAAGTTCCTTCAGGTCAGGTTCCATTGTTTAATTTACTTCCACCCAAATTTTCAATGTCTAATACCTGGGATTATATATCTAGTGTAGTAGTTCTTTGTAACAGGAATCACTTGTTACTAGAAGTATTACAACTGATTACTTGTTCTTTGCATGTTTAATCAGAGCTTAATAATTACTACCTGTTTGGCTTTCTTGCAGAATGAGAAGACATTGGGACATTCCATGAGTCATCCAAGCAACATTTCTAAGGTGAAGTGCCACCAAAATACATTATTTTGTATCCTGGGACTTCTGTATTCTTAGATTTTGCATGTATTAATACTGCCATTTTCATCATTTTTGAGAGACAATGAGAATGTGTGTGTACATGTTCCTGTATGCATATTAGTTGCATGTGCAACCTGTAAGCCAGAGGTTAGTGTCTGTTGCTGTTTATCTTAATTTTTTTTGAGACCAGATCTGTTACTGAGCGTGATGCTTTTTAATTCAGCAAAACTACCTAGAATCCAAGCTCATTTTCTCCTGCTTAGGAGGCATGCCCTTTACCATCTGAGCTCCTTATTCTTTTTCCCCCAGTAGTTACTGAAGTTACAGAAATTAGAAGTGAGGTGTTTTTTGTTTTTGTTTTTTAAGCTTCAGTACTATAATTCTCATAGTGGATCCACCTAGTAGTTTTGATTCTGCATTCTGAGGTAATGTAGATGATTACACCTAGTTCCCAGAGGATGTAAACTGAGAATTTAGCTAGTGAACTACTAAAAATAAAGTAGTCCCACCTGCGCATTGTAAATACTTCACTTCCAAAAAATTATATCTGATAAAAAGCCCAGCCAAGGAAATAATCCCTGATGCACAAGCCCCAGTGCAGATATCTAAGAAGCAGGAAAACCATTATGTCTAGTACATAGAAATTCCACAGTGATGAATTCTAGTGTGAATGAATTAGATGAAATTCCAGACAAAGAATTTAGAAGAATTGTAAGGAGAAGGAGAAAAATCAAGAAAGACACAAACTCCTAAATGAAATGAGAAAATACAGAGAGCTGAATGAAATAAAATTAGTATGGGATATGAAAGAAGAATTGAACAAAACTGTAGAAATACTGAAAAAACATTGAAATTTTAGAAAATTTTAGAAGTGAAAAACTCAGCAGAAAAGCTCACCAGTTTGGAATGGATTGAGTGGAAAATGGAGTATCAGGAATGTATGTTAAGGTAGATGGATTAAAAATAATAAAGAATAAAATGCAACTATGTATTGAACACTATCAAAAGACTGAAATTATGAGTCATGGGCATAGAAGGAGAGATCTTCAGGCTAAAAGTATAAGTAACATTCAGGAAAAAAAAATTCACAGCAGAAAAACTCCAAATCCAGGAGAAAAGATTTGGATGGTTCAAGGTATTTAGAACTCTAGACAGACAAAACCAGAAGGAACCTCGCACTCCATGTTATATAGTTAGAACACCTAACCTACAGAACAGATTAAAATACTGAAACATGAAAGAGATGTTCTAGGTCACATGTAAAGGTAAGCCCATCAGAATCATTAGGTAGTGTAGGAATTGTGGTTTCAGACCGTGATTTTAAAATCATAACTAGGGTCAGACACATCTGTATTGATCAAAACAAGAAGAATATAGTTAATACACTTTGCCAACAAGAAATAAACTTGTTTAATATTATGAAAAATACAAGAAATAAACTTGTTTAATATTATGAAATATACATAGTACTATGAGCAATCGATACACTCTGTGCAATTTCTTTGAAAGTGGCAATAGAATTTTTTCATGGAAACAAAAGCCTAAAATTCAAATGGAAGCACAAAAGACACTGGATAGCTAAAGCAGTACTGAGCAAAAGGAGTAACCACTGTGTCTCGATTTCAAGTGAGACTGTATAGTAACAAGCAGCATGACACCAGCACAGAGGTGGAGGTCAGTGGAGGCAGCTGGGCGAGGTGGCCACGTCTGCACTCCCAGCAGAGGCGGAGGCAGGCCCCTGTGAGTTCAAGGCTAACCTTGTCTATAAAGTGAGTCCAGGACAGCCAGTGTTACACAGAGAAACCTGTCTCAAGGGAAGAAAAATAAAAAAGAATACAAGCAGCAGATTCAAGCATTCCACTGCTCTTCTTGTGGACTGGAGTTCTGTTCCCAGTGCTGGCAGAACAGCTCAAGACCACCTGTAACTCCCATATACAGGGGGTCCAGTGCCCTCTTCTGGCCTCTACAGGCACTGCACTCGTGTACAAATAAACACACACACACATAATTAAAAACAAATATTTTTTTAAAAAAGAAAAAATAATAGCACATGCCTCCAAAGATTTGGACAAGCACATTAAATCTTTGTCAAGAAGACAAATGTCACCTTTCCTCTCATTTGTGGATCTTAGACTTTATATAGCTACCAAAATAAGGTTTGTATATGACATGAAGTACAGGTGTGGTCTTCAGAAGGACAGAGGAGACAAGAGGTGGACAGAGGTGAGGTGTGAAGGGCAGGGAGCATGGGGGCACGCTCAAAATTCGTTATGTGCCTATGTTTAAGTGCCCTTGTGGGACTTTGTACCATTTGCAACAAATATACACGGATTTGAAAAATATTATTAGCAAAGCTTATATTTAAAACAAAGAATAGAGTGCACCATCTTCTCTAAGGGTATGATTTGATCCATCCTGTAGCATTTTTATAGCCATGTATAGGAAAGTCTTGTTTTTTTTGTTTTTAAGTTCGGAAGGTTTTGGTTGTTTTGTATAAGAATTAGCAGAGAACTGGGCATGGTGGCTTGTGTATAACTGAGGCCAAAGGATTGCTTAGAGTTCAAGGCCAACTTGAGCTGTGTAATGAGTTCCAGGCCATCCTGGGATACAGAGTGAGAACTTGTTTTAAACACACAAACAAAACAGCCTGGTCTCCTAGAAAAGACGTGTTTTGTTGAGGAGGGAGACTAGAGACATGGCTTCTGTATTATTGGGATTTAGAATTCATACAGTCCTGGCCCTTCTCACCTTGCTAAGGGTTCCTTTATCTGATAGGCCAGCACAGCTTGGAGACATTTTCATCAGATACACTGTCTATACCTCACTTCACCCTTACGTTTCCTGTGTTGCTTCAAATAACTAAAGACTGAATTTTACATCCGTTTATAATCGCATTTAGTTAGAAGTCACATTAATTAGTTTCTACCTGAAATTGAAATGTAACTATTACACAGTATATTTCTCAGTTTAGTATAACTGAGGAACTCATTGTCACTCCCCAGTTGTCATAATGCTTCCTTTTATAAGAGACCTCTTACTGAAATGGGGATTTGGGAGACTGGTAAAGAGCCCCTTCCTGTTAGGGGCTATCAGTTAGAGGGGGCAGAGAGCCTTGGAAACTGGATTGGGTTGGGGAACAACATACTGAGCACAGATTCAGGAAAGGTGCCTGCCTGTCCTGTGTCACCATGATCCCCACTTTGAAGTCCTGCACCGCTCTAAGATTTGTCCTGGCTTATTAACACAGAGAGATGTAGGTATAGTGGAACCTTAATGGCAATTGTCTGAGCTCAGATTTTGTCCAGTACTTGGCTGTGTCCTGGACATTGCCTTTGGTTGAGAAAGATTTCCATATGATACTTACCTGTGGAGAGGACTCGTAACTATTGAAAGAAAGTTACAATAGTGAAAGGTCCTTTGAGTAATATGTATAGACACAGACCTTTGACCAAACCCATCACTAGTGATTTTGAACCTTTATATGGTCACAACTTTAGTTTCTAGATCTCTGAAGACATCTCTGCCAGAAAGTGTTGCCTTCAGTGTTCTTTATTATAAACATGCATTATTTTGTTCTTTATTATAAACACGCATTATTTTGTTGAGAGTGCAGCTGTGGAGACTTTAGGAAGGCAAGTTTTACAGCATTTCTATGGCCGCTTTCCTCCTCCCTGCTGTGCCCTGTGCCTCTCATTGTACTGGAGACATACTGCTGTCCACATGACTGTGTGCCAACAATCTAGGAAAGAAGAGCACTCAGTGTTAGTGCTGCTTGTTAGACAACATTGAGACATTTGTAATGCAAATACTATTTGTATTCAGTAGCTCTGTATTGTAATTCTCCCCCATGAATTCTGTATTTTATCCATTCACTTTTTACTGGCTAAACTAGTTACTTGTTCTTCCGGAGGTGGTTCTTGGCACAGCCTTCCAGCAAGAGCCATGATATGTGTATCAGAGCAGCCAGGTGGCCTCTTCTTTAACTGTGGCTCAGCGTTTAGGTTGGATACAACTGGATGGTCATTTATAGAGGGGAGCCTCTTACAGTGAACATTGGCTTTCACAGAGTAATTTCACTAAACTGAAGTTTTCTGAGACATAATCTCGGTCTGTGTAGCTCAGTGACTGAAACACCAAGCGAGGCCATGTGTACTGTATGAAGTCAGGACTGCTAAGAGGGTGGTGAGCAGAAAATCACTACCTTTTAGCTTGGAGTGGGAGGACAGTAACCTTTAGCAACTTCCTGGGAAGGAAACACAAATTAAAAGGTACTCTGATAAACAGGATATCTAAAACACCATGCCCCGGTGTGCCCTGCCCCACTGCCTGGGGGAGCCCTGAGCTGCACCCCCATTGTCATATAGTGCGCCTGCCTTTTGATAAAGAGACTATCTTGGACTGAACACATGGCCCTAATGAAGTGCTGTGAACACTTAAAAGGACAGTGTTCCATGGCTGGTGGCAGAAAGGGAGTTTAGGATTCATAGCACAAATGGGCCTAAGGACAGGGAAGGGTCATGGTGTGGGACACCCATGTGGCCTCGAATGGCAGCTAGGAAACAGTTTGGGTTCTGTTGGAATGTTCAGGAACTGCATTATATAAGCAACTATAATGCGTACAGAACTACCTGTTACTGGAGCCCCTGAGCTCAGACTCCTCTGGACTGTGACAGTAGATTTATATAGGAGCGTGTTGTCATCAGTTCACAGTTTGGTTGCTTGGTTTTGGTTTTCTTTGTTTATATTTTTTGAGACAAGGTCTTGTGATGAAACCCTGGCTGGCCTGGAACTCATCCTCCTGCCTCTGCCTCCTGCGTGCTAGGGATTATATAGGCTTGCACTACCATGTCCAAGCTAATTTGTGTAGGTTTTTTAAAATATTTATTTATTTTTATGTTCATTGATGTTTCACCTGCATGTATGTCTGTGGGTATCAGATCTCGGAGTTACAGAAAGTTATAGGCTGCCAAGTGGGTGCTGGGAATTGAACCTGGGTCCTGTGGAGGAGCAGTCAATACTCTTAACCACTGAGCCACCTCTCCAACCCCCGATTTCTGTAGTTTTAAGCCACCCAATTTTATTGGTTTGTTGCCCAGCCAGAGGAATCTCACATAGTAGTGTGTGTGGAGGAAGACTTTCCTCCCTGGGAGCTGTCAGCACTTACTTCTGAAGTCTCTAACATCATGAATTTACTAACGTGTACTAACATCATGAATTTTTTTTACTCATTTTGACTTTTTTGTTGTTGTTTTCTTTGTAGAAATAACATTCCTGTAGTTACTTTCAGTTTACTTTGACTGTGATCTGTAGCAAGGCAGATGTTTCACATTAAAACTTAGTTTCATACACAGACACAAATGAAAAACAGTTTCCAAAGGCTTATTCCTATTTCAGATAGTTTGTCTTTCATTTTACTAAACTCTTAGGTCATATATTTAAAGGGTAGGTATTAGTTGCTTTTCTACTGCTGTGAAGAGACACCATGATACAGGCAGCTTATAGAAGAGTTTACTGGGACTCGTGTTCCAAAGGATGAGTCTCTGCCATTATTGGGGGCAGGCAGGAAGGCATGGCACCGGAATAGTGGCTGAGAACTTAGATCTTTATCCGCAAGCATAGGAGGAGAGGGCTATCTGGGAATGTCATGGCCTTTTGAAACCTCAAAGCCTATCCCCAGTGAAAGAACTTTTCTACAAGACCACTCCTAATCCTTCCAACTATTCCATCAACTAGGGACCAAGCATCCAAGTCAGGCCCGTCACAGCAATAGCCCAACTCTCTGGCACCAGCTTCTATTAGTTTCTTTTCTTTTGCTATAATGAAATGCTGTGACCAAGGAAGTTTATTGAAGAATGGGCTTTATTTGGGTTTATGCTTCCAGAGAGTTAAGGGTCCCTGGTGGCAAAGTTTAGGCCCAACCACTGGAGTAGGAAGCTGAGAGCTCACATTTTTAACTGCAGGCAAGAAGTAGAGCAAACTAAAAATGTAGTTAAGTTTTTAGCTCACAAAGCCTACTTCCAGTGACACACTTTCTCCAGCAGAACCTCCTGAGCTTACTCAGATAGCTCCAACAACTGGGGACCGGGTAATCGAGTGCCAAGGCTATGGAGGACACCTCATTCAAACCCCCAAAACTGCTCTTGACTTCGGAAAGTCAAGTGTTAGGAGGTGTCGGCTTCTTTTTGTTGTGGCCAGGCCAGCCCTCTGGGTCCATTTTAGGAGAATGATGGACTTTACTGAGCTTGGTGCCAACAACTAATCAGTCTCTTCAAAAGCATTTTGGTTACTAACGTGTATATAGATTGATCTTCAGTTTCCAAACACGTGCCCACACCTTGCTGGTTTTCTTGTTTTGTTTTTTTAAATTATCATTTATTACAATTTAATTCTCCAGATTAGACCTCATCCTCCTCCACATAGGTTCCCTTCATTTTACAATACAGGAAAGTAAATTTGGTTCCATGAGGATTCTGTCTTTCTGAGATAACAGGAGGAACTGACTAGGTAGTACCCTCTGTCTTCCATCATTTTTGTGTGTGTGTGATGGAGGCTTTCTTTCATACCTCAGTGCCACCCACCAATTGAGTGTGACCCACGTGTGTCTATGTGTGAGTACACATAAACAGTCTGCCAAGTTGTCATGGCTGGGGGAAGTTTAGAAGATGATTGATTTCTCTCATATACTATGCCTTTATGATATTTTGGCTTTTCCTGTGGCAACTAATCAGAGCTGGCTCATGAAAGTTTTCAGTCTCAAAATGGTTTGGGCACTAGAAAGCAGAAAATACCAGAGACTGCAGGAGTTTGGACATTTTAAACATATCTCAGTCTGCTTTTCTCTGTGATTGACAGTAAAGCTTTGGTGCCAGAGACTTTATGTGCTTAACACAGGACAGGAGGAGCTCCAAAGGAATGGCTGGGTCCTATAGTGGCTGCCGTGGGTGGAAGATACTGGGATAAAAGAAGGATGGTGCATGTAGATAGGCCTATGAGGCATGAGGTAGCGTGTTGAAGAGGTATTGTCCACATGTGTCCAGAGTTCCCTCTCTTACTTTAGGGAAAATCCTGAGAAGTGACACAGGCTCCTCCAGGCTTGTATTTGTCATATCTCCAAGTAAACCAAGCTTTAGGTTCTTAAGAACTCTGTTAATGTGTTTACAAAATGTGCCTTCTTAGTTTATGTTGCTGTGAAAAAGACTATGACCCAAAGCAACTTGAGGGAGGAAAAGTCCCTCTTACAGCTTACTGTCCCCTGTGAAGAAGAGTCTGGACTCCTCAAGCAGGGCAGGAGCCTGGAGGCAGGAGCTCAGACAGAACCCTGGAGGAACATTGTTACTGGCTTGTGCTCTTAAGGCCTACTCCACCTGCTTTCTTGTACAGCCTACGACTGCCTGTCCAGGGATGGCTCTTCCCACAGTGTTCCGGACCCTCCTATATCAATTATTAATCAAGAAAATGCCCCACAGACTTGCTTACAGGCCAGTTGATGAAGGCATTTTCTCAATTTTCGTTCCTTCTTATCAGATGACTCTAGCTTTTGTCAAAATGACAAAAAACAAAAACAAAAACCCTAACCATCACAATTGATCCCTTGTTAACTTGACATACAAGCACATCACTAGTAAACCATAACCTTTCCTTTCTTTTTCAGCCCAAGATACTGTGTTACTATTACAATATAAAGTAGTGTCAAATTTTAAAAGTTCCCTTGTCTTTACATTTTCAAACACATTAGAAGTTCAGTCTCTTTAAAATATCCAAACTCTGTTTAAAGTATCCATTAAAACAAAACCCAAGTACAGATGTTTAAGTAGCCCAGTGTCTGTCATTTGCAACTCACAGTCTTTTGGGCTCCAAAGGGCTTTGTGCTGCTCGACTTCTGGCTCTGCCCTCATCAGCACATGCAGCTTGTCTCATAGGCTCAGGCCAGCTTTACTCCATTCCTGCTGCTATGCTTTTAGTCATCCCACAGTCCTGACATCTCCAATATGCTCTGAGTCCCCCTAAGCTGCTGCTCCTTCACCAAAGGCCTCATGGCCTCTCTTTGGGACTTTGACCATGGCACATGGTACCAATCTTCAGATTTTCTCCATGACCCCTTCAATCCTGGGAACTCCACTGCAACTGAGGATATACTTTTTTCAGTGGCCTCTCCTGGATTTACATAATGCCAAGCCTCCGCTGCTGTCCAAGTTTGACCCCTTCAACCTTGTAGCTTTCATAACATCAAACCTGTACCGTCTAGACGACTCACACACTTTTAAGATCAGGTACTAGTTTGAGATGCAGCCTTGGCCATCTCTGGACCACAACTCTGTGTGCTCATCATGAGGGAATGCTTCCCCAAAACTTTCTCCTTGATGAGGCTGTTTTCTTTTAATCCTTGCTGGTTTTTCAGCTCCAGCATTAATTGTCCCAATAAAGCAAAATTTTCACTTCAGTAGTCCTGCTCCTTGTGGATTACAGAAAATTCTTTAGTCATGGCTGACTAGAAAACATAGATTTTTAACTCAAAGTATTCTATGAATAGCGCTTCCCTATAAAATACATAAGTCAGGCCTCCGTCTTCTGAACTGGTCTTAGCATTCCTATCTTCTAAGTTCCCACAACAGCTCATTAATTAATGAGCACTTAATGGCTCTTCTATCCCAAAGTTCCAAACATTTTCACAATCCTCCCCCAAACAATATAGTAGATATGTCACATCAATACCCTCTGTTCCTGGTACCAATTTCTATTTTAGTTTGCTTCTTAATTGCTCTGAGAAAAATTACAACCATGCAACTTGGGGGCAGAAACCGGTTGCCTCATTTTGCAGTTTACATAGTTTCAATAAGGGAAATCAGGGTAGGAACTCAAGCAGACCCATGGAGGAACACTGCTTACTGGCTTGCTCAGCCTGCTTTTCTATATAGCCTAGGGTTATCCTACCCAGGGGTGGCACTGCCCACAGTGGTCTGGACCCCCACCCAACCCCCCCTTTTTTTGTTTTTTTTAGATCTGTCTGGCCTTGAACTCACAGAGATCTGCCTGCCTCTGCCTCCCAAGCACTGGGACTAAAGGAATGGGCCACCATACCCTGCCTGGACCCTTATATATCATTCATCAGTCAAGAAAGTTCTTCTACAAATTTGCCTACAGGCCAGTCTGATAAATGCATTTCCCCAGATGAGGTTCCATCTTCCCAGATGACTCTACATTGTGTCAAACTGAAAAACTATCTAGAACAATCCCTGGTGTCCGTATGTACATTCTGTTAGACAGTAGAGCTCACCTGATGTCTCAGGGATGCCAACTGAATAATCCTGTGACTTCACTGTATGCATATGTCATGTTAACATCTGTCTTCAGGATCAGATTTCTGAGATTGAGTTGGATTAGAGGATGTTTAATTTTGTGTTGCAAGATTTCTTTCTAGGTTGGCACGCTTGGACATTGGCAGTGGGGGACAGAGGAACAGTTTCTGGGAGGTGGCAGTGCTGTTTTGACGGCTGACACCCCGTTGGTAGAGTCCCGAGGTGAGAGTGTCCTCCTAGGGTGCACTTGAAAAGTGAGGCCAGTTCTTAGTCTGAGACTTGTGGGCCAGCGTGGAGCTCCCTGGAATCATGGGGCAGGTAAGGTGAGCTATGGCAGGAACTTACGGAACGGTTCTGTTTGCTGCAGCTTCTTGGGTTTCACAGAGCAGATGGTCACTCAGACTCCCTGTTCTAAGGAGGCATGGATATACTCATCGGTGAGTGCCACACAGTGATGTTCTGGGTGGCAGTGGACTGAATGGTTGTGTCAGTAGCTCCATAAGATCATAGCAGCTAGAAAATCCTCCAGGAACACTGAAACTGTCTGAATACATTGCACAGTGCATTACCCGTGTGTTTGTGTGGATGCTGGCGCAGACCCTCAGTGCTGCTGGCTCCACAGAAGTACAATTCCTAAACCCGGCACAAGGGTGCACAGTTGTGTCACTGCTCTGCATGCTATAGCTATGAGTAGTTTAGACTACTTTCTCTTGCTGAAAACCAGACCTGGTGGCACACACTGTAATCCCAGCATTTGGGAGATTGAAGCAAGAGGAGCATGAGTTTGAGGGGCTGTGTGGGAAGACAATAAAAGAAGTACTGTAAAACAGTGCACTGCTTTCCACCGTCAGCAGCCTCCCCCAGCTCATCTTAGCTCCAGCTCAGCGTCAGCTCAGGAGATCCCATGGAGTAACTGACCTGTGCCATCTAGCTCTCCAAAAGTGAACTCTGGGATTTGTACAACAGTAAAACCTCACATGTGTCACACATAGCATGTCAATAAAATAAAGGTATGTGAGGGGTGCCTGGGCCCTGAAGGCTGGAGACTGAGTCTTGCCAAAGCCTTGGGAGCCGCAGCGATTTTCCATCCTTGTCTCAGCTCTTCTTCCAGTCTCTGTTTCTCTGCATTCATTTCTCACTGTAATAAATCCTGTCTAGGTCTTTTCCCTCCTTCTGGCTTGTTCGCCACTGCGCACAGGCCCTATTGTGTCCTTTGAGCTCTTGTTATATATTCTTTCAAGTTTAAATTTCTTGAGTATGCTCCTTAATTCACAATTCCAAGAGTAGACTTCTTGGGAAACACCATATGTTCTACCCCCTCTTTAGTCCCAGGATCCTTGGCACAGAGTTGTGACAGGGCTGTAAGGTGTTGAGGGCCAGCACTTGGGTTCTGTGTGTGAGGGGGTCAAGTAGAAAACCATGTGTCAACCTTGCCAAGGGTTGTCTCAGGAACCAGGTGAAGCTACGACACTTTGCATGCTTTCTTTCCCGTTGGTAGAGTGCCTTCTAAGATTGTTTCCTGATTTGCATATGAACTAATTAAGTTTATATGCTTAGTGGTGAAGGGCTGCTGAATCTTCAGAGCTTGGAAGTGATAGTCTGTGGTCTCAAAGTATCTTTTAGCTATGTTTTTCTCCACAAGTGAGAAAAACAAACAAACAAAAACTACTGTTATAGTTCCCTTGCCTGAGCTTGTAGGGATCTAATGATTGTTCCAGATAGAGCAATCATTAAAGGTGGTGCACACCTTTAATCCTAGCCGTCAGAAGCAGAGGCAGGCTGATCCCTGTGAGTTGAGGCCAGCCTGGTCTACAGAGTTCCAGGCCAGCCAAAGCTACAGAATGAGACCCTGTCTCAACAAAACACAACAAAGAGCATAATACACAGTCCTCTCAAAGCAGTGGGAAATAGCAGACATTATTTGATTTTTCTACCTTTTGCCATTCACAAGGAGACGTATATCTGGGTCTCTTGGCTTCTTCATGAGCACTGACTGAAGGTGTGTCATTACAGGCTGGGAGTAGTCCTCCATCCACGACGGCGCCAGTGTCTTCCTTCTCTCGCACTTCTGTCACACCATCCAACCAGGACATCTGCAGGTAACACTCTGCTCTACATGCTCCTGTGGCCTATGTCAGCCCAGAATTCTCAGTTTTCCATTTGCTTGATCATTTCACCTTTGGTCTAAACAGCCCGGGTTTGTGTGCTGTTTGCTTGCCAAGTTATAATACAGTCTCATTTCTCTACTTTGATGTCTGCTCTCTTTAAACTTGTTTTTCCTTTCTGTGCTTTATTCCACTGTTCTGCATGCAGTTCCAGTGCAGTGTTTTCTGAGTGTTGTCACTACAGTCCCGTGCAGTCTGCTGTTGTCTTGAAAGCTCCTCCATGCCAGAGTTCTCTGACACAAGGGCTCACTGTGACAGTTATCTGTAAAGACACATTACAGGCATCAAAGAGAAATCCTTTTGGTTCAGACTGGGACCAAGCCTTGAGGCCTGCTAAGAATCCTAAGGCCCGAAGAGCACTCAGATTCTCAAAGTCACTAAGTGATGTGGGTGTGAAGACCCAGGATACTTTGGAAAGCTTTGACTATATGGAAAGAACTTGTTCTGAAGGGAAATTGGTGCTTCCTCAGGGCCCATCTCTCAAAAAGAACAGGCTCCATCATAAAGAAAAAAGAGTGGGGCATTGCCCACCCCTCGGCCATTCCAAACACTCTCGCATCTTATCCCCTTCCAACAACCGTTCAGCTGCCTCAAAGAGGGAAGCTGGCAAGGGGAGCGTGCGCATCCCACTTTTGGAGGAGAAAGCTGATGGGGAGACCAGGTTGAGAAGCCAGCGACTGCTCCGCTACCTATTCTCACTCTCCCGAGGCTCAAGTGCCAGCAGCCTGCATAGATTTCATGAGCTGGAGAGCCATGCCAGCCATCTGCATACTGCTAAGTCCTCCAGCTGGCTGGCAGAGAGCACGGACTTCTGTTCTGATGAAATGGGAGATGACGACGTCTTTGAGGATACATTGTCTGCCAAACTGAAGAGCAGGGTCCTGCGTGCGCCCCTCTGTTCAGTAGAGAAGGACAGTGACCTGGATTGTCCTTCTCCGCTCTCTGAAAAATGCATTCCCATCTCTCCTGTGTCCACCTCAGGGGATGCCTGCAGGTTGGTTTGCCAGGAACCACCATCTAGCTGTTTCTGCTAACGTCTTCATAACCTTACCATGATTTAATATGTGAAGTTTCTGGAAAGTGAACTAGTAAGACATCTATTGCCAGCTCTAGAGCAGTTATGTTCTCCAAACAGTGATAACACTTAGAAGCCAATTTCATAAAATACAGAAACTACACATATTAAAGGCCACACCAACTTCTCTTAGCAAAATAAGCAAGCTTTGCTTAAATATGTGGGAAGAAAGGAAATGGTACCTCCAGCTTTCCAGCTTGTCCTTGTGAGTGTGGGAATGCCTGGTCTCCAATGGCCAGCTTGCCCACATCCCTCCATCCCTCCTTTGGTCCCCTTTACCTCAGGTGTGTCGTATCCTTGCCCAGGTCCAGACTCTACCTCCCACCTTTACGTTCCTTGTAGAGCATCCTTCTCAGGCTCAAAAGTTCTTTGAGCTCATCTGTCCTCACTCGTGTGCCTCCGCTAGTCTCCCTTCTTAGTGTCAGCTGTTAAATTTCTTATGGTTGGATCAGAAAACCTGTTCCGAAATGAATAACCCAACACTCTAGCCAGGCTGGGCCAGACCCTCTTCAGAACAGCTGTTCCTACCTGTTGCCCAGCTGTTGGATAACATCTCTGTTCTCAGAATGTAAGTTCATTGAGATTAGTGGTTGAATCTAAGATGATTCCTTGGGAATGCTGACTGCTGTGATAGTCCCCAAAAGAAATGAAGTTGCAGAACCTTGGTGAATTTTAAGTGGAGACAAAGTACTTAGTTTCTGCTCAGTCTCCAAGAGAGTGTGGAAGGGTGTGGCTGTTGTGCACGTGATGGTGAGGGTGTGATTTCCACAGAGAGCAAGCAAGCCCTTTCAGCCGCTGTAGTGTTTGGGAGGTGAGAGTGTTGGTTTTGGTTTACAGAGATGTTTTTCCACTAATGCCTTATGTTCTGGAAGGTGTCTGAATTATTGTCTAAATTTATCTTTCAAAGTTTAAAGTCTTCCCTTAAAATACAGATTTTGTCATTTCTTGTTTCGTTCTTCCCTTTCCGTTGCCAAATGCCATCCTGATGTGCTGATGTGGTAAGCTGACATCCAGCTAATCGTGATTGTTCTCATTTCTGCTTGTATGTCTATGTGCTGACAGTCACTTTTCTGGTGTTTGTTTCTGAGCTTTTGTTTGCGGAGGAATTGGCCTTCTGGTAGAGCATCATCTTCCCTGTTGTAGGCTCTTGTCTCACTGACTAGTGTTCCTTCCACCGTAGGATCTGCCACTGTGAAGGAGATGACGAGAACCCTCTGATCACTCCCTGTCACTGCACAGGAAGCCTCCATTTTGTGCATCAGGCTTGCCTGCAGCAGTGGATCAAGAGTTCTGACACACGCTGCTGTGAACTCTGCAAGTACGAGTTCATCATGGAGACCAAGCTGAAACCTTTGAGAAAAGTATGTAAAAAGGGGCATTCTGATAGAGTCAGTCTTTCAGACTATACCCTGGCCACCTGTGTCCATGGCTTTAAAGATCAGGGGCTGGGGTTCATGTTGTAGATCCTTGTTTCTGATAGTGATGTCTCAGGTCTGACCTTCATAATATGTCTGTTTCCTTCACACTGAGACTGTTTTGCTCTCCCTGTTCTCTCCTTTGACCACCAACTATCCTGTGGTATCTTGCTCAGCATTTAACTTACTATGTGTCAACTGTTTTATGTCTCTTGTTAGGACACTTAGCGATGAGCGTCTCGCCCCAGCATTCAGCCTAGGGTCAGTACAGGCTGCCTGTGCTAAGAGTTTGCTGGGTTAAGACTGCTGCCTTCCTGGCACTGGCTCTCCACTCATACTTGTCAGTTTTGTACTTATCTCTGTGTGTCCAACACAAAAGGTCATATTTGGAAGGAGAAAAAATGCTCCTACTGTGCCAAAAGTATTAATATATAAGGTGCTGGGGAACTTATACATTATGGGGCCTATTAAAGGCTAAGTTATTGGCAGTGGAGCACATAAAGAAAGTGATCCTCATGAGCCAGTCTTGTGGGAAGAGGGCATTGTAGACAGTTTGA
This sequence comes from Pachyuromys duprasi, assembly GCA_028658305.1. Lineage (NCBI taxonomy): Eukaryota > Metazoa > Chordata > Mammalia > Rodentia > Muridae > Pachyuromys > Pachyuromys duprasi. The sequence goes on along the minus strand of CM053761.1, from coordinate 26,262,623 downwards.
CTTCGGGAGTAGTTATAGATGTATAAGATTTGCAGGCAAAGTGAAAGGGCTTTAAAGGGGTCTGATGGCCTATGGAGAAAAGTATCTGCTGAGGTGGTGAATGTAAGCACATCTGGAATGTAAAGGGTTGAGTAGTAGGTATCACAAGAAAGTGTGGGAATCCAGGCACAGAAGACACCAAGGAACTGGCTCTGCTTCAGGTGGGAAACCCCAGGATCTTGCTCCTTCTAAAACCCCAACAGAAGGCAGTTGGGTGTTAGAGAAGGCAGGTGCAAAACTGTTCAAGAACATGTTTTGCATGGTCAGAGTCTCCTGGAACCTACTCTGTGCTAATCTGTCACATGACCCTATAACATGGGTAGTACAGATCATCAGTGAAGCTGTTTTCAGCTTAGCTCGATAGTCTGTGGCCATCATCAGCAGACAATATGCAAAATGTTGATACTTTGTTCTCTCTCTCTGCTTTTATGTCTTTTCTTCTGATTTGGGAACCAGTAAATGACAAGGCCAATCTGTTTGGAGTAAGTTAATGAGCTCCTAGAGGGATGGCACTGGCAGAGGCTGCTTGTACCAGGAACTCTTAAGCATCGAATTCAAGCTGTTGCTGCCAAAGTAGCAGAGGACCAAAGAGTGAGAGCCTTCGGCCATTCACCTTTACAACATAGATGTGACCCATTCCTAGTGTGTTGTGGTATCATCACTCTTCTTCCACTCATCCATGTCAGCACAGACCTAACACACAGCAGCTGGGTCTCAACTGACATGCTCCTTTGTCAAGTTCTTCATTGTCTGCTTACAGGAGTAAGAGACTACCTGACGGGAGATCACTGCTCATCTCAGTCCTAGCTTCTCTTCATTGTACAGAAGCTGCCTGTGGCCACTATCTTGTTGAAGCCAAGTGTCTTAAAGTAGTTTGGGATATTTGGGGACATTGATCTGGCCTGGGAGAGGGAGGGAAGGAAAGTTGATCATAGCCATAAGCAACACTCACTGCCATTGTGATCCTTTCCTCAGAGTCTGCGCCTCACGCTCTCTGTGTTGTCTTTTCCAGTGGGAGAGGTTGCAGATGACTGCCAGTGAACGCAGGAAGATCATGTGCTCAGTGACATTCCATGTCATTGCTATCACCTGTGTAGTCTGGTCCTTATATGTACTCATTGACCGCACAGCAGAGGAGATCAAGCAGGGTCAGGTGACAGGTGAGTGCCTGGGCCATGAGGTGAGTGCTATACAGTGTCTGAGGTTCTGGGGTTCAGAACTGTTTCTCTCAGGCCACAAACACCTGGGTTTGTAAAGAGTGAGTAATGTGGAGGAGGCACCAAACATTCCTTTGGATATTTCTGTGTCTTCAAAGCCGGTGACAAGAGATGGAATTTGAGAGTCTAGAGAGAGCAGGGTAAACTGCAATGAGAGCTCTTCATGCTTCTTTTGGGGAGGGAGAATTTGATGAGTAAGAAATGTGCTGACTAGTTGTGGGAGTTCAGAAGCTATATTCTGTTTACTTCTGATGTGAGGCTTCGTGGTAGGCTAACTGAGTCTTTCTCCCTTGCAGGAATCCTAGAGTGGCCTTTCTGGACTAAGCTGGTAGTTGTGGCCATTGGCTTCACTGGAGGACTTCTCTTTATGTATGTTCAGTGCAAGGTGTACCTACAATTATGGAAAAGACTCAAGGCTTATAATAGAGTGATCTATGTTCAAAACTGTCCAGAAACAAGTAAAAAGAATATTTTTGAAAAGTCTGCATTAACAGAGCCCACCCTTGAAAATAAAGAAGGACATGGAATGTGTCATTCCACCACAAATTCTTCTTGCACAGAGCCTGAAGACACTGGAGCAGAAATTATTAACGTCTGACAGTGTGGAGGGTGTTATTTCTTTGATGTCCACCAGGAGCTGAAGGGATTTGTTTACTGCAATTGTGCTCCTTCCCTCTGTCGTGTAATAGCAGAGACTGGGCAGTGACTATAGTGGCCTCTCTTTTTCTCAGCCCTCCTGGGTGTGAATGTCCTACAATTCCTGTGGGGCAGGCACCACTGGGTTCTGTTCTGCCAGGGTTCTCTCTGGGCTGGGAAGGTGGGAGGTCCCATGTATCTGTGGTGAGGTCCAGCCTCTGGTCTTGAGAAGAAGATGGAAGTAAAAAAAGTTAAGCCAGAGGACAGAGCAGCATGGGGGAGACTGGTGGAGAGTGAATCCCCAGAGGACAGAGCAGCATGGTACGGGGAGGGCTGCTGCTGGTGGGAGGGCTCCCTTCTCACTGCCGAGGGACAGGAGATGGGAAGGGACCAGTGCCTACAGACAGAAACTTTGCCTCATTTGGCTGATGCTGCCACTTTGCTCCAGGGCAGATGAGGCCTTGGAGGCCCTGTGTCTGCTGATGTGTGGGTCACTGAGCAAACAGCACTTTATGAAAGTTTTATTTTAGAATTCCTGTGTTTAGTGGGAGTGACACTTTAAAAGAGCGTCACATTTAGAAATGTTCTCTTTATTGCCCTTGTTCTCTCTTTGCATCAAAATCAAACTGAAACCGTATCTGCCTTATATATTCTGAATAGTAGATGCCCTTCTGTGTCCAGAAAAGACTTGACCTAAAGCAAGACTGACAGGTCTGAGACTCCATGGCAGTTGATGGATGCTAAGGGTGTAATTCTTCTGGTTTTGAGCCTGTTTCCTGACAAGTCTATCTCACAAACCCACCCATACATTTCTGTTTTTGAGCATTGAAATGGAAGGGTTTTGAGATCTGATTGATCTGAATCAGGTTGAATATTTTAAAAAATGTTCCTTTGACTGACAGATGTCTCCAGATGGAGTGGACACACATTGTGGACAACCCCATGATCCACCTCTACTGCCCACTATGCTGACAATGTTCGGTAGAGTTACTGCTGAGGGCTGGGAAGTGAACAGTCCAGCTCTGGGATGAGGCCTTGGCATGATCAGTCAACTGCATGGACCATTGTGTCCCTGACCTGGCCCACACCTACTCATTGCCTTAACCGGACTTGACAGGATCATTTAGGGTCTTTAGCTCCACCTGTGATCTATTCTGTCATCAGGGTTACCTCCTGCACTATTTTTCACAAGACAGACAAAGCCAAATCACCATCATTAAATGGCCATTGTTGCTTTAAAAAGTCTGCTGAACATTTTTTCCTTGAAGGCCATTGCCACAATGCCTGGCAATAGTCAACTCATAATGTGACAAGAGGCACCCCAGAAGCATACTCTCCAAGTGGCTGCTGTCGACTACAGGGTCTTCAGAGCCTCCTGAGGTGGGTGGGCCAATGCAGAGGGTCCTGTCCATCTCCCTGAACTTCGGCTGCTCCACTTAATCTTCTTCAGAGACTGAGGCAAGCCGAAGATGAATCTTTTGTGGTTCCTAGTGGAAGCCCTGCGTTTAGTTTGCAGGGGCAGGTGGAGGCTGGAAGGCTTGTGGGAGCAGGTTTTGTCCTGTTATCCCCTTGTCTACTCTGGGGTCATAGTTCAGTTGTGGAGCTGTTCTGCCAGGGCTTCCAGCCATTATCTAATCAGCCCACCCCTTAGGTCAGTCTGCCTTCCCCCTCCCAGACCACAGAAGCCTCCCTGTGCTCCCTGTGTCCCAAAGTGCAATTACTCACACACCTCCTCAGTCTGAGGACACCAGGCAGCTACATACTGCCCACCAGGGAGCCCTGACTATATTCTTCAGCAGCTGCTGCGGCTGAGTCCCTGGTCCTGTTCATCTGTCCGTGACATGATGCTCCAACAGTGGGTGGGCAGTCACATGAAGATGGAGGTGGTTTTAAGTATAAAGTCCCAACTGGCACTGAGGCTTCTGCAGAGAGGAGAGTGTACCTCAATGGGGGTTGTCCCTGCACAGCTACCCCAGGTGGCTTGTACCCTCACATAGATAAGGTGACTTTAGAACCATGGCTTAATAACATTTCTTCTCTGGCTTCTCTGATGAAATCTGTCATTCATCCTTCTTCCCCTCCTAGCTTGCCTTGCTCATTTTTCCTGCAGGTTCTCTGATCTAGCAAGCAACTGTACCCATCGGTGACTCAGTGCAGAAGACTTGCAAGGCATGCGCCGTGAAGCATGCTGGCAGGGCTCTGGGTCTGCCCAGGCTCTCCTAGTCCTTGTCCCTTTTCCCTCTGAGTAATTTTTTAGGGCTATTTGTCCATCTCATTGCTCCTCACTCTAAGCCTGGATGTATCAGGAAGATGGCATGTGGCCGAACCAAGCAACCAGTCAGATCTAGGATAAGGCTTCAGGGCCAGGAGGGCTTGTGCTTGTGGGTCAAATGAAGAAGGAAGTAGTCTGAGGTTGTCACTGCCAGCCCTTCTCTCTTAACTTGGCCTTTACCCCCATGTGTCATAGACCCATTAGCATACCTTTGACTGTAGCTCCCACAAGTAAGTAGTTGGGGGTTGTGCTCAAGTTTATTGCAAGAATTTCCTGGAAATGTTGTAAAAGTTCTCTTCTTACTCCAGGTCTCTTTCTCTCTCTCTTTTCTGGCTTCCGTATACTCTTTAATCATGTAGGCCTAGTTTCCAAACCTGTGGGTATTTCCTCCTGGACACAGATGTACAGGCTTCGGGCATTGAGGGACAGGATAGTTCAAGGCCTTGAGCAGTGTCTAAATGACCAGAGGCCAGAGTCTATCTGGCCAGGGTGAAGAGCTGTAATTTTGTAGATGTGGTTAGATGCACATGAATATATGCAATACTACTTCGAGTCTGGTTTGAAATGATGCAGCTTCTAGCTGTAGCCCAAGGAAAGCCCAAAGCATAGGAAAAAGAGGCATTTGTCTTTGTGTTAGAAGTGATTGATGAAGGTGTGTAACCGGTGCACATTTAGATGCAATGTTTAAAGTTGATTGTTAATAAAAACCAAATTTACACTGGTGTGTGTAGTGTAGTTTCTAAAAGCACTTCACATTTTAAATTTTTCCTAGAAAATTTCTAGTAATCTAAATGTCTAATTTTTTAATCCTTTTGTGTATGTTCAGTTTCTCAGTATTACCGCTTGAATAATTCTCTGTACAGGACATTTGTTTGTGCTATACACGGGGTGTCTAAAGGTAGCAATAAAGCCTTTCTTTACCAAGAAATTTTTTGATGGGTGTTTTTCTAATGAGGAAGCTAGAATACCCTTTCTAGCCCACACATCAGTAAAGAATAATAGGGACATGGGGAAAGAGGGTCCAGAGGTAAGAGGGCTGGGAGCAGAAGGCAGTAGATTTGTAATGATGCTAAGATCCATGTGACATCTGTTTTAGTGCCTGGGTTTCTTCGCTTAGTCATTGTAGATGCTGTGCTGGAAGGAAAAGGAGGGGGTTGCAGACATTGATGCCTGTGCTAGCCTAATACACATGAATAGATGAGGAGATGTCCTGCCCTTCCAGGTCTCACTTGTTTAGAGGAAGGCCATTCATTCATGAAGGCAACAGCAGAGACTAGGGGACAGCCTGGATGTCTTTTAGCCCGTGAATAGATAATGAAAATGTGGAACCTGTGTATAATAGAATTTTGCTCAGCTTCACAGAAACAAAATTAGCAGGTAAATAGATGGATCTGGAAAACACTCTGTTAAGTGATATAACCCAGACACAGAAAGACAATTGTTACATGTGCTGTCTCACATATGGGTCATAGCATAATTTCAAACCTTTAGATCTACAAAACTATAAAGGGCCATTGGTGTAGAGAGGGGAAAGAGGGTGTGTGTTAGGAGCAGTAGTAGACTTGAGCTTTTTATTGGCGATTGAAGGAGAACAGTGAATTTTGGGGACTGGAATGTGTGATGACACCTGTTTTGAATGAGCTTTAATTTGTAACAGACTGTTAATAAGTTTCTTTAAGCATCTACTACATGCAAGCAGTTGGAAGAAACATAAATAGAATAAGGTACCCTGGCCCTATCAGAACAGTTGTCACTGTGATGCACTGTTGCTGCTAGTGAGGAAGTCCTGAGGTGGGCTGGGGGACGCAGCGGCACAGCCCTATTCTGGGTGGGAGGTCCCTGAGAAGAAGTAGCATGTGCTGGAGCTTTGTGATGCCCGGCCTGTCCTAGAATAGCCTTTGGTTTACACACAGACTATACAGGCCCAGGAGCAGCACTGCTAGCCTGGACAAGGCACCAGCTGCCAGAGGTCCACGCGGAGCCTGGCAGGCAAGCTGGGGTGTGGCTGCCAAATTCCCAGAGAGATCCTGAGGCAGGGAAGGCCAGGCTTAGATGGCTACACTGTTGGGAATCCTGTCTGGTGACAGGTAGTAGTAGGGGAGCTTTTTGTTCTTGTTGCGCTCGGCGATCACGCTGACGATGGCCTCCAGGTTCTTGCGGAATCGGATCATGGCTTCCTTCACTGGTTTCTCAATGAAATGTTCCTCTGGGTACATGCCCAGAAACAGCTGAGGATCAGACATGGAAAGATAGTTTAAGGTGGTGCCATGAGGATTGGTAGGCCTCGTCCTTTGGGAGGAGGACAGGCATCTACTCAACTCTTATCGCCTTTGACCTTTGCCCCCCACCCACACTGAGATTGATACATATATGCACATGATGGAACATTACTTGGCCATACAAAATGAAATCCTGTCTTTGGAACACAGATGAACCTGGAGGCCATACTGTTAAAGTGAAGGAAGCAGATGGAGCCGCTGCCGTATATGGGGTATTAGAAACTGCTGTCTCACCGGGTGCGCTGACACCTCTCTTTGATCTCAGCATTTGGGAGGCAAAGGTTTACAGATCTCTGAGAATTCCAGGCCAGCCAGGGCTACATAATAAGACTGTGTCTAAAAAAGAAAGTCCTGCCTCATCATCACAAAGAATTTACCAGAGAGGAAGAAAAATGGCAGATTGGTGAATTCAAAGGAGGATTGAGTAGTGTTCTACAGAATGGGAGGGTAAATAAGTAATGAGATGGTGTATATCTCTATAAACTACAAGATTCTCAGTGTTCTACAAGAAAGTGATTTGTTTGGGGTGATAGGTCAGATGGCGTAACAGCAATATCAGTGTATAGACACATCACACTATCTCATAGATAAGCATATTATTATATGCCAATTTAAAAAAATGAGATTATAGAACAGCCACCTCCTTTTCCCTATGAAAGGCTCAGGGTTGGGGCTGTAAAAGGAAGTTACTTCCTGGTTGCTAGGTGGTTGTTAAGACAAAGGTGCAAGGGAACCTGGAGGTTCCCCTGGCACAGGCTGGCCTGCCTTTTGTCTTTCCCATCTTCTTTTTAAGGCTTGAGATGGTCAGAGGCCCTGGGGTCAGGAAGTGGTGGTGGGGGTCCCACCCATTTTGCAGGGTAATGTGCTTACACCAACATCTGCAAAGTGTTCAGTGGCTGGAAGGGGTTGAGTTTGCAAAAGGTAAGTCAGACCGGACATTCTTTGACCAAGAGGTTAGTCTCCTCTGGTCCTACTGAGCATAGAACCAGCACATTAGCAGGTCTGGGACTGACTGAAATACTGCCAGTAGGAACAAAAATTGCAAAGGCCTGTGTCCCCCAAGACCTTCGCTTAGCATAGCTGTGAGTACCTAGAAGGAACCAGGAAGCTCTAACTCCCTGTGTGGAACCAGGAAACCACATGGAAGAATTTTTATCAGGACTGGGTGTGGGGTAGGAGACGGTCTCACACACACACACACACACACACACACACACACACACACACACACACACACACACGCCCTCTAGTGACTTGGAGCAGAGCTATGCCTTCCACTGCCAGCCTGCGCTGGGTTCGGGGCCAGGCTGAAGACTTGGAGCAGAGCACACTCCCCCACCCCCACCCCCCACCCCAATAACTTTTAGCAGCTCCACCTTAAAGAGGTCAGGATTCTTGGCTATAGGTGTCTAGCTTGAGCCAGAGCCCCAAAGCCCTGGGCTGGAGAACTGGTTGAAACTAAAGTGACCTACCCTACCTCTTGCAATGCCTAGTCTCACCTCATTTTCTTGAAACTGGCTCAGTGCCCACACTGCACCTAGATGCCAACATGAACGGCCTCGATCTGGCAGAGTATCCACAATCTGCTCGATGGTGACCACGCCCTTGGCTGTGGGCGGTGGGGCCCGCATAGTTGGAGGAGCATTGGGGATCCAGGAGCACCAGTCATACTGTGAAAGAGCAGCGCCGTGGGTGCCCAAGAAGTCCAGGCCTGCCCACCTCCAACCCACTTGCCTGCATTTCCTTAGTTCATGGGGTACCAGCTTAGCAGGTTCCACCCTTCCCTGCGGGCACCACCCACCCTTCCCTCTTGCCCCCCCCCCCATCTCCTGGTTTCTCAGCCACACCTTTGACCTGTCCCCCTCCTTTGTCATCCCCCTCCCCCCACCTGTCTTCCAGGGCCTCTGGCCCTCCCTCAATGTTGTCCTCGCCTCTCCCTCCTCAGACCCTTTCCCTCCTTTTCAGGGCCTGCAACTGTCCCAGCCAGCTGGGTGCCTTCAGCTGTACAGGCAGAATCCATACCTGCTACTGCTGATTCCAGGCTCAGGGTGCATGGGGATGGGAGGGCCATTGTGGAGGTGGGGGTTGGGGATGGGAGGGCCATTGTGGAGGTGGGGGTTGGGGATGGGAGGGCCATTGGGAGGCTGCTGGTGGCACCCCACTGTAGGGTACCTGAGACAGTTCTCCCCCCCCACCTCCCCGCCCCAACCTGGCCTACCTGGCCAAAGTTTACAGCTGCATGCTGGGCTGAGGCTGTGAAGATCACTACTGTCAGGTACTCAGACAACTTCTCCCTGCTCTTGATGGACTTGGGGAAGCCTAAGATGGAGCCACAGGCCATGAGCTCATCCCTGGGAGGAACACATGGCTCGGCCTCTGCCCCTCCTCTCCACCCACACTCTCAAAGACACTTGGAGAAGGGAGGGGCTGGCTACCCGGAGGGAGGCACTCAGGTGGGTGGGTGGGTGGATGGGTGCCCTTGGAGGCAGAGTGTCCTGCCTCCTGATCCTCACCACCTTGAGACTCTCGGGCCCTGCCACTAAAGCAGAGACTAGCAGCCTACCTGAGGCCTTTCTGCCCCGCATGCCGTACACGTAAACATCCTTCACAAAGTCCTGCAGTTCCTGGTCCTCCTCCACTACCTGGTCGTTCTCATAGTAGATGCTCACCACCTCAGTCGTGAACCTGGCTCAGGAGGGCCAGCAGGAGTGAGTGGCCAGCAGGTCCCTCTTGCAATCCTGTCTGACTCGGGACATCCTCCACCTCCTCCCTCCACCTGCCTCGCCAATCCTCTTCATCAGGACTTCCCCCTCCCACAGAACCTGGTCACACTCACTCCTGGATGGCCTTCCACACTAGCAGTCCATCATCACGATAGAAGTAGTACGGGATGTCCTCAGTGCTGTCCATGCCCCGGGCCTTGATGGCCTCCGGGAAGCACAAGGAAGAATAGGTCAGGTCCTGGACAGCCCTCTGCACCATCTGCACATGCCCGCCACCCCCAGTGGCATTGGCCTGGTGAGAGAGCAGGGTGTCTGAGCTTGGTTGCTTTCTTCCTCAGCTGTCCATACCTAGGCATCCTAGATTCAAGTGCAAGAGACTTGGAGGCCAGTGGGGTGGCTGGACATAGAGAGGGCCAGACTGTGTCCTGTGAGGTACAATGTTTATAACTTTAAGCAGGCCAGGCTCCCGCGTCCGTGAGTGGGTGTGACACGGACTGGGCACTTCGTAGCTGCAGTAGAGAGAGCAGGCTCTTGTGCCCAGCACAGCTCTGGACAACCGATCAGCTTCATAGAGCTGGAAACACCATGGGCCTGGGTGGGCAGTTATTGGGCACCTCTGTTCAAATGTCCTGAAGGTCTTTGGCAGGATGGTAAGGGTAAGGTAGTGTGGGAGAGTCAGGGTATCCTCTAAGGTGGTGGATTCTATGGAGGAAGATCAGACTGGGACGGGAGAGGATAGATCCATAAAAAGGTGGACAGAGACAACCTAATGAAGAGGCCCTGGTGCTGCACAAGAAAGAGGAGAGCCGACCACGGTGGGTGGGAGGGCCCCACTTTTCAGACCTCAGGTAGAGATGGAGCCACAGGCAGAGCTCATTCAGGCCCCATTCCAGGAGAGGGCACTCACCTTGTCAAAAAGGCCATACTCGCAGATAAGCTGTTCCCGGGCCTTAGTGTTGATGGCAATGGTGAACCTCACATGGGCTACCAGCAGCTGGGTGGAGGATGAGAAACCTTTCTAAGGGTCTGGATTCTCAGCACTGCCAGCCCAGCCCAGGCCAGCCCACAGTTCGGGGTTGCTCTGGGCTGGGCCCAGAGAGGAAGTGAAGGCCTGTGCGTGCGTGTACTCATTGGTAATGGCCCTGGTGCTTGCCTAGTGCTTCTCCATGAGCCAACCCTGACCATCATCCTCTTCGGAGGCAGGAGCTCTGCTCTGATGTTTTCACCTATTTTACAATGAAGAGACTGAAGCACCAGTTTGGTTGTTTGGTTTGGGGGTTTTAGGTTTTTGGTTTTGGAGTTTCAAGACAGGGTTTCTCTGCGTTGCTTGGCTGGCCACGAACTCTGATATCCACCTGCCTCTGCCTCCCGAGTAAACTGACCCAACCATCAGGTGCTGGCAGCATTTGGAAAGAGAAGTGACTTAAGTTCTCTTTTAAACTCTGTTTCCCCGGACAGCCAGGTTGTGACAGGCTCTGGCCCTAGCCCTGCCGCCCAGGTCCCTCTTTGCAACCTACTGCCAGCCACCCCTTCCCCCCGCCCTGGTTTGCCAGCTACTGTCCTAGATGATCTTTCCATGTGGGTGGAGCCATGGCTGGATGTACCTTGAAGAGGGGGTGCACCGCTGGCAGCTGTCGGTACATGGCGATACCAAACACCTCCGACACCAGGTGTGTGCGCAGAAGGTGGGTGATGGTCTGATGGACGTGGAAGTCACTGGAGCGCACCCAGATTTTGGCCAAAAGCCAGTCATATTTTGCATCGGAAGGGAAGAAAATTGGGTTCTTCTCTCCAGGGGCTTGACTGAGCTGGTATGTTGAAGAGAGAGAGAACCTGTCACTTCATTTGTCCTTTACAGCTGTGGGAGAGCCCGGCCTCTGGGGGGAATTCCAGAAGGATCCAAACATCAAGAGTGGCTTTCAAACCACAAGAAGCATGTGGGGAGGGGCGGAGGGCCCTCGTGATGCACCTTACAGCCTGTGTGTAAACTGTAGGTTCCTTGTCTGTCTGTAATTCACGGACAGTGGTACAGACCGCAGGAAAGGAGGAAGCAGCTGCAGGGGGCCAGGACCCGTGCTTTCCTCCTCCGCCTTCCCCACCACCGGCCTTCTTCCCCCTTCACCCACCGCTGCTCACCCTGCCAGTGAATGCAGGCCTTCCCCAGACTCAGCTCCTCCTGGGCGGGGGTGGGCCTCATGCTGCTGAGTCAGGATTCGCAGCTAGCGGCCCACCCTGAGCTCCAGCCCTGAAACCTTCCACACAAGGGCCCAACTGCCCTTTGCCTTTCCAGTTGCGCTCCATGCCTGGCCAAGTGACTTTTCTCTACAGCGTGAAGGGTGTTACCTGGTCTTTAAAAAGGCACTTCTTTAAAGCCAGAAAATAAGGCCCCTGAAGGGCTTGGTGATGCAGCAGCTGACACCCACAGTACAAGGTTGTCCATTATGTTTCTGTCTCCAGTACTAGGGCAGACTGTGGTCCCTAGTGTTGTCTGTGACAGCAGCTACATCACTGGTGAGGTGTATGTGTGATGTGGTGTGTGTGTGTGTGTACATACTCATACACACCTGCAGTACTGCCACACTAGGCAAGCACTTTACTGCTTAGCCACACTCTCAGCTCCCATTCACTGCTCTTAACAAGCATCTCCTCAGACCCCAGAGGTGAGGTCCCCTGCGCGTCTGGAAGGTGGCAACTAGGCTACCCTGTCTTTTCAGACACGAAAATGGTTGAAGACCTAGCGTTCTGGATGACTTAGAAGAGCAATGTGCCAGAAGCAGGCTCTACAGCCGAGAGTAGCCAGGAAGGGGTGTGAGCAACTTTCAGATCTTGTAGAGACTTCCAGCAGAGGCCTGGGAGCAGACTTAGCTGTGTCCCCCTAAATAATATGGCTTTGTGGTTTAAATGTGATGTCCCCATAGGCTCCTGTGTTTGAATACCTGGTTACTAGCTGGCAGTACTGTTTCGGAAGGGTTGGAGCTCCTGGAGTCATAGGCTTTGAGGGTCCACAGCCTGGCCTCCACTTCCTGTCTACTTGCTTCCTGACTATGAATGGAACCTACCACCTCCCATTTCTGCTGCCACACCTTGCCCTCTGTGATGGACTGTATGCCCTTAAACTGAGCACCAAAATAACTCTCCCTTCCTTAAATTGCTTTCATTAGCCATTTCGTCACAATGAGAGAGGTTACAGGTGGCTTCCTGATTGGTCTCCCATCCAAAGTAACACTGGCCAATAAATGCAAACAACACAAATTCAAGTTTTCAGGGGGCCACATTTTTAAAATTATATTCTTAATCAGCCACATTAAAAAAAAAAAAAAGAAACATGTAACACCTGAGTGTTACTCACTTCATTGACTTTATGACTTCAACATGAAACCATTCTGAAACTAGTACCTGACAGATTTAATTCTTTTTTTGTTTGTTTTGTTTTTTGCAACAGGGTTCTCTGTGCAGCCTTATCTCTCCTGGCTGCCCTTGAACTCACAGAGATCCTCCTGCCTCTGCTTCCTGAAGGCTGGTTCTACAGGCGTGTGTCAGTGCACCCAGCTAGATTCAATTCTTTTTTCCTTCTATGTCTTTGGCTTCTGGACACTTGGAATTTACACTGGGTCTCGGTCTGGATTAACTATGTCTCAAGAACGACCGCACCAAGAGAATGCTGTGCCCTAAGCCGCTGTGGCATAGGGGAGCAGGCAGGGCAACTAGAGATGCCGCTGTCCCCTACTGCTTGGGACGGAACAAGGAAGGAGCAGAGAGGCACTGTCGACCTTCACAGGATTCTTGCTACTTGTTCGTTAAGGGATTTGTCATCAACCTTAAGAGATAAATTCAGGTTATTTAAGTGATAAGGTTTAAGTCAGCTCTTCATGGGCGTCCCCACAGGACGATATGCTTGCCGTTTCCACACAGTCCTGTGAGCAAGGTCCTCAGAACCCTGCCCCTTCCAAAGTTCACCCCTTTTTCTGAGCTGCCTGGCCCACAGACAGCTGGCCCTGCAGCCTGCTTCCTAGTGCACATGGACAACCATCCTCCACGGACACGGACTCCAGAGACTTTCTGCTGTTCTAGGGTTTTACTTACATGTTATCACTTAATCCTCAACATGACCTGACCAACACGTGTTACTTACCCTTCCTACTGAGCAAAGGGAGAAAGCGAGGCTCTGGGTGGCAAAGCCACTCTCCAGGTCATGCACAGGTCCAGAGCTGAGCAGGGATGCCCAGGTGCTTTGCCTGCTGACCGCCCCCTACCCCCACAACACAAACACACTGTCCTTTCCTTTTCCTCTTTGTCTGAACATGTTGCATTAAGAGATCCCTTGGTGGGCTTTTATAAACATGGTCTGGGACATGCCAGGTTTTCTTGTCCTTGTCCCAGGTTTTCTAGAATATTCCCAGGAAAACGTATTTGTATCATTTTAAATGCTTTTGAAGTAAGGAGGTCATCTTTGGTTTCTGACTAGAAGATAATATACGCTTATTATTTTAAACTATCCCAGCCTTCACAGAAGAATACAAGAAACGTGGAAATGTCACTTTCCATCCAGCCACAAGGCCTCACTGCTTCCATAGGTCTCTGTATATGTGTTTATTTAGGTCTAATTTTCACAAACAGAAGCTTCCTATGAGGAACTTAGGCCTCTTCTTACTTTGCACATTTGTTCCCCAACTGTTCTGTAGCCCCCCGCTGTGACCTGTGTCCTGTGTTTCACCACATGGACACAGCCCCCACCAATGTCTACCCATGTCAAGTACACGGTTTGTGGTGTGCTGTGTTCCTGCATTCACTTTGCGTAAATGAGATGGTATCATCCATATCGGATGTCTCGCTTTTCTGCTTTGGCAATAGCCCTCTGGAGGTCCAAGTCAGCCGAGAGAGAACGTGGTCCTTTTCAAAGGTGCACAATGCTGCAGTGCTTCCGGCTTGGACAGTTTCCTCCCCAACCCTCTCGTATATTCAAGAGGTCTGCAGCCTCACACCAAACCCAGGGCCATGCTCTCCATTCTCCAGCATGATCCTCCCTTCACCCTCAGAAAGACTAAGGCAGCCAGGGCAGCATTGGCAAGGAACCTGCGTCAACTGTCCTGGCCATGCCAGCCGCAACACAGAGACCCATGGTCCTCTGAGAGCCCAGCCTGAAATCCACACTCTTTCAGCAGCTGTGGGCCCTGATCAAGTGCTGGCCCAGAAAACTGTGCTGCACCCACCACCCTGGGCTGCATCAGTTCTTCTGGACAGGCATAGAGAAGGGGTTAACCAGGTCCTGTGCCATGCCCAATGCCCTACTCCCTGCTTACAAGGGAAAGCCCTGAGATTTAAGTCAGGCCCCTGCCTCTAGGAGGCTCTAAGAAATGGGTGTCTGGGATAAGCTGGATCAGAACACCTGTGAGTGGTAATCCATCCCCCTCCCGGCACTTTCCAGTGGTGATTTCTCAGGTCCCCTGTGCCTTCATCTAATGCTTCAGCTTCTTGTACATAGAGCTTTCCTACAGCGCAGAAGGGTGGGGGGCCTGGGAAACTGGGGATACAGATCTGTAGCCAACTGCTTTGATTAATTAATTAAAACATTTGACACTGGGTATCACTCTGTAGCCAACTGCTTTGATTAATTAATTAAAACATTTGACACTGGGTATCACTCTGTAGCCCAGGCTGGCCTTGAACTCACAGCCTGGGGTTATAAACATGTGCTAAACTGCAGGATTGAGACAACTAGCCTGAATCCCAGCTCTGTGGCTCACTATGGACACCTGTACCTTAGTTTCCTTGCCTGGGTAAGGTGATTGACAGCAGTTTGGTGGTAATTACAGGTACTATGCAATTACAGTACAGGTAATTACAGGAGTCAGGTACTGCGCAAAACCCCAATGATCATACGCTTTGGGATGCAGAATATTTAGGATGTCAGCAAGGAATATGCTTCATTATGTGGGAAGTCTCTCTTCCAGGTCCGGACAACATAACATATTTTATATTTACATTCAACACAGCGGTGTTTCTGCAGTGACCTGTTCAACACGTTTCTGCAGTGACCCATTCATGCACCATATTGAACAGAACGAAAGCTCTAAACTGCTTCCCTTGTGGTTCAAAGGTTTATTAGAAACTGACAAATCTACTTGAAAATTTAAAATGTGTAACAGTTTTATTCCTTCTTGGTCTTTTGGCTAAGAGCAAGCGTAGTGTCTGCTCTTAGGCATACTTACGCATACTTAGGCATACTGATGTACAGCAGTTTTCAGGATTTCTTAGCTTTCCCAGGCAAGGGCTTTTGGACTGTGCAGGGACTGTGTTATTCTCGTTATACCCAGTGTCCAAGTTGCTGGCACTGTGTGCTGACTGCCCATCTTTCCGTCCCCCATGGGGTCTCCGTAAAGCCCTATCCCTAGGCCTGTCACTTAGGCCTGCTTTTCCTTTCCTAGCCTCATCGCTGCTGTCTGCAGGTCAGCTCTTACAGCTCAGGTAGGTGAAGCCCTGTGCCCACCTGCCTCCTCACAAGTCTGCTTCCATGGCCCTCCACGCCTTTCAATTTACCTTCATGGAAGACAAGAATCCACTTGCACGGAAGACCATGTTCCCAGACTGTGAGGACTCTGACATGGCTCAGTGGCTTCTGTTTGCAGCTTAACTCCTAGCTTCCCCTATCTGGCTTGTGTGGGCATGTTGATTTGGGAACACTGGTCAGGAGGTGGGTGGTAGGAATAGCGTGTCATTGCACGCCCTCCCCGGTGTGCTTAGGAGGGAATTTCTCAAAGGTACCTGGGAAAGCCACCATCTGCCTCTTGTGATGCAGACAGCTGCTCACAGCAGGAGCGAAGTCCAGTAACTCATTTTTCTCTACCTCCCCGGTGAAAACTGGCGTGAGAGCTGCCAGGGCCCCTCAGCAGAGTGGATGGTGCTGCTCCAGGAAGCTCCACCCACGGCCCCACTCCTGAGGTCCAAGTTGTACAGAACGGCAGAAGCTGGGCAGCCCACTTACTTGGATGGCGATGGGAACAATCTTGTTGGCCAGGTTCTTATATAGCAGGCAGATGGGCGCAGCCAGGAACTGGTGTGTGCAGGGGTCAGTTTTGTTGGCATCGATGCCATCCAGTAGCTCGTAGTCAACAATGAAAATGTTCCCTTCCTGCAGAGGGCAGAGAAATATATTCAAGCTACAGAAACGGACCTGAGAGCCAGGTCAGGGATGGGATGTGAGTGACAGCCTTCAGGACATGCCCCCTGCACACACCTTCCTTGTTGTAACTTGGTGTGTAATAAGCGCGCCTAGAAACTGTTTTACTAAGCATCATTTATTTCTCACTTGAGTGTGACAGAACTAAATGCAGGATGATAGCCTGCTGTCTCTGCATTTGTTTTGCGTTTGTGTTTTTTCACTTTGGGTCAAACACCTGAAGACTCTGCAGGTCAGCCTGTTAACCACTGGAGGAGTCTGTCTAACCTATTCTCTTTCTTTTCAAGGCCAAGGGCACAAAGAGAAGTCCCCGTCCCCTCCTGCAGCAGATATTTAATACGATATGTTTTACGTTTACATTCAACACAGCAATGTGTCTGTGGCAATCCATTCACGTGTCATATCGAACAGAACAAAAGTTCTAAGCGGGCTCCTTCCTGGCTCAGAGGCTTATGTGAACCAAAATATTTGCTGCAAAAATTTAAATTCTGTCACAGTTCTGGGTCCCGGAAACAGCTAACACCTACACACGCACTTACTTGCACCAGGATAGCAATACTACAGCCTGGAGCAGAAGTAATCATCTTGTAGAAACCAGATCCATCCTCCTAATAAGCAATGAAGACTCTTTGGATTAGTAGCAGAACCAAAACAATGAGAGAGAGGGAAAAAAAAAAAAAGACCAGGGCTTCTATTAGGCCATATCTTGTCCCCTGCCCCAGGACTTCCTCTATTAGAACCTAAAGCTCACATTAGCGCTCCAGGGTGGAATTAGGGTCACTGGACCCGTTATCTTTCCCCTCTTGTGTGTCCATATTGATGAAATCTCTCTCTGCTTTTTCCAGAGTTTCTTATTTCTTTTGTTGGTCTGTTGGCATGTCTAGGCTTTTATCCCTAAACTCTGGGTATAAGCGGAATTCAGAATTTATGGGTTCAGTTTTCCAGCTCCAAAGCTGATTTACATAGTTATTTACTACTTCCTAATTGTTTTCAAAGCGAAGGTGACAGGCTGGCCACAGCCACCTCAGGTTCATTGTAACTGAAACACACTTGATGCTCATAAAAGAAGTTGAAAGACAACCCAGGGTGGGGGTTAATGAGGTCTGAGGGGGCACATGAGAGAAGCCAAACACCCAGCCGCAGCTGCAGGACTTCATTTAGATGGAGTCCGACGCTGGTAAAATTATTCATTGTCATCCAGGACAGGGTCTTCCTGGAAAGGAAGAGAGGGGAAGGGGTGGGACTACTCTTCCCAGATGTAGGGGAAAACAGGACATTCATGTTCCAAAAATAAATTTCATTGAAAAGAATAAAAAATATTTAGGAGTTGGTGATGTAGCTCAATGGTACTACTCAGTGGTTGTTACTGTTGTTGAGGGCTGTCTGCATGGCTAGCAGTGTCCTGGGACCCATGAAGGTCCAGAAGAATGGGGAAGGACTGCCTGTGTGGGTCAGTGGAGGAAGGAACCTCCCGAAGACAAGTAGGCAGGGGGTTCGGGCTGAAGGGTATGTGTTTGGAGTCTCAGTGTGTGCTGGGTACCAAGATAGGGTGACCAGAGGCAACGGAGGTTACATGGGCAGCTGGAGATGGGAGGTCCATTGGTGCTGGTTGCCATGGGGACAGGAAGAAGACAAGATGCTGAGGGGCGTTGTTGAAACTAAATAAAACCTAGCACGGGAATGCCTCGCAGAGCCCATCAGGTACAAGCTGATTCAGTTTAAATTCTTTCTGTCTTAAGATCAGCCTTGGAACTAGGAGTGAGGGTTTGAGCCTGCAAGCGAGAGCCAGGAGACTGGCTTGGGGAGTCGAGGGAGGCACAGGGGGTACCCATGTTTTCTGATTAGAAAGTAATAAACTCTACCTACGCAAAGCCTACTGCTCTCTCCAGTTTCCTCACCTTTGCAAAGTGGGTGACAGTCGGATGAGGATGTGTAGACACGTGTGACACCTGCCTCCATGCCCGACACATTCCAGTCCCTCTTGTAATTACTAACATAGATATGGAAAACACTGACACTGTTTGCAGATGTGAGGACTGTGTGGATACAGTGACTTTCCTGTGACTGCATGTGGCTTTGCACAGTGCCCGGTGGGTGCTGCTGCCAGCAAAAGGAAGAAATTGGTGATTTCACACTGTCAATTAAAACGGACAAGCCAGCAGTCTGGGAATCAGCAAACACTGATCAGCAGGAAGTTGCTTGTGTAGAAAGGCTATGTCTCCAGCCAGCTAGCCTACCTGTACTTCCTGTTCTAAGGTGAGCTGCCGCTCTAGGCTGCACTCCACCATCTCTGTGGTCACTGGGAGCTTCTCCGGCAGCTGGGTGCAGCGCTTGATGAGCACTGGGTTGCAGCCATTCAGGAACTGGTAGCCAAACATCAGGTCCTCCTGCCAGTGGTTCTTGACTCGCTCTGTGGGGAGAACAGGAGGGCATACCCCCTAGACAGGACGGATGGGCAGCTCCCCATGGCCCTGCGTAAGGGACCCCTTTCTGAGGCATTCAGGCTCCTCTCACTTGCCATTCCCACTTGCTGTGTTCCTGCTCCTCATCACTGAGTCAGGCTATGCAGTGTTCCTTGAGCTGAGCCTCAGGGACCAACAAGACTGCCAGGCACCCACTCTTCCCAAGATCCCTGGTCCTTCATCCCAACATGGAAAGTCCTGGTCCCCTGTACTGAAGTCACCACCTTTATCCAGCCATTCCTGCCTCCTTACAGAGGGAAGGCTATCATGTCTCTCCATCCATGACTCTCTCTCCATCCAGGACAGTGCCAGGACTCTACCAAAGAAATCCTGGTCGACCTGGTCGAAAGGACCCATCTGCTTTCAATTTTATTTTTACTATTATTAACAGGGGGAGACAGAGAAAGATACACACACACAGAGAGAGAGAGAGAGAGAGAGAGAGAGAGAGAGAGAGAGAGAGAGAGAGAGAGAGAGAGAGAGAGAGAGAGAGAGAGAGAGAGAGAGAGAGAGAGAGTTGAGTACAGGTGTCTCCAGAGACCAGACTTTGGCTTCCCCTGTAGCTGGAGTTATTGGTGGCTGTGAGCCACCCGGTGTTCATGCTGAGAACTGCACTTGAGTCCTTTGTAAGAGCAGAACTAGCTATCAATTGCTCGCCAACGCTTCAGCCTCCAAGCTACTTTGATGTAAGTGCTTAAAAAGAAACAGGGCAGTCCGTGCATCTGGGTAGAAGAGTCACAAATGATTTATTTATGTAAAGAAAACATCTTGATAGCCTTGAGACTTCTGGTGAGATAATATTGAGGGTGCTTAGGCTGGATGTCTGAATCTCATTGAGAAAAATTAACTCTGCCATCCCCACAACCCCAAGAGCCTTCTTACCAGAAATGGTGTTGCTGATCTTGACAAAGATTTTCTCGAAGTCAGCGAAGTCATTCCAGGAAGACTGGAACATGTGCATGAAGCGATTGATGAACAGGTTCTCCATCCTGAAAACCAGGGAACAGGTCACCTTGCCCACCCGCCACTCCTGTGCAGAATGTCTTCGCTCCATACTCAGGAGCCTTCTGATATCCCAGGCAGCTCCCAGGGGGCCGGCCTTGTGAGACCAGGACAGACGTTAGCCTGTGCCTGATTCTCTTCCTACTGCACCTCAGCTGTGTAAGAGACCAGGCCAGCGCTCTCTGAAAGAGCTTTGAATTCCACCTCTGCTTATGTTCATTCATTCCTTTGCAGAGAACAAACCAGAATTGGGACAGGACTTTAAACTCTCAGAAACCTTCTCCTAGTGACAGTCTTCCTGCAGCAAGGCTGTACCTCCTAAGTCCCCCCAAACAGTGCCACCACCACCCCCAGCCTATACAGGACATTTCTCACTCTAACCAAACTCAACTCCCCGTCTCCCATCGGTTTGTGGCCATATTATAGTGCAAAATGCATTTAGTCCAACTGCAAAAGTCCCCATAGTCTTGCAATTTCAATACTGGTTAAAAGTTCAAAGTCTCTTCTGAGACTCAAGGCAATCTCTTAATTATAACCCCTGTAAAATAGAAAAAGAAGCCTACATCCAACACACAGTGGCCCAGAACACACATTACCATTCCACAAGGGAGGAAAGTGGGCATAGCGAGGAAATACTGGGTCAGAGCAAGACTGAAACCCAGCAGAGCACGCTCCAAATCCTGTAGCTCTCTGCCTATTGTCAAAGGACTCAGATGGCTCTTACCCGTCCAGCATACGTCTTGGGCTGATTCCAATCTATGTATGCAGTTGTCCTAGGCAGAGGTCTCTCAGCTCTGAGAGTTCCACCATCTTGGGGTTCCCGCTGCAACCCAGGCTACACTCCCACAGGTTGATGCAAAGGCTTCTTAGAGCCTCTTGCTCTGTCTTGGCCTTCACACAGGGACACTCATGCCACACAATGCCTTGCCTTAGTGGCTTTCTAAACCCATGGAGGAAGAATCCACAACCCTTTCATTCTTGCATCCTTCGTGCCTCTAGAAGCCAGCACCGCATGGATGACACAGTTAAGTTCTGCTGCCAGCTTAGCGCAGACCCCGGCCCTCTTGGAACACATCGGCAGTAACACTTTCGTTCAGTTGCTTTCTAGGAGCAGAAATCTCTGTAGGTCACAAGTTGGAAACTTATCTGGGTGAGAACTTTCCCTTTAGACATCCCTCCTGTGTTCCAGTGCATACATAGCAGGTCTCTCCTCAAACATGCTTGGCTGTCACACTTCCTATGGTTCTTCTCTTACTGCATCTCTTACTGTCCCTCTTTCTCTTTTTTCTTTGTAGGCCTACGTAAGCATCATTAATAACATACAGACCACAAACTTGACATTATGCGGTCTTGAAATTTCCAAAGAAATTATTCCAGTACTTTTTAACTTAGCCTCAAGTAAACGCTCAGGACATGGGCAGAAAAACACCCAGGCTCTTTACCAAAACATCACAGAAATGGCCTCTAGCCCAGTTGCTATTAAAGTCTGTGCTCCTTTCTAAAACCCTTTGAGCCAGGCCTCTATGGTCTGCATGCTCTCTCCACTGCTGTCTTTCAGGTTCCTATGAAGACAACCTGCTAAGCTCTGTTTACATCATTAAGCTGCCTTTTTTAGTCCCAAATTCCAAAGGCTTCTGCATTCCACACCAAAACAGAGCAATGAAGAGACCCACAGCCAACTGGACATAACCAAACAACAACAAGAAGACCTGGTCAGGTTCTTCACAACAGGCTGCTCTCTGCTACCATCTTCTGTCTAAGTAAATTTCCTGTTGCTGTGATAAAGCATCATAACCAAGGCAAGTTACAGAGGGAGCGTTTACTCCAGCTCATCTTCCAGAAGCCTGGAGTCCGTAATGGTGGGAACAACATGGCAGCAGGTAGCAGGCAGCTGGAGCAGGAAGCTGAGAGCTCACATCTTTAAATGCAAACACAAGGCAAGAGAGTGAACCAGAAGAGGAAGCTTTCAAGGTCCACCTTCAGTGACATAGTTCCTCCAACAAAACCAAAACTCCCAAATAAACCTTTTCAAATATCACCACCGACCGGGTACCAAGTGGCGGTGTTCAAATACGCAAGCCTGTCGGTCATTTCTCATTCAGACCGCCACAGCTAGTCTCTGCCTTACTGTATACAGGTAAATCATTTGACCTCAAACCACTGGAATCTACAAATGACCAATTGCTGTGAAGTTTTAAAAGGGTGTCCATAGTGAGAAAACACCCAGATTGAGGAGACCGGCTCCTGGTCCTCAGTCAGCCCTGGCTACTTGCTGGGCGTGCAGATAGGCAAGTCCCACTCTCAGAGACTTGTCTGTGGTTGTGGTGGGTGCTGGGGAGTACTGAGAGTCCTCAGGCGAGTATAAGGCTTTATGAGCCCGAGTGTATGATTATACGAGTTCTCTAAGAGCCAAAATATAGTATGAAAGGTGTTCTTGCTAACCTTGGTGGGGTGCTGACAGGTCGGTATTTTTGACAGAGTGTCCGTGATTGGGCCAGCATCCAGCAGGGACTCCAGCACAGGTATGTAACCCAGAGTTCAATGTTTGTGGTTTATTAGCAAAGGACTTTAGGCAAGGTCCTCAACCTTATTATTTCTCAGGTTCCTCCATGGCGAAGAGGGGGCATTATGAGCTGTGGTGGTTTCAATGGCCCCCATAGGCTCATAGATTTGAATGCTTAGTCACCAGGCAGTGGAACTGTTTGAAAGGATTAGAAGGATTAAGAGATGTTGCCTTGTTGAAATAGGTGTGTTCTTGGAGGAAATGTGTCACTGGGGTTAGTTGGGCTTTAAGGTTTCAAAAGCCCACACCAGGTCCAGGTCTCTCTCTCTGTGTCTGCCTGTGGATCAGGAGGCAAAGCTCTCAGCACTTCTGCAGCGTCACGCCACCATGCTCCCCGCCATGATGACAATGGACTCACCTCTGAAACCATAAGCAAGCCTCTAATTAAATGTTTTCTTTTCTAAAAACTATCTCTTCAGAAGAATAGAACACTAAGACATGTGCCTACCTCATGAGGTCTCTAAGGCACATGAATCCATGTCATGGGACCAACACCGGCATTCTAGTCATTGTCACTACAAAATCTTCCCCCTGGACAGCCTGGACATCATCTTCAAGTAGACTGGCCACCGAAAGAGTGAACTGGGAGTGGTGATGGCGTACTGTAAGTATATCGCCTGCTTTGGAATATTGTAAGTATAGCACAATGCTGTTGGTCTTGGAAGACTTATGGGTGAAGACTGTTTAGATACAGGTCACCTTGCAATTGTGCAAAGAGAAGCTACCTCCTGGCTTGGATATACACAAACACATGGGGAATGGTGCTCTGCTAAACTGCTCCTCCAGCTCAAGGCCCTTAAAGGAAAAGAATGAGGGTCCTATTACAAGAAAACCCAAATATGAGGGTTTTTTTTTAATCAAATACTATTAAACTTGTGTTTAGGACAAGGAATTATATCTTTTTATTCCCTCCTCCCTCCCCCCCCAACCTTGGACTTTTATGGAAATGCTTGAATCCCCACTTCCCCAGTAAAACCTTTATTTACACCAAGGCCACTGCTGTATTCTAGGCATTTGATGGCATGCTCAGGGACCCCTTTCCCCTCCCTTCATTTCCTGTGTGCCAGTCTTTTTAGATTATCGAGTTAAGACTGTGAGTTGGATCCCAGTCAGTGAGGGAGAGGGGGCACACACTCATCACTTGAGTTAGGATAAAAACCAGGTAATTCCTGCCTTGGGTGTTTGCCCTTCAGAGCACACCCTCTTGATCAAGAGCACTGTTTGCCTTGTTCAGACACTTGAGGTGGAGTGGCGCTCCCTTTCTTGGCGATCCTGAACTCACTTCTAACGCTGACCCATCCCCAGCTACCAGATGGGCCAGCCACACCCCAAAGTTCCTGAAACTTACGCTTTTGAGTAGTTCAGAACAAAGTCCACTCCTTTTTCACTATCAAACTGGATGTCTCGGGGCAAATCCTTGTGGCATTTGGCATCAATACTCAAAGGGAAGCCGGGGTTCCACTCCATCCATCTAGCAGGAGAAAAGTGAAAACACTATGTTAATGATGATGGCCCTTTGGGTGGTCCCCTGAGCTGAAGGCCCCTGAACTGTTTTCAGACAAGGTTATACAAGGTGGTGGATTTTCCCACTCAACACACTGTAAGCTGAGGCACCAGGAATCCTTCCAAGGTTGTGTGGTGACCACGTGCGCTGTGGCATGATCTCAAGAGCAGAGATCCGAGACTGGCTTCTACCACAGAGCTGGCGAATGGAACTAGTGCACGGAAAGAAGTGAGGAGGGAAACCCTAGAAATGTCACTTAACACAGGAGACATTGAGGAGCCACAGCCCCTAGGGGTCTGCTCTGACAGTCACAGGAAGAGGGTTTAAGGCTCCCATGCTTAACCAGGGTGTTCAGTGACCTGCCAGATTGGCCAGTGCATCCTGATTCTGTTGGTGGTCAGGGAAGCAGATAGTTTTTAGCCCTCACGGTAGAATCATAGTGTATTAGGGGACTTGAGAAAGAACAGTAGATGCAGACCACTGAAGGCAGGCCCCACGTAAATCTGGCCTGTGGCAGGTTAGAGATGATCACAGTCAAACTAGCCCTCTCTAAAGAGGAACCAGACGGCAGCCCAGTGAAGATCCTCAACTCTTCCAGACTTCAGTCATCATTCATGCAGCAACTCACCAAACCCTCTCTGAAAACAAAACCGAAGAAAACAAAATCCCTGTTCATTCATTTGGGTCAGAGAAAAAGAATTGTTTTTGCTCAAAAAGCTGAAATTACTCATTCTGGGCTCAGAGCGTTCCTGTATAGTCCCAACTGTCCTCCCTTCTAAAGCTCCTTTAGGGAGGCAGATTTTAGACATCAAGATGTCTTCAGTACTTTAACATGACCTTGAGCTTTCATTGGTACAGACTCCTCACTGTGCTCCTTGGTGTCTGGCTGGCCCAGGGACCCTCTTAGAAATGAAAATTCCAGAGAGAAACTGTGTGTGAAAAGCAAAGCAAAACAAAACAAAAAACAAGTGACAGGCTGACGAAAACTTTGATGAATGTGAGGGTTGGAATGTTACAGGTCTGAGAGTCTCTCCTGGATGGCTGGGGTTTTACGGGTTGTTGGGGAATGTCCCTCTCCTAACTTAAGGTTCCTCAGTTTGGTCAGGGAGTGGAAGGCTGATTGAGAGGCCCTCAGCTTAGGGGTGAACATTCTCATCTGGCCTTGAATTTGTTGGCCGGTTCACCAGCAGGGGTCTCTACTGCCCTACTGGCAGGAGAAGACGCTCTCCGGTGTCTCAGGTCAAGAGTGTGAGGAAAAAACTGGAAGTTTGCTTTTTAAAAAATTTTTAAAATTTTCTTAAAATCAATCTGTGGCCTGGATGTCTATCAGGAATCTGTCTAACTGCTAGACCCTCCTCAGTGGGCTTTATGAAAACCTTCTATTTTTGTTCGTGTGGCCTTTACCACAAGTACATTAATTAGCATAAAAATAAGAACAGTGTACGAATGGTTTTTGTTTGGAAAAATGAGTAGACATGTCTCCAATACATATCTCAAACTGAGCCAGTCATTGGGGGACCCCACTGTATGAGCTCCCATCAGTCATGAACGCTTTGCTCCTCATGCCTGGCTCAAGGGATGCTGTGAATTCAAAGGATTGAGTGGAGCCAAATTTCTCAGTGAGCCAGGGAGGACGCAAGCACCAGGGACAACATGCCCATCTTATTCTGTTTTTAGTTTTATATTTACTATTAACTCGTGTGTAGATGATATGGGTGAGTGCATACCATTGAGTGCTGGTTCAAAAATAGGTAGGCAGAGCCAGTCACTGTGGCACACAGCTCTAATCCCAGCACTCAGGAGGCAGAGGCAGATGGATCTCTGTGAGCTTGAGGCCAGCCTACTCTACACAGCTAGTTCCAGGTGCTATACAGTGAGACCGTTTCAAAACCAAACAAACAAATATAAGGACAGAACCCCATTGAGGTGTATGACAGGTAAACAGGTCCTTTAATAACCGTGACCATCACACTGGGGACTTGACCCCAGATTGCGACTGAAGGAAGAGTGGAGAGAAAAGAGGATTCTTCACTTATGTGTTTTTCCGAGGGGGTAGGTGCTGTGAGGTACTTGGATCCAGAATTCAGGAAGGAACTGATAAGAAATGGACTGCAATTCAACAGGTCCCTGACCCCTGACAGCTGGGGAGAGGCTGCACTTGTTTGCAGCAGGGAAGAGAGAAAAGAGTCCTTGTTGGGGCCCTGTGGAGCTGTGGGGTGGGCAGGGGCTGCAGGGGGCTTGATTGGAGTTCTGTTTCTTAAAGCCCCAAATTCTTTTTTTTTCATTTAAATTCTTTTTTTATTGTTATCATTTATTACAATCTATTCAACTTGCAACCTGGCTGTGGCCCCCTCCTCGTCTCCTCCCAATCCCACCCTCCCTCGCTCTTCTCCCCCTATGCCCCTCCTCTAGTCCATTGATAAGGGAGGTCCTCTTACACTTTGGAAATCATTCTGGTGCTTTCTCAGAAATTAGGAATAGTGCTACTCCAAGATCCAGCTATACCATTTCTAGGCATATATCCAAAAGATGCCCCACCATTCAATAAGGACATTTGCTCAACCACGTTCGTAGCAGCTCGTAATAGCCAGAAGCTGGAAACAACCTAAATGCCCCTCAAAGGAGGAATGGGTACAGAAATTGTGGTACATTTACACTGTGGAATACTACTCAGCTATTAAAAACAAGGGTGTTATGAAATTTGCAGGGAAATGGTGGGAACTAGAAAAGATCGTCCTGAGTGAGGTATCCCAGGAGCAGAAAGACACAGATGGTATATACTCGCTCATAAGTGCATATTAGCCATATAATAAAGGATAAACATACTATGTTTATCCTAAGATCTTTACTCCTAAAGAAGCTAAACAGCAAGGAAGATGCTAGGGAAGATTTCAATCCTCATTCAGAAGGACAAACTCGACAGGCATCAGAAGCAGGAGAAGACAGGGAACAGGAACATGAGCCTACCACATACAGCCTCTGAAGGACTCTACTGATCGAGGTATTGAAGCAGAGGCTGAGACTCATAGCCAAATTTTGGGCAGAGTGCAGGGAATGTTATGAAAGAAGGGGGAAATAGAAAGACCTGGAGGGGACAGGAGTTCTACAAGGAGGCCAACAAAGCAAAACAAACAAACAATCAACAACAACAAACCAACCGAGCCCTGGGAGCCCTGAAGAGACTGATACCCCAACCAAGGACTATGCACGGGAGAGGACCTAAAACCCTGACTCAGATGTAGCCCACAGACTCAGTCTCCAAGTGGGGTCTCTAGTAAAGGGAACAGGGTCTGTCTCTGGCATGAACTCAGTGGCAGGCTCTCTGATCACCACCCCCTGGGGCGGGCAGCCTTTCCAGGCCACAGGGGAAGACAAGGCAACCAGTCCTGATGAGACCTGATAGGCTAGGGTCAAAGCCCCAGATTCTTAAAGCAGCAGCTTCACAAACAAATGGTACCTCCTCCGGGGACTGCTTTTTGGGAGCTTGTTCTCTGCCGCAGTAAGTTGGGACTTGAGGATGCTGACTCAGGTCACCAGGCTTGCTTGGAAAGTGCCTTTATTAACCATTTCACCTGCCCCAAATTTTCTTAAGAGTTTTCTTCAGAGTTTGGATAATGTTTTGTCAGCTCAGAAAGAATTTTCTCAGGATATGACAGCAAGGGGGCAAATACTTACCTCCTTTGCAGGTGGGAGCATTGCACAAGAATGGAACAGTTTACCAGACAGCTTGCTACTGGCCTCTGAAGCCAGGCACCCATGTCCCTTCTACTGAATGAGACACACGGATAAGTCAACCCAGAGGAGCCAAAGACCAGGATAGTGGGTGAATAAAAAACAAACCCATATTTCATGGAGAAAGGCCACAAGGAACAACTAGACAGAGGTAAGGAAGAGACAGAGAAGACACCTGATTTGGAGGGAGGGTGCTTAAGGAGATGTAGATGATACAATGCAATGGACGAAGACACCTGAGCCGTTAAAACAGGACTAATAAAGTAATAATTCAACAAGGAAATAGGAAAAAGATTATAGTCAGCATGAGATCTGACCAGTCTCTTACAGGACAGTTTACTCATTCTATAACAAATTACCTGAGCACCTCTTTGTGCCATGAAGCACTCTGTCACTTTTCCCAGTTTTAGCAAACCGGGAGGTAACCACAGATGGATAGCAAAACTCCAAAGAAATGCAAAAGAGCCATGGATAAAACCACTAGAGACTTGAAAGCCAAATACAGAAAACATAATAAACTTCTCATTTCTCACACTTAAAATGGTAGACATTGTATAGTGTTTATGGATTTTTTTTGGAATTGAGCCATTTTATTTTTATTACATTTTAAAAATTAAAAAGTTTTTATACAACATATTTTCATCATCTTTTCCATTCCTCGGCAACTCCTAAATTTTCCCCACCTCAATACCCACCACCAAATTCATACTTTTACTCTCTCTCTGTCTCTGTCTCTCTGTCTCTGTCTCTGTCTCTCTGTCTCTGTCTCTGTCTCTCTGTCTCTGTCTCTCTCTCTCTCTACATATATATATATAAATATAAATATATATATATATAAATATATATATAAAGAGAAATCACACACACATACATCAAAAAAACAAACAAACAAACATGGAGCCCATTTTATGTTGACCAGCTACTCCTGAGCATGAGGCCTGTCCTGCAGTGCATTTGATATCTACTCAGTGTCCATTGGAGAAATGCATTTTCCCTCTCTGAGAGGTATCAGTTTCAAATAGCGTCCTGGTTAGGGGTGGGGCTTGTGTCCACTTCCCCTTCTCTGTATTGAGATTTATCTAGCTTGAGTTTGAGTAGTCTTGTACATGCTGTTACAGTCTCTGTGAGTTCAAATGTGCACCCAGCCCAGTGTGAAAGACACTTTCTTTGGATTCATCTATCACCTTTGGCTCTTTCTGCCTAGATTCCCAAGGTTTGAGGGAAGGGGTTTGATAAAGACATCCCAGTTAGAATTGAGTATTCCAAGGTCTCACATTGTCTGCACATTCTCCAGTTGGGAGTATGTGTGTCTCTGTGTTGATTTTCACCTATGCCAAGAAGAAACTTGTCTGATGGGGGTTGAGTCACATACATTAACCTATGAGTAGAGCAATATGTCCTGAGGAGTGACATGCGGAATAATAGCAGTAGGGCTTTCCCTTAGGGAACATGACTTACCTAGTCTCAAGTTTGTGGATGCACTAACATGATGTGGGTCTAGATCTGGGTTTTGTCCCATGGAGTAGGTCTTAATACAATTTTTAAGAAAATTATTGATTACTCCACAACTTTTGTGCCATTACTGTACCAGTATATCTTTTAAGGCAGGGCACACTTACAGGTCTCAAGGTTTGTAGCTCGGTAAGACACATGATTACTTTTCTCCTCTGGTAGGGTGTATAGTACCTTCCAACACTACGGATGCTAGTCGGTATGGCTAAGGCTTCCAGTCGGGCACCAGCTCAATTTTTCCATGTCTGGTGACATAAGCAAGTGGTGTCTTCAGCATTAGGGACTAGCTGTCAGGTTCTGGAGGGGGATTATTAGCATTGTCAATAGCCTATATTGTTTATGGCAGGTGTCTGTGGGTCCTCTTTGACCAATGACTCAACAAGGTGTAACCCATTCCTGATATTGGGGCTTTTACCTGATAGCATGATTTCTGGTTGGGACATTGTCTTATCCATTATACGGTAACTCCATTTCAATCTCTTTTATACATTATAGGTAGCTTCAAGAAATATAAATTTCCATATGGTTATTCAAAAGGCCCTTAGTATTAGAGGTCCTTCTCCATATTTCCTCCTTTATCATGCATTTCCATCCTCTTCCTCATTGAAACCTGCTACTTTGGTTTCCCCTTTATTTCCCCATAACACTATATTCTATTTCCCTTTCCTTGGGAGATCCCTTCCTCTCTGTGGTCTCATATGAGCTACTTAACCTCTGTGGCTATTTTAAATGAAACACACATATAGAAAGCTTAAACTCTAACATCCACATATAGGAGAAAACATTCAACATATGAAATTACGGCATATGGAGTGATGATACTCTCCCCAAGAACCATAGAGTACCTAACGAAAAGTTCAGTACCAAGCATGAAAACTTCCTTTTGACTTGTTGATCAGGGGAATCCAAGAGAGCTCCTAAAACAATATAGGCTATTGCTATTGTCCTTGATTGCCTCCCATAAGTTATTGCTGAGGATACCATGCACTTCAGATGGAGGACTAGGAGGACTGAGCTAGATAGGAATCAAAAGCATGCCCCTGAGGACTAGCTTTTACAGAACCAGAAAGTGATAAGCAGTGCTAGGGAAGGAGAGCATCAATAGTCTTTTTTTTTAAAATTTATTTATTTTTATCTCAATCACAGGTTAGGTACTTTGAATCCCAGGCGTAGCCCCCTCCCTCAGTCCCTCCTACCCTCCCACTCCCTCCCTCATCTCCCTCCTCCCCGCCCCCTCCAAGTCCACCAACAGGGGAGGACCTCCTTCCCTTCCATCCAACCCCAGCTTTTCCTGACTCCTCAGGGCTGGCTGCAATGTCCTCCCCTGGGATCTAGCCAGTCTGTCACTCCCTGGCTTGTATGGGGGAGGGTCAAAGAGTCAGCCATCAAGATCATGACTGAAACAGTCCCTGTTTCCCTGAATAGGGTCTTCAGTCCTACACCGAGCTATCATGGGCCCCATCTGTGCGGGGGTTCCAGGCCACATCC
>CM053761.1:26174337-26231917 GCA_028658305.1 Pachyuromys duprasi | reverse complement strand
GCATCAATAGTCTTAACCAACTTTGGTTACCTATAAACCACGAAGACCGTCATGGCAAGATAGTCCTAAAGGGCCAGTAGTGGTACTTATATCCTGACAGTAACCAACAGCTGTCTACTTGGACTCAGAGCCTTCTAAACAGGAAAGTAATCACTCTCAGCACTGGAAACCAAGCCAACTGCACTTGGCTAGGGAGATCATAGGTTGTACTGCTGCCAATTTTCCAAACTGGTGTAGTTCTTAGTGGAATTCTGAATACTAATCCTCATACCCACAGACGAGTATAACTTTCAACCCTCATCAAAAAACAAAAAACCACTTCTTTTTGCAGTGGAAGGAGACCATTACAGAAAGTCACAACTAGTCAAAATGAACAGAACAAATCATGTGGTGTCCAGCCCCAGTGGCTATATCCACCATACAGCTCCTAAGGTCAGTACACTCAGGATATATCCACCATACAGCAACTAAGGTCAGTACACTCAGGATGTATCCACCATACTGCTCCTAAGGTCAAGATGCCCAGGATATATCTATCATACAGCTCCTAAACACACAAGTCTCAGGAAGCACCAAAGAAAAGCGGACAGAAAGATAGTTAAGAATCCGAGGACCAGAGGTCTGCTGTGTGGTTGTCTCTTCTAGCTATGACAGGAAAGCTACACCCATGAAATCCCAACAACGAAACGATTGACATCCCAACACAGACTGAGGGAAATTTCAGGGGCCCTACTCCTGGATGAAGAACTATAAGCAATTAACAGCTGCTGAGGGAGGGAGAGTCAGTCTGGCCCAGAGATGAACGGCTTGGTGTGTTAGCCAATACAAGTGGTCAGCCCTAGAAAGCTACACATGCAGGCAACACTTAAGGGACAGGGACTCAGCAGGTTGTATTTGTATGTTGACTTGTTTGCATGTGTATGTACCAACAATAGTTAAAAAAGAGGAGGTGTGAATTGGGGGGGATGGGTAGACATCTGAGGGTAGGAGTTAGGAGACGAGAGAAATAATATAATCATGTTTTAATTAAATTATAAAAGACTTTAAAATGGTTATTTTTAATTTAATTATTTTAATGCCTTCATTCACTTAGTTGACAAATAAAATTATATATATTTGTATAATTTTTGGCTAGTTAGATGCCTGCTTCCCTTACCTGTCACCTTTTTTTTTTCTCCTGTAGGCTGTGTTTTTAATTGTTTTAATTTTAGGGATAACATTACTATTTTATTTCATATGTAAATGTTTTTTTTCAGATGCAAAGGGAGGGAAAAAAGTCATATTGAGATCATGACAGCTAGTAAAACCGGTATAAATAAAGGATGCTATCCTGAACAACTTTACCACTCTCTCTCCCTTCTGAAGACTGCTCTCTTGCCTGCTCAACCTCGTGTTTATTGGTTCCTCAGGCTGAGTCTTCTTAGTGTCAGATGACATAAAACAGCACTGGCTTCTGCATGCCCAACACAGCTGTGAACTAATGTTCTCAGAAAAGAAAGCTGCACTATTCTAAAAGATTTTACAAGGCTGATCAGCTGCTGGGAACATTGTTATCATGAAGAGTTGGGGTGCTGATCTATCTTGGGCCACCTTTTGTCTCTTTGATAGCCAGTCACTGCCTGCCTCTATGTCTGACCCGTCACCCTTTCAACCAGCAGGTAAAATCTCTGGACTGGCACTCCTGTAATCCCATCACTCGGGGAGGCAGAGGCAGGTGGATCTCTGAGTTCAAGGTCAGCCTGCGAGTCTAGGACAGCCAAGGCTACAGAGAGAAAGCCTGTCTGGGAAAACAAAAATTAAAACAACAATAACAACAACAACACACCAAAACAAAACAAAACAAATCTTTTGGACTGTATCAGCAGACCAGCAACTTCTTTACCAACCCCAAAGCTGAGAAGAACAGCAGGTAATTGTAACACCTGTAACAGGTTTTCTCCAACCTGATGTGGCTCACACAATTGATGTTCCCACTGACGGGCTTGGAAACCGCTTCGGTTTAAGGTGCTCTCTTGTTCTGTGGGTACGGATGTTTATGTCATTGCTCCTGTGTGGGAATGCAGCTTTCAAAGCACCCACGTCAAGCTCCCAGGCCAGGGTCATTCCTACTTGCTTCACAATACCCAACCTCATTTTATGTGTGGTGAGAGCTGTTTTGAGACAACAGAGTAATGTTCTGGAAATGGATCTGCTAGTGATTAAGGAACTCACATATCAGATATACAGGTTGCTTCCCTGCAGTACTGTTGGTAAATATCTAAAACAAGCATAAGTGGAGAGTGAGATGGATGTTCAGCTGATAGGGGAGTCATCAGCTAAGTCTGGAGTGCATATGTTATAACCCACAAATATGTAGCAATTTTTGAAGAAGAGAAC
Organism: Pachyuromys duprasi; assembly: GCA_028658305.1. Classification (NCBI taxonomy): domain Eukaryota; kingdom Metazoa; phylum Chordata; class Mammalia; order Rodentia; family Muridae; genus Pachyuromys; species Pachyuromys duprasi. The sequence goes on along the minus strand of CM053761.1, from coordinate 26,229,541 downwards.
AACGAGACACAATCCCACCCATTAGACAGACAAGGATGAAAATGTCTCATGGGGAATGTGTTGTTGATGCAGGGGAATGGCATCTTACAGCAACAGCAGCTTGGAAAGTGACAGAATGTCTCGGCAAATGACCACCAAGAGCTAGAGAATGCAAATGATGCACACACTTTGCAATCCCACAGCTCTGCATCTAGACATATTCCCCTGAGTAATTCTCCCAGGAGAGCATGGACAGACATCAGAAAGCTCACTGTGGCTCAGTCTGAAAGCACTTGGAGGTACCCAGGTGTCCATCAGCAGATAGCCCAAGTGAATATGATAAAGTGATGATAAGGGATGATTTGGCCAGGGCTGGAGGTAGAGTGCTTGCTTGCTTACCATTTAGAAGGTTCTGGGTTCAATTTTCAGAACCATAAAACCAAACTGTGTGATCAGTTTAACTATACAGAAATTGAAATGAAAGGCTATCACTGTGTGTCGATGGCTGGTCTAATGATGAGTGAAAACTTTAAGGCATGGAAGTATCAGACCAGGGATGCGAGAGCCCTCAGACCACAGTACACTGTGTCACAAGCACAGACGGCACAGTCAGTGAGGGACAGGGGCTATGAAACTCTGACCTGGGCTCTTTCTATGCCCTTTCCCAGATGGGCTACTGAGGGGTGCCAGCAGCTTTCCAGGAACTGTTTGTTCTCTGCTCTCGCTCAGCTTCCATACCGTGATCTGGAAGCCTAAAAACCCATGTGAAAGGGGAACTTCAGGATTGTGCAGACAGTGCAAAGTTCAGCACTTCCTGACCGGAAATGGGGACATGGGCAGGGATGGGGAGGGTGCTGCAGAGAGCAGTAGAGTGGAAGGAGGGATAAAATGGGAATGAGATCCAAGAAAGGGACAAAAGTATCTCAGAGCCCTCCACCCCCTTCTCATCCCCTTGCAAGATCCAGTTGTAATGATGCCAAATGGCGTCCAGAAGGCCAGGTTAGGGTGTGATTTCTTAGATCCATTTCTTGAGTGAATAAGAAGTCTAATTAGGTGTGTGCTTAATCACACTAAGATGTTAATGGCTGACAACAAATTACGTTAGTCTCCTGTTCTGTCTTAACTCATCCCACAGACTTGAAGCCTTGCAGAACTTCATAAAGGGGCTTTGTCACAGGAGACTGATGTAGAGAAGAAAGTTGAAGCACAGAAAGAACAGGCCCCTGGGAAGGAAGGCAGACTCTTGGACAATGCTCTGTGTGCTGGGCCAAGTACAGAAGTTCCAAAAACCATCATGCAGTGCTGAGTGGGTAGGCTGACACACACTGAAGTTTTAGCATGACTACAATGTAATCAGGTTACTTTCACAGTAAAGGTACAAGAGTTTCTAACTTTTTCATTGTGAAATAGGGTACATAAACATGTCTCTCAATCTGTCTATCTTTCCTCTCTGTCTTTCTCTGTCTCTCTCTCTCTCTCTCTGACCCTAATCATCTCTCTAGCCACCTCCCAGGTCAGTGAGAGTACCCTCAGCCCCTACTCTTGGCAATAGTATTCTTCTTCTTTATTTTTGATTTTTTGGAAACCCTGGCCCTGAGTAGCTGAGACCAGATGATCCTCCTGGTCAGCCTCTAGGCACACCAGCATGCCCACTCACCCTTGCTGATATGGTGTCCCTTCTTTGTAACCAGTCATACTCTACTACCACATGCTTCCTTAAACAACACAGTCCAGACCCCAGGGCCAGTTGGATGTGTTCCTGGCATCTTGCCCTCACCGCGTGATCATCCATGTTGGTCCCTTTGCAGTTCGTTCACTGATGAATAATTACTTGGCAGTGTGAGGTAAAACAAACCCTTCCCTTCCCAAGTTGCTTTTGGTCATGGTGTTTTATTATACCAATAGATACTCCAACCGAGACGGTTGCTACAAATATTTGCATGCAAGTATTTGGTGTAGACGTATGGCTTAGTTACTATTGTTAACATCATTGAAGTGCAGGGAACTGAATCCACAGCTGTTTATATACTAGGTGAGTGCTCCACCATTAGCCACACTCCTGATTCTGGTTGTATCATCTTTGGGAACACCTATGATCAGAAGGGTCACTAGGTCACGTGGTGATACTGCCTACAGTTGTGAGGAAGGACTGATGGGTCTCCCGGAATGCCTGCTGCTGTTTGACACCACGAGTGTGCTGGGTTTGAGCGCTGCCCCCCTCCTTGGCAGCACTTGTTGTGATCTATCTGGCTGATGTTTGTTCGGGTTCTTCAGATATTTTGAATTCAAGCCCCTTACTGGATGTAGTTTGCTGACATTGATCCATTATATCTTTTTACTGCTTTGATGGAGTAAGTTTTGATAGAAAATTTACATTTTGACAAAATCCAGCTTGGCAACTGTCCTTGCGCTGTGTGTGCGCTTTGTGTCATATCTAAGAGGCTGATTATGAAGACTTGCTCTTCTGTTCTCTACATGTTGTACAGATTCTGTTCTTACATTGAAGTCTAGGCCACAATTTGAATAAACTAAAGTTGTTTTTTTTTTTACAGATTTATAGAGATATACTTCTTGCATCACAAATTTACCCAATAAAAGTCAATAATTCAAGTCTTTAAAAAATCATATTCACAGATATGGACAATTATCACCATAGTCAATATTGAAGTATTTTTATGGTTCCCCAGAGGAATCTGCATCTTTATCCATCATGCTACTCCTGGCTCCTCTTTGTTCCTAGGCAACATCTACAGTTTGGGTAATAAAATCTTGGACTCCTGCTAATGACGTTGCTGGGAAGTGATGAGCAGAAGTCCAGTCCCGAAGCACACCCTCAGGGGGACATTGGGCTATCTTCCAGCTGCTGTGAGTTAAGTAGCTTTGCTCACTATCATACAGACTCTGTCATGGTGTGCTTCTTTGACACAAGGCAAAACCATGAGTCCTCCTGGCTGTGGACTGAAACTTCCAAAATATGATCCAAAGTAAACATTTATTTTAAGTCATTTTACCTCAGATACTTTTCAATATGAGAAAAAGCTAAGTGTGGTGGTTAATGTTGACTGTCGGCTTGGTGGGACTGAGAATCACTGAGGACATGCTTATGAGGTAGTTGCCAGGTTGCATTCACTGATATGGGAAGATCTAGCCAAATACAGATTGTACCAATTCATGGGCTAGAGTCCTAGACTGAATTACAGGAGAAAGCAAGTGGAGCTCCAGGCTTCATCTGCCTCTGCTTCCTGACCATGGGCTCAATGTGACCAGGTCCTCATGCTCTGCCTGCATGTTTCCCTCACACTGTACAGAATATCAAAACACCAAAGTGACAAAAGTCCCAAGGCAAAACTTTCTTCTTGCAGTTGCTTTGGTCAAGTATTTTGTCACAGTGATGAGAACAGTTGCTAATATATAAGATTGGGAAGCAAGGTATCGCCATGTCACTGTTCTTTTCCTCTACATGTATTTATTTTGTTTATTTATCTCTCTGTCTACATCTCTCTATTCCTCTCTCTCTCTCTCTTTCTCTCTCTCTCTCTGTGTGTGTGTGTATGCATTTGCGTGTGTATGCACTTGACATGACATGTGTGTGGACGTCAGAGGACAACTTTAGGGAGTCTTTTCTCTCTTTCTACAGAAAGTAAATGAAGTACTAATAAGCATGAGCCCAGAAAACATCACATTAAGTATAAGAAGCCGGTCACAAAATGTCATTGATGGACATTCATTTTATAAGGACTGTTCAGATCAGGGTAATCTTTAAAGACAGTAGTGTGTGTGTGTGTGTGTGTGTGTGTGTGTGTGTGTGTGTGTGGCTACTATGCTAGCTTAGGTATTAGTAACTTCTGCTTTTGTGGTGACAAAGTATTTGACAAAATTGACTTCTGAAGAAAAGGCTTACTGTGGTTCACAGTTTAAGGATGCAGTTCATCTTGGTGAGGAAAAACATAGGGGAATATTCTTACCACCTTAATCATCCCAATCTGAAATCTCCCTTGCAGCCATATTAAGAGATTAATGTCCTAGGTAATTCTAGATCCTGCCAAATTGACAAGGTTAACTTTCACAAGCCCACCATTCTTGTCAATTTGATATTCAAACATCATCTTAAGCTATGACCTTCTATCCTTGTTCTCTATAGGTTCATGACAATCTTATAATGGAAAATGTGTTCAGTCGGCCTAAAAGCCTCAAAGCCTTAACAGTTCTAAGATCATTCAAAAGTCCCAAAATCTCTTCTGAGACTCAAGGCAACCTCTTCCACTAGAGACCTGGATAGAGCAGGAAGTAGTCGCTGTGGCACAGGCCAGATGCTATCCTGTCTTGAAACTTCCTCTGCCAAACATATTAGTTCATTATTCATTAAATAAACCTTATGCAAGTTTTCAAGCATGGGCAGAATGAAACCAGATCCTATGCTAGAATATCATACAAATGTTATCCAGCCCAATCGCCAGCAGAGTCATTTTTCCTCTTCAAAGAATCATGAAGCAGGTCTCCACTCTATACTTTTCTTGCCACTCCAGTCTTTTGAAGTTCCACCAATATGGTCCAGTGAGTTCTGCTTGAAGCATTTTAGGGCTTCTCTAGCCCAAAAGTTCAAACTCTTGCACATTCCTCCCACTAACCAACTTCAAAGGCTTTTAAAGAACTACACGGTGGGACTCACAAGATGGGCCAGCAGGTAAAGGTGCTTACCACCAAGCCTGATAACCAAAACCCACATCAGATTGCACAGATATATGACATTTTATCCATCTGTCCTCTCATACATCCATCTGTCTGTCTGTCCACCCACCTACCAATCCATCCATCCATCCATCCATCCGTTAATATACTATAAAGTTGTCCACATCTTATGGTACAACAATCTATAGACGCTTTAGTGTGGGCAAACATGGTAGATGCCTTTCTCATCACCATGAGTTCAACACAACTTTGGGGAGGAAAGTTGTGTTTTGTTCAGTTTGAGAGACCTTATCCATCATGGTGGGAGGGTGAGGTGTAGGAAAGCCATTCACATCATGCCGGGCCATGAAGTGAAGAAAGGAATTCCAGGGCTCTTCCCTTCCCACTTTTCTCTCTTTATTCCATCTAGGACTCTAAGGTTGTAGGATTGAGCCATCGTTTTCAAGTTGGAGATTTCCCACTTAGTTGATTCCCTCTGGAGCACTCAAGTACACTGACCTCATTCTCCTGTGTAATTCCACATCCAGCCAAGCTGGCCATGAACTTTAACTACCTTTTATATCTTCCTTTTTAGTAGGTACATAAGCAACAGTGGCGTGGCTGGTGACACGATTACTCTGTTAGTTTGGGGAATTATTAGGCCATTTTCCAAAGCAGTTGCACCATTTAACCTTCCCAACAGCAGTATATGAGGGTCATAATTTCTCCACCATAATTTGTAATGAATGTCCATTTCTTTGGACTTTGAGTTCCTTCCCATTTTAAAACTGTATTATTTGTCTCTTGAAGAGTTTTAGAGTTCTTTATATAGTTTGGACATGAGTCTTTAGTCAAATAAATGATTTGCAAATATTCTTTTTCATTACGTGGGTTCTTTATGTGTAGGTATGTTTGTGTGTACATTTGTGTGCTCCATTCATGTGGAGGCCAGAGCACAACTCAGCTGTCATTCTTCGGGGTCTATTTACCTTGTTTTTGACATATGGTCTCTTACTAGGTAGGAGTGCAACAAAACAGGTTGCTTAGAGAACCCCACAGTCTATCTGTCTCTGCATCCTTAGCACTAGGATTATACATATTTGTTACCATGCCTGACTGTGTGCATGTGCTCACATGTGTACATGCATGTGTGTGCATGTGTGCATGTTCCTGTGTGTTTGTGTGCATGTGTGCATGCATATGTGTGTGTGTGGTACATGTGTGTGGTAGAGTGTGTGTGTGTGAGGGACCATGTGGTGTGTGTGTATGAAAGAGAGAGTGAGAGCACGTGGTATGTGTGTGTGTGCACAGACGTGTGTGAAATGTAGAGGACACAGTTTGATGTTGGGTGTCTTGGGTCACTCCCCACCTTATTTCTTGAGACTGGATCTCTGGACTGAACCTGGGCTCATTGATTTAGCTAGACTGGTTGACCAGTGAGCTCTGGTGCTCCACTTGTCTCAACCCCAACAATGCTGGGGTTATAGACATACCTTGTAGCTCTGTGCTTTTACACAGATGCTAAGGATCTGAACTTAGATCCTCATGCCCGAGGTTGTCCTGAAACTCACTCTGTAGACCAGACTGGCCTTGAATTCAAGAGATCTGCCTGCCTCTGCCTCTTGAGCGGGGATAAAAGTGTGCACCACCACCGGTCAGCTGTATTGCTTTATTCTTTTATGATGCCATGACCTAGTTTTTCTACAATATTGGTGCCATGCAATGTTTTGGAAGATATTCCCTTCTCACCCATTTTGAGAGAAAGTCTATGTAGGATTGATATTAATTCCTTAATGTTTGCTAGAACTTACCCATGAAGCTACCTGAACCTGAGCTTTTATTCGTAGGAACTCTGAAAATTGTTAATTCAAATATATTACATGGGATTGGCTTATTCACATCCTCTATTTCCTTAAAGATATTGTGTGTGTGTGTTTGTATGTATGTGTTTGGGTATCTGTGTGTATCCATGTGCAGGCAAGCACATGCAACACTTGGAACACTGTGTATGTGGAGGTCAGAGGTCAGCTTTTGGGAGCTGGTTCTTACCTTTCACCTTTTGAGGCTGTTTCTACTGCTGTGCTAGAAATTCCAGGCCTTCTGGGCTGATTGCTGGTTGATTCTCTTGACTCCACGATTACCTTTCTGTAGTAGTGCTAGGATCACAAATGACACCACTACATCCAGATTTTATGTGTGTTCCAGGGGTATAACTTGAGTGGCCAAGCTTGTATGGCTTTTGCCTTTGCCTGGTGAGCCAGCTCCCTGGCCCTGGATCATCTAATTTTTAAGTCAGTGATAGATTGTGTCTTTCTAGGATTTGTCCATTTCATCTTATGTTGGCATACAGCTGTGCACAATATACTTTCTATTCATTTAAATTCCTATGACATACTGATTTTTTCCTCAAGTTTAATTTGAATAATTTTTTTTCCTTGATCACTTACATAATGACTTTTCAATGCTGTTGTAGTTATGTATCAGCTTTATAACTAAACTATTACATGAAGACATAAATAGTTAGGGCATGGGAAAAGTGTCCAGGTGACTCACAGTCTTGCGGACCATTCTCCCCAAGTGCAATCTGGCTGTGTTCAATCTTTTTCTTTGACCCCCTTTAATTTTGCTGCCTGAAGATGGATGTGAAATGACGGCCCATACGCTGTGGCCATGCTTATCTCGTAACATGGACCCGATGCAGCAGGTGCCATGCGTGCCCACGTGGTCCACGCCCTAACTCACCGATACTGTTTTTGCCGACCTTCCAGTTCTTTACGCCGGTGCTGCTTCAGAATGTGAATTTGGTCGTCTCGGGCCAGTTTTGCTGTGGAGGAAGGACAAGCATGAGAACAGCCTGAGGAAAAGCAACGGTGTCCAAACAATGTCCGGTGATGCGGCTTCCCCCAGGCATCTTCACGAAGCCCTCAGCACTCCGCTTATGCGGGAATCTTGGGCGCCTAGAACAGACACGTCTATCTATACAAGCCAGTAGGTATTTTGTGGCGTTTGTTACATGTATTTGTTTTGTTTTATTTATTTTTGAGACAAGGTGTCATGAAATCGGGCTGGCCTGAGACTTCATATTTACCCAAGGCTGGCTTTAAACTCCCAATCCTCCTACTTCTGCTTTCCAAACGTTGGGGTTATAGGCCAGGCCTTGGTGGATGGTTTTATGCCACTTCAGAGTGGTTCTTTAACCATCGTGCTCAGGTGTCATAGCAGCTGACTTTCGTGCTGCCAGAGAAAGCAGCAGGACTTGTGGCTCTTCTGCTTCTCAGTCCATTTGGTTGCTTCACGGAGAAATTCATGACACAGGTCCCAACATAGAGGACACTGTCCTGTCCCTTGTCCTATCTACACAGAAGACAGGCGCTGCTCTAAAAGAAATGTGGTCCATCTAGGCTGTGGGTGTAGAAGAGAGACAAGCAGGCCTGGACTTGAGCTCCATGGTTTAAAGTCATGGGACCCAGAGTAAGCTGCCCTGACGGCCTCATATAAAATAGATAATAATGCCTGCTTCTCAGGATCTTAGGGGGATGTTAGCGTGAGAACACCACAAAGCATTCTACACAGTTTTGGGCCCCCTTACGTGTCCAAGACATGAGAATAATGGTCATTATGGGTTACCCCCAGAACGGGTCTGTGGTTCTCTCCCGTCATCTCTCATTTCAAGAGCTTTGGCAAGTTGCTAAAAGGCCCTTTCTCAGAGCATTTAACAGATGAAACTGTAATCAACTGTATTATAGTATAAGGTAAATCCAGCAAACACACAGGGTCCGAAGTAGGAAATTCTGAAAAGTTGATTATAATATAAACTATCATAGGGTACTGTACTGTGCTACACTGCAGTCCCAGCTATCTGTGTAAAATAATTCATTGCAGTAAACATTTATAGTTTTGCAAAGTACATTAAAATTAATGGGAAAAAATAAAACATTAAAGACACAAGCCTTGTTTTTATGGAACTGGTAGAAGATGAATACCCCGGAGGTTGAGGTGACAATGCCCACTGTCACCAGCTATGCCAGGCACTGCTGTGAACATCTGCCATTCTTTGCTGAAAGCCTTCGACGGCCAGAATGTTTCTTGGACACCTTGACTCTAAGAGCTTCATTTCCTTACCTGCATTGGTATGAATAGATTTCCATGGAACCCAACACGTCAAGTTTACCCCCAGAGACTTACTTGGTGTTCCCAGGTAGGAGACTCCAGCTAATAACTGATGGGACTTCCCAGGCTGTGGGACGACAAATTCAGCTGCTTCTGAACTGAATATGGCGGAACCCATGGGCAGTGCCCTGGGGGCTGGCATGAGCCTTGGAGTGGACCATTTCTACACAATAACGCTGCAGATCTTGGGCCCACAGTGACAGTCCCATCACCTTTCTCATTACCAAGGTGAAGGGGTAAAATACTAAACGGAGGCCATCCTGCGGTGGGAAATGGGGTCACTTGTGGGGTGGACCCTCCTCTTGCCACATCGTTCAGGGCATTGGTTGTTGTGTCGCGTGGGTTAGTCACAGTCACAAATCCTTTGGCATTCTTTAAATTGAGAGATTTTGGTGTCCTTCCCCCTCAAGGACAGGTGGCAGAATTACACTATCCTGAAGTCTGGCAGCTTCCATTCTCTGTCTCTTGGAATACTTGCTCTTAGAAGAGAGCTACCATGTAAGAACTGCAGCCACTAGGCTGTGAGACTCGTTAGAGAATGGGGTGTTAGGTAGAGATGGAGGCTGTGGTGCCCTGAGTCATGTGGGAGAAGAATCATCTTTAAGGTGAAGTCTGCAGCCCTATGAGCTAATGACAGGGGATACAGATGAGCTACTCAGCAGAGCCTTTCCAATATTCCAGACCTACACCATCATTAGCCAAATCAAGTGGCTGTTCAAAGCTAAGATGGTTGGTTACCAGCAGTGGCTAATGGAACTTGCCAGCTAGATTATTTGTATCCCTGAAGATCCCCTTCATCTTATCTTGTCGGGGAAGGTGATAAGAATAGATTGCATAAATGGGCTTTCCATTAGACTCAACTCTGGGGACAGGCCAGAATGGAAGTCCTGGGAGGGTGTGTATGTGTTGAGGTTCAGGCAGCTGTTTCCTCTCCGCTCTGCTCTTCCTTGTCTAGCAGGGTGTTCACTTTTCTACTGAGGTCACAGCTCCTCATGGACACATAAGCTAAAGGCTATCTTTGGAACACTTCCCTTCTGCATTATTCTCAAACTCTTGCCCTCTCCCGGCTCATCAGGATTGGCCATGCTACTGTCCCAACACACAGAGGCGGCTCCTCTGCATACTTCCAATCCTTCCTGGAGTCCCTCTCCCAGTTCCTCCTTAAGTCATCCTGATCTGCCTGTGTCATCTTGGGTGCTGCTATGAAAAGCTACAAAACCTGTAGGCAGAAAGACTTCGCCACTGAGAGCTTGGGTGAGACAGTTAGGAGAAAGGTTCTAACACCTCCCAAACACTGGGTTAAGAAAGTCATCCTGTCCACAGCCTTCTTCATTCCAGCCACAGGATGACTTGAATGGTGTATGTGTGCGCATGTGCGTTTTTGTGTTCATTCGCCTGTGTGGACCCCTGTGCACACATGTTTGTGTGGTTTCTGCTGAGGTTGGGGAGTGGGCAGAAGTGAAAACCCTTCTAAACCCAAATATCCAGTTCATAAATATTCCTGGAATTTTGTCTAAGTCCAGTTCCACATCAAAGACAATGTGATGTGATCTGATGGCCAAAGAACACTTGAGGGAAAAGAACTTCTTTTATCTCAGTTTTCTATCAAACAAGGCGGTGGTTTAATTATCAACTCATATTGTCTTCGTCTCCCCATTGGGAAGCATGGCAGGGGGTCTGTGTCAGAAGTGCTCATTGCTGTCATGAGAAGCAGCAGCCGTCCTCCTCATCGGAGTGGCTTGGCATATAGGCTTATCGTTCCAGGTGGAGGCTGAAGGCAAAGTCAAGGAAAATGACTAGAAGACGGAAGTTTGCCAAGGCCTGAGTTTGACCCATGCTTCCTTCTATGATCCTTTGTATCAGCCAACTGGAGTGGGGGTGGTAGTTGAAAAAGAATGGCCTCTTTTGGAAGTGCCAAACTGGGCCCTAAATATCCAGACTCTTGGGAGGCTAAAACAGCAGAACTGAAAGTTCAAGGTCAGCCTAATTGATGTTGTGAAACTGAGGCTTTGTTTCAATGCAAAGAAATAAAACAGGTGACTGTGAACTCCAGCTTGCCTCTGGCCCTTGGAGCTGGCATTCCAGTGGTGGTCTTAGTCTAACCTTTTAGTCTCCAGGCCTTCAGAAGGTTTCCTGTGGTTCTGAACATATGCCCACATCTTACAAAGGACAGCCAGAGAATTTGGACTACAGGGCCATGCACTAAACTGCAGAGCTCCCCATTTGCAGGACTCTTTTTTTCACAAGTGTTGTTAAGAGGCCTTGTTACCTTGTGGCAAGAGGGAATGGCCATCTCCTAGCCTTTCCAGGACAGTGTGTAGAGGAAAGCCATGGCTGATGTGAATTCTCTGGCCACTAACTCCCCTCTAGGGCTTGTTAATGTCCCGGAAGATCACATACAGGATGAAGAGGTGTGTTCCATGGGAGACGGCATCCTTATACACAGAAATATGGCTAAGGAAAAGAGGAAACGCTTCCTGGTTTCCAGGAAGCCTAGGAGTGGCAGGGGTCGAAGCAGCTTACCACGTCCATCCCGCAGGACGATCTCGCCCTCGCCCGTGATCCAGCGGTAGCATGGGAACTCGATGTAGTCCCCGTGGGGTGTCTTCAGGGTGATGTACTTCAGGTACCAGTCATCATGGAGCCAGTATTTGCGCTTCTCAATTTTGACCAGATGGATCTCGCCCAGTTCTTCATCCACAGTGACATCGTAGGAGTCCACCTGGGCAGCACAAAGGGAGAATCAGCCACCGCCTCCTCCCGGGCTTGGATTCAGAACCCGTTGAGAACGTTCCTCCCTAAACGTGCTGCTCTAGCACAGGAAATATTTGAGCTAAGTGGCATAACAATGGCGTTTCAAGATCATTCTAACCTTTGCCTTCTCTGTGAGAAGGAAAGCAGAAATCCATACAATTAGATTCATTTAGCTACCTCAAGCATCCATAGTCACTCCACCTGACTCTCTTAGCTCAATTCTCTTTCTTTGTCATGTTTCCATATAATTCAGTGTGTTATTACCGGACTCTTGCTGCCTTTGTGAGTCTTCATTTAATCTTAAGTAACTTGCATTGCTGTATCAGGCAAATTTGTATTCTTTTCTCCTATTATTATTGGCTTATGCCACTTTGATTCTCAGGTTTGCCTTATCTGAAATGGAATGAGGTAGTTTTGGTTTTTTATATAGTTCATTATTATAGCTGGCGATAATCACAAATTTATGGAGTACAGTACAAGTGTAGAAGAAACATTGGCAAACCAGCCTAATCAACATTTCTGTCACCTCAAACAGTTATCTTAGAAACATTAAAAATTCCTTCTTCAGACTATTTTGAAATATCCAACAAATTATTCTGAGCTCTCGCCACCATCCTGTGCCATGAAAAAACTAGAGCATATGTCTCCTAGCTAACTTCACTTTGATGGCCATCCCCCAAGCTCCCCCTAATTCCTTCCTGCACATTACTGACTGTGATCCTTGTGGCTACTTCTATGTGATCAGTTTTCAGGTCCCACATAAAAAAATGTATTTGACTTTCCATGTCTGACCTATCCCAGTTAAAAGAATGACCTCTGGGCTCATTTATGTTGCCAAAATGACCAAATTGGGGTGTGGGTGCTGTGTGTGCCTGAGTGTGTGCATGTATGTGCAGGTGCTCATGTATGCACATATGAGACTGAACAATGTTCCATTACATTCACGTACCCCACATTTTCTGTACTCATTCATCTGAAGTGTTGAGTAATATATCTTTAACCAAGATTCTTAAGGAATCTCTTAGTCAATTTAGGTAGCCTCACCCCCGGCAAAGATCCTGGACCCTGACTCTACAGTGATGGGCTGTAGTGACCCAGGGAAGGTCTTCAGCCTATTTATGGCACCGGCTATAGGAGGGGAAGGTGCCCAGGCTCCTGTCAATTCCTGCAAAGCCAGACTTGGCTGGTGTCCCCTTCAATTGCTCCCAGGTTCTGGATGGTGCAGGCTGCCCCTTCCACTGAACAACCCTTCATATTGTACCAAAGGCCCCGCAGACAATGACTATGGCTCTGCTAGCAGTCTCGAGAGGCAGGGGAATCATGACATATTTCACCGAGAAGACACTGAAACCCAGTAAGTCCCACTTCAGACGTTAATTCGCAGATCTGCAATTCCATTCCACACCTTTCTGCTACAACCACTTCATCTCTCTCTAGGTCTCAGGGTGACAAAAAAGTGAGTAAAGTAGGTCTCATGGATTCAAGTCCTCCTGGGACAGATGAAGCTCACAGCTACCCCGAAGCTGAGAACACTGATCATCTCTGTGTATCTGTGGCACTAGTCAGCTGAGGCCACCTTGCTGCTAAAAGGTGCCACCTGGACTATGGGCAGTGCTTCCACCTGGACCTTAGAGACTGAGCTCTTGGATGGCCAGGGATTGCCTGCTTCCTGCTTCCATGACATGGGAGGGCATGGCAGCAGTACCCATGGCCTCTGGGTGGCTGGTATCTTTGTAGATTAATGGCAGGCAAAAGGAAAATGTTCTAAGGACTACCAGGTTTGGGGGCCTGGACTTGACACCTTGCAGGGCACCTTTGAGGCACACTTCCTGATTTTCTGTTGCTAGAAGAACCCAGAGTTCTACATGTGGTAACGAGATCGCATTGGTCCCTATTTCTATCCCTCTCTCTCCCCGCTGCTAAGATGACTGGAAGACTTCCTTCAAGGAATGAGAAGTTGGGTGTTTCCACAAACCTCTCAGCTCTGAGCAGTTTTTATGTGGTAGCCTTGGCCAAGCGCAGAGGCTCTTGTCTCCGCAGGAATGGTTTGTGAGGACAGAAGAACCAGGCTTGTATGCTGGGATGACACATTGCAGGTGCTTTCAGAAGAGCCTGCCTAGCACCAGTGTGTCTTTCCTGTGGGGCAGAGGCAAATCCTCCTCAGATGTCCACAGGGAAGATAGCTTTTGCTCTAAAGCTTGTCTTGCAGGAGAGCAGGATGTCACGCGCTATGTGACCTATCATGGTCACACAGAGAATAATGACCACAGGGCCTGAAGAACCTCAGGCAGGGACACTGTCTACACTACAAGGTGGGATGAAGCCAGTAAGCCCCATGATGCATCTAAGAGAAGACATGTGACTTACAGAGATAGGGGAAGAGAGGAAATCTCTACACCAAGGCCTTCAGTGGATCAGAATGGGTTCTGATGGGGTTAACTCAAATGTCCTGGGAACTTGGTGAACATTTTGAGGAATATAATGGGGATAGGATGGTTTGGGACTGAACACAGGCAAAGCATCCCCCTATGCTAATGCCTACACTTGTACATATGTGCAGAGGCCACAACCCTCCTATGGACCAAGATAGAAACTCCAAATCTAATTGAGGAATTAGGGGTCAGTGAGGGGGAACGGGGCCAGACTCTAGGTGACCTGGCCCTTGAGACTTTGAATTCACACTGTAGGTGCAACCTTGCTGTTAATATGGCCCCATTAAATTACTTTACTTCCATCTCCCCCATGCACTTCTCCTCTTCCTATCCCTCTCAATCTTCTCCTCTCCATCTTCTACCTCCTCACATTCTCCTTCCTATTTCTTCTTTTGTTACCTTCATCTTCAGCCCCTTCTTTCCTCCACTTCTTCCCTTTTCCTCTCTCTCCTTTGTCCTCTTGCTCCCCATTCTTTCCCTCCTTTCCGGCCCTCTTCTTTTCCTACTTCTTCCCCTTCTCCTCCTCCTGTTCTCCTCCTCCTTTTCTTATACCTCCTCCACCTCTTTTTTTTTTTTTTATGTAGGACAGTGGACAATTGTATGTCATTTCTCAGACACTTCCACCCCCACCCCAAGTCAGTGCCTCTTACTGACTTAGAACTGACTACATAGGCTAGGCTAGCTAGCCAGAAAACCTCAGAGAACCATATGTTCCCTTTTCCTTAGAGCTATGATTACGATGTGGCCCTAGGACTGGCTTTAAAAAGATATGCTGTCTAAGGACCAAACTCAAGTTCTTGTGCTTGCAAGGTGAACTCTTGACTGCCTGCGTAGCTCCTCAGCTTGTGTTTGTTCATCTCTCGACAAGAGATAACAACTAGCTTGCAGGATCATTGAGAAACCAGAGAGGCAGGATTCTTGAGCAGCCTGCTTTCTCCAAGGGTGCAGTTCTGTATATGTCAGAACTACCTGGTCTACACTCTCAGACTCCAGGAGAGCTCATGAGGCAAGTAGCTCTGCAGTGTCAGCGAGCAGCCTGAGCCAAACCTTGAGCTGCAGTGCATCCATAGCTCCACGTGCCTGTGGAGTGAAAAGAAGAAGCTGAACCTATGTGCTCAAATCCTAGGCCTAACACTGAAACAGGCAGGGAACTCTTGTAAGGATGAGGGACAATGGGGGGAACTGGGAGTGCATGCAGAGGAGAGGGAAGTCAGCCTGTGGTCAGGACTAAAGGGCAACCACCAGGACACCTGGACCCAGGCCCAGGGCAGCTGCTTTAGGGGAAGTGGCTTTCCTGTGGCATTGAGAGGCTGGAGAGGATGGTCTGGATGGGAAGTGATGACATCAGGAAGGCTGGGTGAATGAAGAAAGGGCACCCATTGTAAAGTAAAAAGAAACATCTGAGGAGAAAGCCATGCACTTTGAGGCCATCTATGCAGCTCCAAGTGGTGACCCATTAGAAAGATATTGAGTGTTGGTGGCACACGCCTTTAATCCCAGCCTTGGGAGGCAGAGGCTTGGCCCGGGGGCTCAGTGAAAGCTATGAATGTAAATTTGTATGTGGACAATCATTCCATTTCACAGGTGTATCTGAGGCTCAGAGAGGCAAGCAGTGATGTACAGAGGGTGGAAAGGAGTGGGCAGGAGATTTCAGATATGGGGAACTGACAGAATTCCCTGTTCTCAACTCAGGGAATTCTCACAGAGAAGAAAGGCTAGACCACAGCTCCCGCAGACAGAGGTGGTGCTGGAGATAGATTCAAGAAACACATAGTTCACTAGCCTAAGTCAGGGGGAGCCAGAAGGCTGATTTCACTTGCTGTTTTTAAATTCTGTTGTATATTTGGTTTTAAAGTTTTTAAGTACAGTCATATATCAGTGACAGGTATATGTTCTGGCACATGCATTGTGAAGCAATTCTGTCATAGTATATATTTACATAAACTGATATATATATATATATGCAGAATATTGCTCTACTGAATATGGTAGGCAATTTTAATACAGTAGTAAGTATTTATGGGTTTAAACATAGTGAATACACCAGGCAACAGGCTATTTCAGCTCTGCAATCATCTTACAATGACACCATCATATATGTGGCCTGTTGTTGACATAAACATTATTACATGTAAGATGAATATCTCAGCACAGCATTAGTTGATCAGCCTCTGTTTGAGCCTTCTACAAGCATTTTATAAACAGTTATTCATTCATTCATTCTTCCATCTCTGCCAGAGGACAACTCTGCATGTTATTCCTCGGGCACTATTTGTCTTCCTTCATGTGTAACCCTTCTGTGGACGGGTGGGAGAGAAGACTCATCTCTCCTGGCGTGAGGGCATGACCAACCAGGCTGTCCATCTTGGGTGGGGTCTAATGAGAAACTGGTGGGAGAAGGAAGTGGCTTTAGAACAGAGAAACGGGGGAGGGGAGCTGGAGAGCGAAAGAAAGACCAGGGCGGATGAAATGAGAGGCAAAAAGGAGGCGAGGAGAAGGCCCGAAGCTGCAGAGGATGAGAGTTGGAGGCAGTAGTTAGGAGGGTGCGGGGAGAGACGTGGGAAGAGAAAACTGAACTTCGGGGACTAAGACGGGACAGAAGCAGGCAGTGTGTGTGTGTGGGGGGGTGAAAGTCAGAGAGGTAAACAGACATTAGAGTAGAAAAGGAAGGAGTTTTGGAGGTGAATAGAGGGTATACACTGACCATTGCGGGAGTAAAGGAAGGAAGAAGAGGAGGACAAAGGGCAGAGTGTGGGGGAGATGGACAGGGAGGAAGACTGGCATAGACGGTTAATAAAGAAAGAAACATTTGCTCTCCATTAATATGTTCTTGCTCATTAAAAAACACCATAGAATTTACTCTCCATAAATATAAGAATATTTGCTAGATATATTTGAGAGGTGTATCATCTGTAAGATGAATTTACATGAACTGAATATATTCCAGAACCACCCGCCCAATCAGACACTATTCTTAGCTTTCTCAGAGTATTGCTGAGCAGGGAAACTAGCCACCTGAGGTGTTCTGAAAAATCTCAAGCTGCGTTAGAGCTGCCCCACGCAGGACTAGCTTATGGAACAAGGCCATTCCACGGTCCACCTGGGCTCTCCTCAATAGACAACAGCGATTGGACGCCTGACCCCAAGGGGAATCCCATCCACAAAGGGTCCCCGCCCTGATTTCCTACGCAAAACTCTTCTGGGAATCCTGGGAGATGAGCAGCAGTGCAGTTTATTAAAACAGATTAGTACTGTCCTTGCTCAGCTGTACACTAGGAAGAAGTGCTGGCCTTCATGATGGCTGTTTCTCCTGTGGTGGCTCTGTGGCATTTTTTCTCAGGACAGTGGAATAGCCTTATCTTCTCAGCAAACACTTCCCTTAAGGTTTGTTTTTCTACCTTTACCAAAAGGGACATCTGGACTTTAAAGATATGCTGGCCACAGAATGAGGAAGTAGCTCTGGACTGTGCAAGCCAAAGTATGTAGTAACTTTGCATCAACAGGAACTTTCTCAAAAGCTCTTTTCTTTTCATTTTTTTTAAAGACTCTTTCTGCATTCAGCTTTAGGACAGCATCTTCATTGGACCTGTGGCTCCCTCCCTCCAGATGGAAATATACATGCAAATCACTCCTGAAATTTGCCTCTGGGGTTCTGGCTGAGGTGTTTAATGACAATGTCACTCCAATGGATTTTCAGGTTGGGAGACAGAACAAAAAGAGGTTAATAATGAACAGAACAGGGCTCCTACTTCCTCTCCAGGCATCTATGATGGCCTCACTGCCATTCTCCTACTGGGGGAAATGACACATGAGGTGTCCTTTGCTACATAGTCTGAGCACACTGATGGCCTGTGCATCACTAGATTTGTGGAGAAGAAAGGGCCCTGTAGTCTGTTTATAAAGAGGAAACAGGCTGTCCCCTCTCCTTTCCCCTAGATACTGGGAGAACTCTCAACAGTGAAAATAAACCAAAAGTGCTTTGGAAGTCGCATAGGGTGTCAGCATCGCAAATGGATGCAACACTCAGCCTTCCGTAGCACAGTTCTCTGGGCCAGCTCCCAGACTGGAGAAACCAAGCAAGAGATGCCGCTCTGAGGCTCCACAGCCAACTTCACATGAAGGGAGCTCAAGCCTGGTTAGCAGCTTGCTAATCATGGCTAAGTACCAGGCCCCAGGAAAGGAATCAAGCTCATGCTGAGTTTGGAATCCAGAAAGGGGGTTAGCTATTATTTCTCCAGTTTGAGCTGAACAGATGTGAAGTGAAATTTATCCAGGAAGTATTCAGTAGATACATATGAAATTGTTGATTGTATTTATCACAAATAGTTAATTCTAAGCAACTTCCTGTGGGTGACTCAATAGTAAACTACATGGTAAGACCCGTCTGGTCAAATCTAAACTTTCTTGCTCTATTTTAGAATCTGGAGGGGCCAGAAGGAAGAAGACACCCCCAACCCCTGCACCCCAGTGCCTGCAGTGTGTCTATCACAGAGTCGCTTACAGAGCAAGTTTTATGGACTTGTCACTTAGTGGGGCTCTGAAAACCATGGCCTGTCTCTAGTCAAAGACAGCCAGGGAGCTAGAATTTACACACCAGTAGCATCCAAGCTGAACGGCCTCCCACAGTGCATGGGTAGGGCTGCAGATACAGTATACTCCGGCTGCCTCAGCTCGGGCCCGAGTCCAGCATCTGTCTTCCTTTTTTTTTTTTTCCCTCCAGAGGTTAATACTAAGGAAGGAAGTGTCCCCTTTCATGCACCAGACGGACAGACTTTCCAAAGGTTGAAATTCCTTAAAATTCCACCGGAGCTGGGTGCAGGGAACTACACATCCACAGGTGCTTACGTGTGGGGACGCTAACTCCTAGAGTCACTCCCAGCCAGCAAATGGGACAGGGCTCCCCTATGACTCATGGATAAGGTTGGACCTAACCCATTTTCAGCTTGGTAAACCGAGGTGGCAGAGCAGGGATAGAAGAGTGATCACGCCCAAGCGAACCCCCAACTCTGGATCCCAGACTTAGGCTGGTCCACTGTCTACACAGAACGGCCAGCTGTCTAATAGGGCTTCCTGCGCTTTGCAGTAGAAAAGCGAGTGTGGGGCACTGGGTCCTCAGAACTCCCGAGTGAAGGGGTCTCTCACAAATTCTGGGTCCCGTTTGTGAAACTTCGTGCCTTCTCCCACGGAAGAAGCCAGCCCCATGCAGACCCTACACTGGCAGCCCTTTGTCCCTTAAGAGATCCCGGCCACCAGGAATCCCAGGGTGCCCAACTACCCAAGTCCCACTTTCCCTGACTCAGGCACCCAGGCGCTGCGTCAGGGTCCCAGACGCGTTCACAGTTGGGTGTCAGGCGCTGGACAGACAGTCCTCGGGCCTGCCTGTCTTGCCCTGCCGCCAGCCCTCCGGTCCCCAGTGTGCATCCTCACCGCGCCACGCTCGAAGTCGTTGTAGAAGGCTTTGTCCAGCAGGTGCTTCTCGCTGCAGCCCGCAGAGCCAACGAGGCTGAGATAGATGTAGTCGTCGGTGCCCGCGAACCACTGGCTGCCGGTGGCCACAGTGACTGTGTAGGAGGGCATGGCGCCGGGCAGTGAGTGCTGCCGGCGTGGGCGCAGGAGCCCGCGAAGCTCAGCGTGCCAGCCCACTAACTTCTTGACCCTGTCCCCCGCGGCAGCTCCCTGCCACAGTAGCCAGCAGCCGGCCAGCCTAGCATTTGGGTCCGGCCCCGCCCAAGATCCGGCCCGGCTTTCTGATTCAGGCTCCGCCCCTGACCCTGGCCAGTCCCCTGCACCCCACCTTCCACCTCATCCTTCACTCCTGCGGCGCTGGTGGGGCGTTAATCCCATCTCTGATAGGCGGGGTCCCTTGATCCTGTGCCTCATCTCTACCTAACTTCTATGCCTCGTTCATTAGTCAGTCAATCCTTTGTTGCTGTCATCCTTATGGCTTCCTGCCTGCCTCAAGTGTCCCTCATTGTCAGCTCAAGGGCTGAGGCGAAGTCCTACCCTTCCTACAACCTACGTCCTCCTTCAGTTTTCAGAGGGGCAAGGCTGCACCTAACACGTGCAATGGTTAACTTAGAGCATGGGGTCTGAAGCCCTGAGGAGAGACCACCTGTAGCGGACGCCAGCGGTGGATCTGGACCACAAGAACTTGAGTGTTGGTTTCTTCACAAGCGGGACAGATCTTCTCTCCCTGGGCCAGGTACTGGTGGGGGACAAACTGGGGGAAATGGGCAGTGGTGCTGGGAAACAACCCTAGAAAATAGTGGCCAGCGTGAGAAACTGCTACTCCGCATCCGTGGGACTGACAGGAGCTTGGACGGCGTACTTGCAGAGGGTGGGCTTGTGGTGTGAGAAAGGAGTTAGTCTTGCCCGGAGATGGCTTAGGGAGTTGGTCAAGGCTGAGGGTCTTAGGAAAGGAGTGAATGCCTCTTTGGGGATGGTCAAACTGTACCTTTTGGGTAAAGATAGAAAAGAAACCTTAAGGAAAGTGATTGTTGAAGAGGCGAGGAAGGTTATCCCACTGTACTTGGAAAAGTGCAACAGTGCTACCATGAAGAGCAGGGACAGCATAACCATGAAGGCCAGCTGGTCACTTCTAGAAGGTGGCTGACCTCTTTAGTGGACCCTGGAGCAATGGGCCATATTAATCTGTTTTTAATAGATTGCATTACTGCTTCTTGGTTATTTCCTTCAGATTTGCTCTTCCTGCCTAGGCAACGAGACAATGTATAATTAGTTACACCCACAAAATCCTTCAACAATACCTTAATCAGCGTTTGATAGAATTATTAGGTGCTATACATTGGTCTACCACAGTCTAAGTGAGCTCTTTTCTGAAAGTCTGTGTCTTCCGAGGCATATTTCCTTTCTTCTGGATTTCTCCTGTCTTCCTTCCTTCTAGATATTCTTGTCCAAAATCCTTCCCAGTTGTTGCTTCTTGCATGAATCTGTTTGCCTCTCTTTTACTGAGATACCACAGCCTTTGCTCACACTTACTTATTGGCTCATTGCCATTCTGTCCCAACAGAGTCTGCTCTGTCTTCACTTCTCCCATCATATTATGAGGTACTTGGGGGCTGGGACTATCTTTCATTCATATCCTAGTTTAGCACAATGTGAGGGAGAAGCCTCACTAAGATCCATAGATCCTAGTGATTATCATTATCCTATTATTAGGGAACCTGTAACTTGCTAGGAAAGCAGGTTTTTGTGGTTGGAAAAGCAGAAGGTAAGGCAAGAGAAAGAAGACACCACTTACTTCCCCTCCCTGGTGGCATGACCACCTGACTCATGCAGTGGCATGCCGTGAGGTGCTCTAGAACCACTGCATTCGTAATTGCGAAAGGACGAATCTGCCCCTTCAACAGGACAGAGCAGACCTGGCCTCTGCTGGTCAAGCAATTGACTAGAAACCTGTCTGTCCGAACAGTCACTTTCCTCTGCAGATGTGGCTCAGCTTAAAAAAAAAAACACAGAGACCCACAGCCAGGCCTTGGAACACTCAGCCCTAAATGGGATGTCTCCATCAAATCCTTCCCACCCCCAAG
Source organism: Pachyuromys duprasi (assembly GCA_028658305.1). Taxonomy (NCBI): domain Eukaryota; kingdom Metazoa; phylum Chordata; class Mammalia; order Rodentia; family Muridae; genus Pachyuromys; species Pachyuromys duprasi. The sequence continues at coordinate 26,207,988 of CM053761.1, read as the reverse complement.
CTCAGAGAACCCTCACATAAGAGGTGGCAGAAAAAAAAAAGTAAAAACCAGAAGGGATGAAGGACAGCAAGAAACCAGGGCTCTCTAAATCAACACATGCAAAGCTCATATGAACTCACAGAGACTGAAGCCACATGTACAGGGCTTGCGTGGGTTTATACAAGGTTCTCTAATTGTACATTATGGCTTCCAGTTTTGTGCTTTTATGGGATTCCTGAGTATGAGAACAAGTGAGTCTCTGATTCTTTGGCCTCCTGTTGGGCTACTTTCCTTCTGTTGGCTTCAGTGTGATAATTTTTGCTTTATCTGGTTATATTTTATTTTGTTGTATTTTAACATCTCGTAAAAGCCTGTTCTTTCCTAATGAGAGTCAGAAAGGGAATAGATCTGGATGGGAGGGGAAGTGGGGGTGAACTGAGAGGGGCACAGAAAGGAAAATTGTATAGCCTCATTCATGAGAAACTAAGATAGGATAATTAAATGCAATAGGGAAAAGGGAGAGCAAAGAAAGTAGAGAATACGGAGAGAGACAACTACCACTAAGGGCCCTTTGAAAAACTATAGAAGCCCACTACTATGGAAAATTCCTAAAACATATTCATATACAGAAGGAGTATATGCATGTATCCATATACATGTATATACACGTATATATCCATATAGCCAGGGATACAGTCACCCAACTAGATATATGTGCCACCAAGTAAACCCTCCAGGGCCAGGTTTGCGTTCCATCTTGCTGGATCACTGGCCAAGGGCCCTGAACATCGCCGGCTCTTGTCAAGGCTATTGGTTACTTCCCACAACCCTTATGGTAAGGCCCTGTTGCTGAAGATAGCACTCACTTGTATGTCAAGCTGGTACCCGACTAGAAACTTCACCATTGCTGAGTAGCTTTAGTGATGCTGGAAGGCACTCTGCACACCTCTGGAGGAGGAAGGTAATCGTCAGTATCTCCCAGCTACAAACCCTGTAACCTACAATGAAGACCTGATTGTGAGACATACTGTGTAATAGTGGTGTAAATGTTACGGGGGTAGCAAACCATTTTTTAAAAATTGGATTTAAGGCTGACTCAATGAAACAGAACTATACCTGACACTGAAGTGGCCAAAACCTAAGGCCGTGGAGGTCATAGGCCCAGAGGAAAACCTACTACTATTATTCTACTAATGGAACATAGTAACAAATTGACTCATAATAATAATGCTCTACCCAAAGATCAGTTTAGCTTTCACTCCTCATGAAAGAAGTTTCTTCTTGTGGTAGATGGGAATTAACGTAGAGACTCATAACTGCACGAGAGTGAGAAACTTTGGAGACCCCAGTCCTAAATGGGATGTCTTTATCAAACCCCTTTCCTCAAGGCTCAGTGATCTAACTGGAATAGGAGGTGGAAAGACGGTGAGAGCTAGAAGTGGTAGATGAGTACAAAGAAACAGCATCTTCTAGATACAACAGGATTGATTCACATAGGAACTCTCAAAGATTCTGAGCGCATATTCAAGATCTTCAAGGTTCAAGCCAGACAAAAATCCTGAAATGGGGAGTAGACATGGGGTCCCACTTCTGACCACGAAGATATTTGCCAGTGAAACCTGATCAAAAGGAGAAACCAGCTTTCTCCACTGGAGTATCACTGGGTGTATCAACCATACACTGGGGCATGCCCAGGAGTAGTTGGCCAATAGAAAACAAACTCCATGTATTTTTTGGTTTTGTTTTTGTGGGCATTTTTGTTATTTTTTGTTTGTTTTGATGATGTTGAGTAGGTAGGGAGGTGGAAGGATCTGGAAGGAGTTGGGTGATATAATCACAGTATATTGTATAAAACTTTTAAAAATATAAAGATATAGCCTTAGTTTCTTTTGGTCTGTAAACAAAAAGCGAAGTAGATAAGGCATCTCTTATGCACTGGGAATGTACGCCAACTCTTCTGCCTTCCAATAGTATCAGTTAGGAGCACTCATTTCGTTTTTCCAGACCACATCTTCCCAACCCCTGCCCTAGACAGAGGAGGCTCACAGTCTCAGCAGACATCCCCAAGATGGGCATGAATGGCTTATCCCAGCCCCTTGCTCATTTAGCCAGCACTTGGACCATCCAAGTAAAAGACAAAGGGAAAAGGCTGCTTCCCTAAATGTCCCCGCAAATCTGCAAACCTCCTGCTGGAAGGATAATGCTGAGATGCCTATTGTGGTTCCTGCAGCCTGAGGTCAGAGCTCAATCATTTTAGGTACCAGAATTCTTCATTCTCCCTCTGCCTCCTGCCTATCGAAACTGTATCAGACTTTTGCAGACTGCTTTCTTCCTCAAAGCTGTGCTATGAGAGGTACCAGTTTACCTTGGTCTCTGGTCTCCTAGGACCCAGGTAGGTTTACACGATGACTGAGTTCAACCATCCAGTTTTACTTAGGAAGACAAACTTAATAAACCTTCTCCCCGTTGGAACTTCTAGACTAAGTACAAAGAGATCTTCCAACCCCTAAAGCACACATTAAACTGGACTTGTGTGTAACTTGCTCTTGGTCCCTGTTTTGTTTTGTTTTTCCCCAGAAGGGAGCAGAAGCCTCATTCTCAAGCTGAATGCCCCTGATAATGTATATCCTGAGGTTAGATAATCTCCATCTGGTGCCTCCCTGAAGGCATCCTGGATGAACAAACACAAGAAGAGTAACTCAGCCCAAGGCTGAGAGTGGCCCTCCCTTAAAGACCTGCCCTCAGTCATCTGAAAGGGCATTGGCTATTCTCTTCCTTCATGGTGCATTTGTTTCCTTTGTGATTCTCATCATTGCCTATCATCATCTTATGGTCTTCCTTGTTTTTGGTCTGTTTAATAATAGAGGCAAAGTGCAGTTTTGTTCAAGTTCCTGTGGTAGGGCATGGGTAAGAAGAGAAGAAAATCATAATTTAAAAAATTTATTTATTTATTTATTATTCACTTTACATCCCAGTTGTAGCCCCCTCACAAAATCAAACCATTTTTAAGAAATCTGTGCTAAGAAATTTTAGTTCCATCTCTCTATTTGTTCACTGCAAAACAAAAACAAAAACAAAAACAAAACCCAGAAGGTAAATCTCAAATTACAGAGAAGGAAAACTAAGTTCAAACATCTCCCAGAGGGCACCATGTGTGTGGTTACCAAGTTCATGGTGGGTGATTGCTCTTGATAGCCAATGAAGCGTTACTTAAGCTGAAAAGAAAAGATCCCTATACGAGACAACTGAGTGCCTGCAGATGGATGGGAAGCTATCTGAGCTCTCATGGTCTTCCCACTGCTGAGCACTATGCACCAGATTTGGTTAGAGCCTTTTCTCGCCCCTATTTTGCAAAGGGGGAAACCATCGTGTTAGATTTCCAGTTACTGTAATGAAATGCAAGAGATAATCAATTCGAAAATAGGAAAGACGTAAGGAAGTCCCAGTCCATCATCCTTCCACTCCACTGCTTTAGCCCGTGGTGAGCAGTGCATGGTGGGTACAGTGTGCATAGAAAGCAAAGGTGAACAGCAGGACGCTGAGGTCTCACAGCCCCCTTCAAAGGGATGCCACCCATGTCCTGAATGGGACATATTAGGAGAACTGACTTCCATGGACAATAGGCACTTTTAGGTAGCTAGTTAGAGTGTGATTCCTTTGACTTTTAAAGACAGTGTTCTTTTACCTTCCTCCCTCATTTTGTAAAAGATCCTGGAAACCCAGCAGTTATCTGCTGCTGATGAAGTCATGGATCTTGCAGGAGAACCTACGACTGCCACTTTACTAAATCAGCATATTCCTTAACTACCTTCTAAATATCTGTCCTTATACCCACAGAAAAGTGTAGTCCTTACTCCTCATCAAGTGAACTTCTCTTTGCAATAGACAGAGACTATTATAGAAGACTATAGCCAATCAAAATTCAGAGCTGTAGAGGTCAGATCCAGTTGATACATCTACAACACAACTTCTGCACCTAAGGCTCAGGGATCATTACAGAAGAGAGGGCAAAGAGAATGTAAGAGCCCAGAGTAACAGGGAATTTGCTGTGAGATTGTGTCTCCCATGAATGTCAGAAGTTACACCTATCTCGCCAACATGGCTCCCAAAACATGAGCTGAACAAGGATGAGAGCAACGGATATGCTAACATGGATGACCTTCGGGGGAGCTCAGGAGGCCCCAACCTTAGACAAAGAACTACAGGCAACTAAGGAAGGCTGAGAGCAGGAGAGATAGTCTCCCAGGAAAACACAACAAATATTCATCCATGAACACATGCATAAAGTAACATTATACACACTGAGCAGGTTGTACTTATGTGTGTAGGAACATACACATATACACACACATGTAACAACAATTAATGTTGTAAAAAAAGAGGTCATAAAATTGGAAGATAGCAAGGAGGGGCATATGGGAGGGGAAAATGATGTAATTATATTATAATCTCAAAAACTAAAAATAGAAGAATAAAAAAGCCTAAATTGTTAGCAGTTCAATCATAACTGAATTTCAGAGTCTCCTCACCAGAACAATGCAAATAAATCCAGCAGTAACAACCCAGATCTTTTCAGGGCAGAGGTAGAACTTTTTGGGGGGAAAGATGCTGACGTCATCAATAGCCACTTGAGGGCAAGCACAAGCATTTGTTCTTTTAAAAAAATTAATTAATTTATTATTACCATTTATTCACTTTGTATCCCTGCTGTAGCCCCCTCCCTCATTTCCACCTAGTCCCACCCTCCATCCCTCTTCTCCTCCTATGCCCTTTCCCTAGTCCCCTGATAGGGAGGACCTCCCCTTCTGTCTGACCCTAGCCTATTAAGTCTCATCAAGGCTGGCTGCATCATCATCCCCAGTGGACTGGCAGGGCTACACCCCCCCAGAGGGAGGTGATCAAAGAGCCAGCCTCTGAGTTCATGTCAGAGACATCCTTGCTTCCCTATTAGGGAACACACTTGGAAACTGAATTCCCTATGGACTTCCTCTGAGCAGGGGGTCTAGGTTCTCTCCATGTATGGTCCTTGGTTGGAGTATTGGTCTCTGTAAGTCCCCCTGGGCCCGTGATTTTTGACTCTGTTGGTCTCCTTGTGGCGTTTCTGTCCCCTCCAGGTCTTTCTATCTCCCTCTTCTTCCATAAGGTTTCAGGCACTCTGCCCAAAGTTTGGCTATGAGTCTCAGTATCTCCTTTGATACCATGGTGAGTAGAGTTTTTCACAGGTCACCTGTGGAAGGCCATGTCTTGTTCCTTGTCCTCTCCTACTTCCAATGTCTATCCTGTTTTCCCTTCAGAACAAAACAACAGCTTACAGACTGGAAAAGATCTTTGCCAAACCTTTTTCTGACAGAGGGCTAATATCCAGAATATATAAATAACTCAAGAACTTAAATACCAATAAACCAAGTAATCCAATTTAAAAACGGGATACAGAGCTAAACAGAGAATTCTCAACAGGGGAATATTGAAAGGCAGAGAAACACTTAAAGAAATGCTCAATGTCCTTAGTCATTCAGGAAATGCAAATCAAAATGACCCTGAGCTTCCACCTCACACCAATCAGAATGGCTAAGATCAAAAACTCAAGGGATGACGCATGCTGGAGAGGTTGTGGAGAAAGGGGAACCCTCCTCCACTGCTAGTGGGAATGTAACCTTGTACAACGACTTTGGAAATTAATTTGGCATTTTCTCAGAAAATTAGGAATAGTGCTACCTCAAGATCCAGCTATACCACTCTGAGGCATATACCCAAAAGATGCCCCACCATTCAATAAGGACATTTGCTCCACTATGTTCATAGCAGCTTTATTTGTAATAGCCAGAATCTGGAAACAACCTAGATGTCCCTCAATGGAGGAATGGATACAGAAATTATGGTACATTTACACAATGGAATATTACTCAGCTATTAAAAACAAGGAAATCATGAGATTTTCAGGGAAATGGCGGGAACTAGAAAAGATCATCCTGAGTGAAGTATCCCAGAAGCAGAAAGACACACACGGTATATATTCACTTATAAGTGGATATTAGTCATATAATATAGGATAAACACATTTTAAAATCTATGGTTGTAAAGAAGCTAAACAACAAGGAGGACCCTAGGGAAGAGGCTGAAATCTCATTCAGAAGGGCATTTGTTCTTTCAAGTGCTCAAAAAATGTTGAACAAATGAATTTTGTTCTTGCTTAACTCTTGATGTTCTTTGATGCTTTTGTATTTGTTTCTCATCATTTAATCTAACTTGATAAGCTCTGCCGTTTGGTGTATGAGCCAATGAACTGTGTCTTAGATAGGTTTTTATTGTTGTAAAGAGACACTGACCATGGCAACTCTTTTAATTAATTATTTAATTAATTGATTTTATTCATTCACTTTTAAAATTTTGCTGAAGATCTGTTTCTTGACCTGGATTCCTCTCCCTCTTCTTTGCTTACAATTCAAAGATTTTATCTTTTCATGGTGCCCCATATTTCCTGCATATTCCTTTCTAGTCTCTATCTTTACTGAATTCTGTTTTCAAATCCTATATGGTTTTTGTCATTTTGTTCAACCTTATGTTTGTATTCCTTTGGCATCAATCAGTGTTTGTTTTTTAAAGTTCATTCTTTTTATGTTCATGGAAGAGCTCCTTTTCATTTTCTCTAAATTCCACGAATTCTTTCATGAAGCTTATGATTATTATTCTAAGTTCTGTGTCTGTGGGTTCACCTAGATGATGATCATTGGAGAACACCTCTCTAGAACTCACGGATTTGGAGAAGAGGTATCCTGTACTGATCCTTCATATTGTTTATATTCTTGGGATGTACCTGGGTATGTGGATTTATTTTGCTAGTTCTGTTTCTGACAATTGACAGCGTTTGAGAGAAGCAGTGTCAGGTGTTTTTGTTTGTTTGTTTGCTTGTTTTCTGTTTTTGTTTTGTTTTTTTTTTTTTGGTAAGGGTATATCCCTGGTAGGTGGAAAGCTCACACCCATGAGTATTTAGGTCGCACAAATTAGACTTTCTGGGTTAAAAAAAAAAGGATTGCACAAAGTTGTGTGGATAGTGAAAAGGGATTGATTTTGGAAAAGCTGGGAAAAAAGATGAATATAATTAAAACATGTTGTACAAAATTCCCAAAGAACTAGTAAAGATTGCTTTAAAAATTCTCCTTAAAAATAGCTCTCAAGAAATCAGGAGTTGAAGAAACATACCTCACACAATAAAGCATATATGACTAACCTATAACAATATACTACTAAGTTGCAAAAACCAGAAAGTGTTTCCATTAAAACCAGGACCATCAGGAACATGACAAGGAATCTGATTTCTCAATTCTAATTCAATATAAGCCTTTGAAGTGTTAGCTGGGGCAATGAGACAAGAGAAGGCATGAAAAAAAATGCAGTTATGAAAGACGAAGTCACATGTCTATTTGCACATGATATGATCTTCTCTGGTAAGATTGATAATGGAGACAGGAGAACCCACTGAAACTCATGAATCAGGCACCTTGTTACAAGCAGTGGCAAACAACAGAGACGGTCTCTAACAAGATGGAAGACAAGGAATGATTTTTGGTTTCCCCTGACCTCTGTAGGCATTCATGAACCTGCACCCACACAGGACAGCACAAACACACACGTATGCAAAGAGCTTACTTTCAACAAAATAGCAGGTAAAATAAAAGCAGCACATAAAATAACTAGCTTTCATATATATCAGTAATAAACATGCTGAAAAAGAAATCAGAAAAACATTCCTATATACAATAGCTTTTTAAAAATTAACTATCTGGGCAGGGGGAGAACTAAGGAAATGAATAACTTCTGCAATGAAAATGTAAAAAAAAATGAAGAAAAAAAATGAAGATACAAGAAGGCCTTTCATGTCATGGATCCATAAATGAGTACCACAAAATGGTTAAATTAAATTACCACTAATGATCAATACATTTAGTGAAATCCCCATCAAAATCTCAATAGCGAAAATAGAAAAAAGAAACCTAAAATTCATATGGAAGTATGAAAGTCTCTGGATAGCCAAAATAATGCTGAAAAAAAAAAGCCACATTGACCTCAAGTTGCATTACACAACCATGGTAACACAACATAATACTTGAACAAAACCAAAATATGCACCAATGGAATATTTTAGAGGAAACAGAAATGAAACCACACAACTACACCCATCTGATATAGTTTGCTTATTGACACTGGGTCTCATGTAGCACAGGCTGGCCTTGAATTCACAGTGTACCTGGGGATGACCTTGAACAACTGACCCTCCTGTCTCCAACTCCTGAGTGCTTTGATTCTAGGTACATAGCCCCTTGCCCAGGAAGCCAATGGACTCTTGTCAAAGGTGTCAAAACATGCTGGAGAAAAGACTTTTCAACAAATGGTGCTGGGAAAACTGGATATCTACATGTAGAATTATGAAAGTACAACCCTATTCTCTCGTATTCGCTCATCCTGGTCACAAACAATTGAAGATGTATCAGTTATCTTAATGTTTTGGATTTTTATACCTGTGCATTTAACCTGGAATGCTTGTAGAGGTCAGGAAGCTAGAAAAAGGAGCACCGGGGTAGGGAAAGGATCATAGAAGGAAGGAGCAGTAGACCCCGTGTGGTCTGTATATGCCTCACTTCCCCAAGGTTGCTCCTGTCCAGGGACTGTAACCATTGCCTTGGCTATTTTCTCTTTTTCATACACACTTTCTTCCATCCCTTTATCAGAGATCTTTGTATAAACAGCTACACATTTTGTGAGACAATAAACATTTGCTTATGTCAAAAAAAAAAAACCATCTTATGTACCTAAAATTCTGAAGCTATCGATGGAAAACTGAAAGATACAGGCACAGGCAAGGCCATTTAGGAAAGGACACCAGTATAGCTCAGGACATAAAGAACTGACAGGTAGGATGTCCATGAAATTAAAAACGAACAAACAAAACAACAATAATTGCATGGTAAAGAAAACAAGAAGAGATAGCCTGTGCAATGGAAGAAAATATTTTCTTAACTGCATCTGTGATAGCAAATTAATATCTAGGAAATATAGAAGACTCAAAATAGTAAATAATACGAAACCAAACAACTCAAGTGGTCTAATGAACAATCAGTTCTGAAAAGATAAGATACAAGGGACCAATAAACATGGAAAATATTAGATTTTCTTAGCCATCAGACAAATGCAAATCAAAGCTAGATTAATCTTCAATCTCACTGTGGTCAGAATAGCCACCATTAAAAGCATAAATAGCAACAAGTGCAGGAGAAGACACATACAGGGAAAGGAGAACCCTCATGCATTATTGGTGGGAATATATATTAATCCAAAGACGATGGGAATTAGTGTAGAAGTCCCTTAATAAACTCTATCATATGAACCATCCATAACATGCCTGGGTATATTGTTGAAGGACTATAGGTCAGTGTACCACACAAGTATTTATATAATCATGTTTACGGCTGCACTAGCCACAGTAGCTAAGTTAGTAAGTCTAGGTTTCTATCAACAGTTAAATGGATAAAATAATGTAACATATATAGGCAATAATGTTTTATTCAGTCATCAAGAAGAGGGAAATGATTCAATGTTCAGGAAAATGAATACAACTGACCATCATTATATTGAGCAAATATATTCAGATTGAGAAAACAAAACATCACATCTCTAGGTGTAAATGTGTTATTCTGAGTAGCTAAGCCTGGGTCTTCCCTGACCTCAGCCTTCTGAGCTGGGACAGTGGTGATGTCCTGACATCTCCCTCTGGGGCTTATACTCTGTTCCAGACATTTGGCTTGAAGCCCAACATGGCATGTATGTGTCCACCAATGACAGACAAATCCCCAGCAAAGAGGTATTTAATTTAATTGCTCCTCCTGGGTCCATTTAAAGGAAAAACTGTGAACATCCCTCCCAAGTGTTTCCCAAGGACAGGGACAAATTCTACTGAAAATGAGTCTAAAATTCTTGGCAACATGAACTTAACTAGGGGAACAAAAAGCTTCATCGGTCTACAGGAACTCATTTCCACCATGTTCCCTCCTTCATCTGTGGTTGACAGAAAGTCGTACGCGTATCGCACTAGGTGCACAAGAGTGAAGTTTTATCAAGGTAATTGTGAGTATGCCTAGAATTGTTTGTTCCATGGGGGGCAGGGTGGCATGAGACAGTGAAGAAAGTTTGATGTGTAACCCTGCCTGCTTAACATTAATGGATGCAATAAAAGCAGCGTGTGCTCATTTAGCTAACTATATTTAGTTCCACAGTACCAGTAACATGGAAATATTTCTCCTTAGGTGTTATTACTGTTTGATCCACGAATGTGACGATAGTGTAAATGAGATGCTAAATGTGGCTAAGAGTTTAAGGTTTGCGTGCCACATTACAGCCATCAAAATACCCATGGCAGTTGTTGATGGGTGATTCCTTTTCTTCACCCTCCTTTAACATTTGCCAGGCTCCATGTAGGCTGGTGTCACACAACAAAGAATCCTGGACTGGAATCCAAATGCTTGAGACTGAATGCTAGCCTTGTCCACTAAAGGTCCGTGATTGGGGCAAGTAATTTAGAGTCACTTTAAAAGATAGGCTGGACAAAGCCATTTTGACTTAAAGCTGGAAACTTGAAATTTTAGCACATTCTGATTTTCAGTTTTCTGTTCTTGAAATACATTCAAAGTAGACTCTGCATCTTCATATATAATTAAGTACATTGGCTAAGTTACATAGTGTTTCTGAAAACCCTGAGCCCCTACAGAGATTTAAAAGTAGGATTAGAAAATTTGCCATTCTTAATTACCATAAGACAGTCATATTTTTATTTGTGAAATTATGAACCATGAACTGGAACTAAAATGAAATTTTGCTAAAAATAAATTGCGTACCATGTAAAATTCAATCCACCCTCAGGAGAAAACAAAATTAAGATTTTAACTGCAGGGATTTTGAGTGCAGTCATGTCTCTGAAGTGATGAAATCTGCAATGTAGGTTTATTTTCCAGGAGGCTTAACCCTAGAGGATTTGAAATGCAGGCAAGATGACCTCGGTGTGTGATGCAGCAAGGAGCTTAAGCCGGGGTAGCTGATTTCTGACATCTTGCTCTTTCCACCCACATCCTGTGTGATAATTTTGAGGCTTGGTGAGAACTGAAGCCAATGCCCTAGGATCTCACAGGAGGGTCAGCATTGTGCCTTTCAGGGGAAGAGGAGACCAGTGAGATCGATTCCATGGTCATGCTCATGGACACTCTTGGCTTCCTGATTCCTTGCCTCCCTGTTATCTAGCTAGACAAGAAGACTGTCCACTTGCCTGAATGCCATTATACGATGTGGGTAGTTTTCTGGAAGGGAACCTGCTCTTTTAGTGGAAAGGGGTTTGTTGAAACTACTCTGTTTCTGTAAAGGTCCTTCATTCATGTCGGAGGCTTGTTTAGTTTGTTCTACCTACACTCTGGACCTGAGGAAAAACAATCAGGATCAAACTTTACTGTGTGGTGGGTTTTCTTGGTGCTCCATAACATGTGTGACAGAGGCTCTAAGGCTCTGCATGTGTGGTGTGGCAAATGCAGGTGCTTGTCTCCTTCAAGGGCAGCCATGGCAACGCACTCTGGTTAGTCTAAAGTGAATGCGGTAGAGCGAACACAATGGCTGGGAAGTCAGTGTGGAAAATTCTAGTGGAGAGTTCAGACCCCTTGCACTAGGCTATCAAAGCCAGAACTGGTCCTTTTCATACTGCTTCAGTTCCTCAGCCACAGCTTTTGTCTCCCTTGCTGATGAACAGCTCACCTTCGGGCTGTGCTGAGGAACACATAATGTCACATTTATTTCTCTTGTTCCCAAATCATACATTAAGGGAAAAAATACCGTTCAGTCTTTGCTCTCAAACAAAAATGCAATCAGTGAAACAAGCATGTTGTGCTTATTCTATCCATCCAAATGATTGGGGCGTCTTGATCCTCAGGTCCCAGGAAGACACTGAAATGAAGGCCCAGCATGTGTGTCAGGCAGAGCGCTTGGGCAAAAACTACACCTGGGCCCTCAGACCAGTGTTAAAGCAATAGCTCTTTAACTGGCCAGCAGCACCTGTGTCGGGTCCGAGGATAAGTGCGTATAGAATTCTGAGGGTTCATAAAAGAGGGAGTGCCCCTTTCTCCCTGGGGAGGGGATGCTTGGGAAGAGGCACAGATGACATATTTGGCTTTTGAGAAAGAGGACCTCCTGGCTGAGGGGGTTATAGGAACTGCCCCCGAAAAGCCTGATGTGACCTAGTGCATTTGCAGAGAGCTGGCTGTGGTGTGGCCGTGGCTTTGAGAGTCAAGACACGTAGGGGGAGTCTACAGAGGAGGAAGCCTCTAGAAATATCGTGTGGACTATTCCCTCTGATGGCAGTGAGGGAGTCACTGAGTTATTAGAAGTCACTAAAAACCTTTCAGAAAAGGCGCTCTACGGAAAAATCAGCAGCAAAATCATTAGCAAAAGCATCAAAATAAAAGCCAGTCGTGGTCTCTCATGCATAGGCTATTTTGCCTCCAGATGCACACACCAACTCCCCTTTGCTAATTTTTGTGCTTTGACTCTTAATGATTGTGCAACTTATTTTTATATTTTTCATTGTGTTTAGAAAGTATCAGTAAGAGGTTGTCGGTGTTTCACTTTGAAAGTATCCAGCAACACACTGATCTACAATGATAAACCCAGCTTAAAGCATATAGGAAGCATTGGAATTTTCAGTCCTAAATTATTTTGCTCTGAGATTTTTTTTTAAAAATATTCTTTACCCAAGAAAAATTTCAAGAAAGGAAAATGTTCAAATGGAGAACTTGTGTGCATGTGTGTGTGTTCTGGTGCACTTGTATGTACATATACCCATGTGCCTGTGTCCAGATGCAGGTGGAGGCCAGAGGTCAGAGGTCATGTGAATACTATGTCTTTTAATGTCCAAAGTTGATCAAGCAGTGGATGACTGAGTGAATCTTTGACTTAATTTGCATTTCTTTGACTGAGGCTGGCTGAGAATTGATGAGCTTATTTGGCGACTTGCCCTTATTTTTCATGAACTGAATGCTCACATTCTTGTTTATGTAGCAGTGGAATGTTCTTCTTAGTATATATATCCCAATGAAGCTGTATGTTATCATTCATTCATGCCACGTCGTAAGGGATGAAAGAAACATGCAATGACCTTTCTTAAGAAACCTTTCACCTCCTCTTTATTTTTAAGCCCTGAAATTTTATGAAAACGTGGGTTTCTAATCATCTAACAGTCTCTGTCAAGGACGATGAGAAACCAGACAATGGTGACAGAGTTCATCCTTCAGGGCTTCTCGGAGCACCCGCAGTACCAGCTGCTCTTATTTATCTGTTTCCTCTCTCTCTACTCCGTGGCCCTCGCCGGTAATGTCCTTATCATCTTGGCCATCACCCGCAACCCTGGGCTCCACACCCCCATGTACTTTTTCTTGTTCAATTTGGCTACTATGGACATCATCTGTACCTCCTCCATTATGCCCAAGGCCCTGAGGGGTCTGGTGTCAGAGAGGAACCCCATCTCCTACGGCGGCTGCATGGCGCAGCTCTATTTCCTTACATGGGCTGCTTCCTCAGAGTTGCTCCTTCTCACGGTCATGGCCTACGACCGTTACGCAGCCATCTGCCACCCTCTGCACTACAGCACCATGATGAGCAAAGCCTTTTGCAGCGCGCTGGCTACTGGGGTGTGGGCGCTCTGTGCTTTCAACACGGCCATTCACACAGGACTGATGACTCGCTTGAAGTTCTGCGGCCCCAACGTCATCACCCATTTCTTCTGCGAGGTGCCTCCGCTGCTGCTTCTCTCCTGTAGCTCGACCTACGTGAACAGCGTCATGATTGTCTTGGCGGACGCCTTTTATGGCATATTGAACTTCCTGATGACCATTGTCTCCTACGGCTTTATCATTTCCAGCATCCTGAAGATGCGGACTTCAGAAGGGAAGCGGAAAGCCTTCTCCACCTGCTCCTCCCACCTCATCGTGGTGTGCATGTATTACACCGCGGTCTTCTACGCCTACATAAGCCCGGTCTCCAGCTACAACGCTGAGAAGAGCAAACTGGCAGGCGTGCTGTACACCATGCTGAGCCCCACGCTCAACCCCCTGATCTATACTTTGAGAAACAAGGAGGTCAAAGCAGCTCTCGGGAAACTTTTCCCTTTCCTCAGAAATTAAAGAGAGATTTCCAAAGCTCTTCTCTCGGGCTTCTGGTCTCATTGTGGATTGGCTATCCCAGGGGCATAGGAAAGGCTTGTGTGTGCCCGGAAGGCGATAAGCTAACATTTTCCACTCGCTGCAATGTCTTTGGAGATGACCCCAGGGTTCTGGTGACCCTGCACTGACTATCGGGAGAGTGTGGTTGCATGTGAGCTCACACAACTCTCAGTATGAGAAGTGGGGTCTCTGGGTGTGGCCCCACATTGATACAGTACTTTATTGTCAAAGAAGCAAAATCTCTCTCAGAGGACAGCCCCCCCCCCCCCATGAGCCTTACAGCTGTATGGAAGTGTCTTTTTCTTCTTTGGATGTACAGCATTTATGTGGAAATCACACTTCAGATTTGAGTGCATGAGCCTTGAAAGACTTGAGTGGTATGTGGTCCCTATAGCATTTTGAGGATTGCTTGACTGGAGAATTGCTTCCTGTGACCTCTGGTTTCCAAGAAACCCCCTTCTTCTATTTTCCTTCAACTTTTCCCTTTGGAGCCCTTTAAGCCTCAAAGACAATGTTTGATGTTAATGTGAGTTATTGTTTCTGCTTTTCCCTTTTCCACTCACTGACATTTGACTTATGGTGAAATGAACTTTTAAGTTCACCTCTTGTCCTTACCTGTAAAAGCTCCATCTTTGTTACGTGACATGTAGCCTATGTACCTAGAAAAACACCCAAACTTCCTCACCTCTTGAGACGGTCTTTGAATTGCCTTGGAGTGGGGACAAGTCACACAAGTCAGCTGTAATAAGAGCACTGTGAGAAGGCAACCTTATCCTTCTATTGTTCTTGACTAAATCTGGGAGGACGAATTTGTGTGTAATGCAGACAGATCTTGAGTCTGTCCTTGTGTTAGAAACCCTTGTGGCAAAGTTTATTCTTTTGGTCAGATTAACAGGAAAAATGTGAATATTTAGCTGTATCTTTGGGAATAAATAAAACCACATACTCATTGATAGATTAGAGGGAAGCTAAGAATAGAGGTTGACATTTATTTAGGAGGGCCGAGCTGTCTTTGGGTCTTCACCCTTATCCTCATTATCCTTCATCTGAATAACTTGATTTGGGACCTGAACGATGACTTGTAGATGACTATGGTCTTTGTATGCACATGTAGATCCTCATGGACTAGGTCTAATCTCCATGATGAAAGTATGACCCTCTATTAACATTATGATGCTTTCGGTTATCTCCAAGACTTTCAAGTAAAGTTGACTTTGTCCACAACTACTGATTATTCAAAATGGTACTCACAGATTTTCAGCGTGCCATGAAGAGTATTATTTTTCCACTATATTTTTATTATTATTTTCCACCTTATTATTATTTTTCTAATGATTTTTCTAATTTCTATGTCTTACAATGGATTTAAAGGAATGTTTAGAGAAATACCGAGAGTTTAAATGAGCATTAACAAACAGAAATTTGACAAAGCAGAAATTTGAGACTATATATGCGTATACACATACTCACACTTAGGAAGCAAGTTTCCCAATTAAACTGGTATTTAACACGACAAACACAGGCATAAAAGTAGTGCTACATCCCAAGTGCCAAGCAATGTTGGCATTCAAGGTCAGAGAGGAGGTGAGAATGTGGCAAGAGCCTTGATCTCAATTGGCAGACACATGAAATCAATTTGAACTCTAGCTTCCTTCTAAGCATAATAAAGGCAAAGATCAGTCTAGGGGTTGCTGGCTGGCCAGGCTAATGGGGTTAAATTGTATGGGAACACAGCTTTCTGGAATGGTCTATTGGAGAGGGCCACTGGGGTAGGTAGGTGCGAGACCTTATTCAGTGGTCATTGAAGCCACGGTGCATCTCAGAATCTCGGTAATTTGCTGCTCTTGACAAGAGGCCAAAGGGAGAGTTCCCTGGAGAGACAGATTCTCAGCCCTTTTTAAATCTGAGTCCTTCCCAGACACCAGTATCATCTTCCTCCAGTCTGGATGTGGTTTTTCTGTTGTGCAAACTCTTACAAGTCCATTTGTGTTCAGATCTCTCTTTGTCCTCCTTGTCCCCTTGGCCTGTGTTTTGGCCTCTGCTTTGTCTTGTTGCTTAAGCCCATTTCTCTAGCTCTCTGGCGGGATACCACTACCTCCTTTCCTTGTGTTGCAAGGACATAGATGTCTGTTTTCTCCAACAGCCCTAACATCTAAGGCTTTGCTCTTTGTGGATCATTTTGTAGGAACCAGTGACAATTTCCCACAGGCAGGAGAGAATCAGTTCTTCTTTCCATGTAGTATTAACCCTTAAAACTGGTCCTGTCACCTAAGGAGCCACAGAGAGGAAGTGACACAATTTCCATTCCACCCATTTCTCTGTCTTCTGTCCTTGATGCAATCAAGGTAAACACATCATTTCTCTGCCTCATTCTCCAACCACAGGTCCTTATTCTCTTGATGTTCTTGAAAACTACCACTAGAAATAAGTGTACTATATTAACTCAACATAAATTAATTCAAGTATGATGTTGAAGAACATGCATAGTTTGAAAGAAATATAGTGAAACCACAATCGCTCTTATTGCATGGTTTTGTGTTGGTGGATATTAATTGTACTAATTATGGGCTTAATTGTGACATATTCACACCTGCTTGTTACATATTTGGTCATATCCAACCCTTAATTTATAAAGTAGATTTCTGGATGGTAGAATTACTTATTCATGGTTATATTATTTAAGAAGTGTGTGTGTGTATATCTAGTAGATATGATTTTTATTTAAATCATCCAATAAAAAATTTCAATTTTGAAAAGATAATGTGTGTGGCTCTGTAATTGTTACAAGGAAGGAGCAATGTTCCAACATGCCACCCTGGGCCTCTTTTAGTTGCAAAAGGTGAAGTCTATCACCCCTTCTCTTGCCACAAGCAAAATGTGCAAAGAATGGCTTTAAGAAGACATTCATTTATGTAAAGAAACAATAAGAATTTGAGAAGTTAAAGATAGAAATGTAAGTGAGAAAGAGGCCATGGACAAGTGTAAGAGGTAAGGACAGAGCCTGGGGGAGTGCAGAATGTGGCAGAAGTGTTAGGAAAGTCTAGATTTATAAAAAAGCAAAATATCCATGAACTGATTTCCTCCTCCAACAAATTCAGTTCTGAGCCAACCATCACCACATGAGACATTCAGATAGTTGGGAGACACTATTTGAGACATAATCCAGGGAGGCAGCCTGGAGGTAGAGAAAGAGGATGGGGAAATACCTAGTCCTGTGAGTCTGTCTTGCCCAGGCCCCAGACATAGGAATGAGGAAGGTTTTTCATACTTCTAGCCACTGCTGGTCACAGCCTTATGAGAAACTCGGAGTGCAGGCCCGGAGCAGTGGTGCATGCCTTTAATCCCAGCAGTTGGGAGGCAGAGGCAGGCAATCTCTTTGAGTTCAAGGCCAGCCTGGTCTACAAAGCAAGTCTGGGACAGCCAGGGCTATACAGAGGAATCTTATTTTGAAAAACCAAGAGGGAGGGGAAGAGAGAGAGAGAAAGAGAGAGAAAGAGAGAGAGAGAGAGAGAGACTCTCCAAGTGGAAATCATCCACACCTGCTGCCAACTTTTCTAGACTACCAAATATTGTTTACCATTTTAAGTTTACTTTGTTCTGATTATCTTGTTCCCAAGTAAGTGCAAGGACAGATGTACCAAGAATATATTTGAGTCAGAGGCTCATAAGGAGTTCTCTGGCATAATTATTTGAGTCACAACCTCCAGGGTGTAAGGAAGATCTTCAAGTAGAACCAGATAAGGATATCTCCCTAAAAGTGGGAGGGACAGTACGGTCAGGACATTCCTGGGGAAGCTTAGAAGCAGTACTCCTGGGACAGGACATAAAGGATTCATAGGAAAATTTTCATCAATCCAATATCCCCAAGTTTGTACAAATAATAAAATCCCCTCAAGCATGTGACATGTAGAGATCAAGGCCAAAAGAGCGGGAGACTGCACTACAGAGATGGTATCACTAGGCTCAGCTTTGCTGATCTTTGTCAGGCAGCTGTGCTGACTTTATGACTTTCACTGTTCCCATTAGATATGGCTGAGCCATTATGTGGTATGGCCTTGTTGGAGGAAGTGTGCCACTGAGGGTGGCTTTGAGGTCTCAGAAGTCCAAGCCAGGCCCAGTGTCTCTGCTGCTTATGGATCTGGATGTAGAGCTCTCAGAGACTTCTCCTGCACCATGCTCCCTGCCAAGACAACAAGAAACCAAATGTCTGAAACTATAAGCAAGCTCAAATCACATACTTTCCTTTTTAAGAGTTGTCATGGTCATGGTATCTCTTCACAGCAATAAAGCACTAAGACAATAGGTATAGTGATAAGCCATTTGGAATTATTTTTAAATAGTGTCCGTATAACAAAATAATAGTAGTTGGTTCTCCTCTCTAGAGGAGAGTAATGCCAGGTTCTATCAGTTTCTATCTTGGCGCCTATCTTGTGGAGAAGGCTCTAAATCAAACCATAAAGTGGCCAGTCACTCCTATGACATTTGAGCTACTATTGCTAGAGTGAGCAAACCTTGTCAAGCGAATCATCATTGCAGTTCTCACAATTCACAGCTGAGTAAGATGATTAATGATTATTTCCTATTCTGGTATCAATAATGACACTTTTCACCACTATGAAAGCTAGCCTGTAGGAATAAAGCTTCCAGGTGAGTGCCAGCTTGTTTTTTCCACATTTTATGTTTCAAGTATGTAGCATTTTCAGCAATAGTTTCTTACAATCAACTTATGGAAGGTAACCAAGAGAAATGGCAATATCTGGTAATGTTTGTAGTTTATGAGACCCTACTGGCAAATAACTCAAATGGAACCATGGATTTATTTGCTAACATGGTATCTATCAGGAGTGTTGTCTCTTATTATAAGGTATCTCCAATTAGACACTTTTTAATAAATATATATGTATGTGTATGTATGTATATATCCATATATATATCCATATATATATATGTATTAGGAACCTTCTACAGAAGTAGGCTTCTATATGATCTTTTCAAAAGGTTTCTAGTATCCTTCATCATATTCTCTTCTTTCTGCTTTTCTCCCATCTCCTGCCCATTTATTCTTTCTTGTCCCATTATTGTTTTTAACCCTTTATACCACAGACTTCCTTCCTTATTGCCCTTAACTACATTCCTAATTTCTATGGGTATTCCAAATTAAATGCACACAACTAAACTTGCAAAACTAACATACACACACAGAGAAAACAGGCCATGTTTGTCTTTCTAGGTCTGAGTTACCTCACTCAGGATGAGTGTTTCAAGTTCCATCCATTTTCCTGTGAATTTCACGATTTTATTTTTTTATCAGCTGAGCAGTATTCCATTGCATAAATGTACCACATTTTCATTATCCATTCATCAGCCAATGGGTATCTATATTAATTTTTATTGGCTATTGTGAAAGAACCACAATGAACACTAATAAGGAAGTCTCTCTGTAGTAGGAGATAGATTCCTATACATGTCCAATATTAGTGCATTAGGTAGGATTTCTACTGCTGTGATGAAATACCATGAGCATGACTATGACCATGACCTTGGCCATGATCAAAAGCAACTTGAGGAGGAAAGGGTTTATTTCAGTTTACAACTCTCAGGTTATACCTCATCACTGAGGGACATCAGGGCAGGAACTAAGACAGGAATTTGGAGGCAGGAACTGAGGTAGAGAACATGGAAGGATCTTGTTTAAGTTCATTCTCTCCATGTTTCACTCAGCCTGCTTATACATCCCAGGACCACCTGCCAAGGAATGGCACACTCACAATGGGCTGGACCCTCCCACACCATCACTGATTAAGGAAATGCCACACAGCTTGACCACAGGCCGATCTCTTGGAAGCATTTTCTCAGTTGTGATTCCTTCTTCTCAGATAACTTAAGCTTGTGTCATGCTGAAATAAATGAATCAGCACAATTCACCCCTTGTCAACATGATGCTCAGTTACATCACTATTCAACTAAAACTTTTTCTTTCCCATTTGTCCCAAAGGTGACATGTTAATACTAATATCACAATTTATTTTCTTGTCTGACTTTGATGTGATGGTTTTTGTTCTAGCTTATGTTTTTGTTGTAACCTGCTATTTGAGACAAAGCTGCAGCCACACTTGTATTAAGCTTCCATTTTGTTTGTAAGGTGAAATTAAGTTCAAAATTATAACCTTTTCAACTCTGCTTCCTGGAAGTGGTTGTTCATAGTTGATTTTATGATTAAATAGTCTCATAACTCATACTTTGTTATCTATTCACTTGGCTACACTCTGGTTGCACCATTCTTATCTACACATCTGGCTACACTTTGGATGGACTTTAGAAAACCCTAAGCCCTGCCTTACTTACCTAGCTTAGGACCAGTCAGCTTAAAGGTTAGTTGATAATACTTTGCCTACTTAGCCAAAAACATAATATTGCTTTGTTTGGTTAGCCAAAATGTATTACTGCCCTCCTCATGTCTTTTGCATTTGGTTCTTTCTATTAAAAAAACAAACAGTTGTGAGAACTTGTAGATGTCACAGTTAGGCTCCCTAGTCCTTACTGCGGCCCGGATCCACCAGCTTTGTGTTTCCCTGGTGAGAGGAAACTCCCTGGTGTGGGAAGCAATCAGGTCCATTTTCAGGTCATCTAGCTAAACCCTGGAAGAATTCTTGGGTCCCGGCAGATGCTCTGTCGACAGCCCAAAGTCACAGGCCTGTGTGCTTGATCCCCATCCCAGACTGAACTGTGGCCCCCACACCACCAGAGACTGGGATTGCCAATCGAGAGAAAACCCCACAGTGAAGTAAACAACTGAGACTGACCTCAGGTCACCAAGACAATCCCTGGAAAAGGTCCCGGGGTCCAGCAGGTGCTCAGCTGCCAGCTCAGAGACCTGCATGCACACCCGACTCACCAGCCCAGAGAGAACTGTGGGCCTCAGGGCACCAGAGACTGGGTTTCTCTGTTGAAAGGGAACCCCACAGGAAGGAAACATCAGATCTGACCTTAGAGTACTCAGTCGACCCTCCACCTCAAAAAGTTCTCAGGAAAAGTTCCCTGAAGGTGCCCCGTCGCCAGTGTGGAGCCACTCACCTGCGCCTGCATGCTCTATTCACCATGCCAGACTGCACTGTGGACCCCAAACACCACAGACTGAGTCTCCCTCAGTCCCGTGAGGAGGAAACCCCATGGTGGGGGAAATATCAGGTCCAACCTCAGGACACCCAGCTCTGGAAAAGTTTCTGGGTTCCCACAGGCTCCAGGCTCTAGCCTCCTGCAGCACACAAGAATGCTGTGCTCACCTGCCAACGATTACCACTTGGATACTGGGGCACAGAACTCCAACATCAGACCTACAGAATCCTGAGATCCATGGGATTAACCTCCAGATACTGCTCCAAGCCGCAACTAGTATCCCTAGCTAAAGTGACGAAACTGCGGGGCTCCCTGGTTCTTCAAGAGGGCTGCACCCAGCAAACACAGTGTAAGAGCTGCAGCAGCAGCTCACTAAATTCAGAGCAAGAAACCCAGTGGCAGGGCAGCTGTCTCCAGGACTTCTCCTGGTGAGAGGAGAGACCCCCTGACTACCAACGACCATAGTTAGCACACAGGTCCATATGCCTGAGGTGAGCTGTGGCAATTCCTGAGAAGCTCCACCATTTGGTTGACCACACTGAAAAAGCTGAGGAGGCCTCCTTCAGGAACAACCATCTTCCTGCTAAGGGGATTATTCCCACCCCAGGATTTCAACAGGTACCAGAAACTCTAACAGCCAACACCTGAGACAGCCAGATGGGTAGAGACCAGCGTAAAAGCACAACCATCAAAAGGCAAAGAAACATGGCATCTCCAGAATCTAATTATCCAGGGGCAAGTAGCTCTGGATACCCTAACATAAGTGAAATTCAAAAAGATGACCTTACATCTATGCTTAGGAAAAGGATAATGGAGGAAACAAATAAAATGCATAAAGAAATAGAGAAAGATAAAGTCAAACATAGTATGACCATCCAAAAAGAAATATAGGAAGATGCAGCCAAACAGTTTGTGACCTTCAGAGAGGAAATGATTAATCACTAAAAGAAATAAAAGAAACAGAGGAATGTTCAAACAAACAGATGAAGGAATTGAAGGAAAAACAGAAAAATACAGTCACACAAGTGAGGAAATCAACAAAACGGCTCAAGATCTGAAGATAGAATAGGAAAAATTAAAGAAAAAACAAGCTGAGGAAATCACGGAAAGGAAGAACTTAGGGAAGAAAACAGGAACTATAGAGGTAAGCATAACTAACAGACTACAAGAGATGGAAGAAAGAATCTCAGGTGTGGAAGATACAATGGAAGAAATCGATGTATCTGTCAAAGAAAATGATAAATCTAAAGAACTCCTGACACAAAGCATCCAAGAAATCCAAGGCATGACAAAACAAAACTTAAGAACAAAAGGAATAGAGGAAAAAGAAAATTCCTGTCTCCAAGACCCAGAAAATATTTTCAACAAAATCATAGAAGAAAATTACCCCAACTTAAAGGAAAGGCCTATAAGTATACAAGAGGCCCAGAAAATACTTAATAAATTATACCAGAAAAGAAAATCCTTCTGTCCCATAATAATCAAAGAACAAAGAAAAAAAAACCCTAAAAGCTGCAAGGGAAAAAGGCCAAGTAACATATAATGGCAAACCCATCAGAATCACACCTGACTTCTCAACAGAGACTATGAAAGCCAGAGGGACCTGGACTGATATCATGGAGAACCTAAGGGAACATAGATATTAGCTCAGGCTACTGAACCCAGCAAAACTCTCAGTCATCTTAGATGGAGAAAACGAGATATTCAACGACAAATACAAATTTAAACAATACCTACACACAAATCCAGCATTACAGAAGATACTAAAAAGAAAAATACAACCCAAGAAAACTAACTGCTTTCAAGAAAACACAGGAAATAAATAACCTCACTACAGCAAACCTAAAAGTAGCCAAGCACACCAACACACTACTACAACCAACATCAAAATCAAAGGATCTAACAGCCACTGGTCATTAATCTCTCTCAACATCAATGGACTCAACTCTCCAATAAAAAGACACAGGCTAACAGAATGGATATATAAACAAGACCTAACAATCTGTTGCAAACAAGAAATACATCTAAGTCACAAAGATAGACATTATCTGAGAGTAAAGGGCTGGAAGACAGGTTTCCAAGCAAATGGACCCAAGAAGCAAGCAGGAGTAGCCATTCTAATATATAATAAAGTAGACTTTCAACCAAAATTAATTAAAAGAGATGGGGAAGGTCACTTCATACTCATCAAAGGAAAATTCCACCAAGAAGAATTCTGAACATCTGTGCCCCAAATACAAGGGCACCCACATTTGTAAAAGAAACATTAATAAAACTTAAACCACACATAGATCCCCACACATTAATAGTGGGAGACTTTAACACCCCAATCTCAACAAAAGACAGGTCAACAAAACAGAAATTAAGCAAAGAAACAATGACTCCAATAGAGGTCATGAATCAAACGGACATAACAGACATCTACAGAACCTTTGACCCAAACACAAAAGAATTTACCTTCTTCTCAGCACCTCATGGAACCTTCTCCAAAATAGACCATATAGTTGGTCACAAAGCAAGCCTCAACAGATACAAGAAGATTGAAATAATCCCTTGTATCCTATCTGACCACCATGGGCTAAAGCTGGACCCCAACAACAGATATAGCAAAAAGCCTATACATACATGGAACTAAACAACTTGTTACTCAATGACAGCTGGGTCAGGGAAGAAATAAAGAAAAAAATTAAACACTTCCTACAATTCAATGAAAATGAAGGCACAACGTACCCAAACTTATGGGACACAATGAAAACAGTGGTAAGAGGAAAGTTCATAGCACTAAGTGCCTTCAAGAAGAAAGTTGAAACATCTCATTCAAACAACTTAATGGTCCAACTGAAAGCTCTAGAAAAAAAAAGAAACAGACACATGCAAGAGGAGCAGATGGCTGGAAATAACCAAACTCAGGCCTGAAATCAATAAGTTAGAAACATATAAAACAATTTGAAGAATCAATGAAACCAAGAGCTGGTTCTTTGAGAAAATCAACAAGATAGATAAACCCTTAGCCAAACTAACTACAAGGCAGAAAGACACTATCCAAATTAACAAAATCAGAAATGAAAAGGGGGACATAACGACAGACACTGAGGTAATCCAAACAATCATTAGGTCTTACTTCAAACACCTATCTGCCCAAAATTTGAAAATCTAAATGAAGTGGACAATTTTCTTGATTGATTCCACTTACCAAAGCTGAATCAAGACTAGGTAAATAAATTAAATAGTCCTATGTGTCCTAAGGAAATTGAAGTTGTCATCAAAAGTCTCCCATCCAAAAAAGCCCAGGGCCAGATGGTTTCAGCTCAAAATTCTACCAGACCTTCAAAGAAGAGCTAATGCCAATACTCTTCAAACTATTCCACAAAATAGAAACAGAAGGAACATTATCAGACTCATTCTATGAAGCCACAGTCACCTTGGTACCTAAACCTCACAAAGACCCAACAAAGAAAGAGAATTTCAGGCCAATTTCCCTTATGAACATTGATGCAAAAATACTCAAGAAAATACTCACAAACCGAATCCAAGAACACATCACATCAAAGATATCTTTCACTATGACCAAGTGGGCTTCATCCCAGTTATACAGAGGTGGTTCAATATATGGAAATCTATCAATGTGACCCACCATATAAACACACTGAAAGAAAAAACCCACATGATCATCTCCTTAGATGCAGAAAAAGCATTTGATAAAGTCCAACATTCGTTTATGTTTAAAGTCCTGTAGAGATCAGGGATACAAGGTACACAACTAGACACAGTAAAGGCAATATACAGCAAACCTAGGGCCAACATCAAACTAAATCAACCCCACTGAAATCAGGGAGAAAGCAAGGCTGCCCACTCTCTCCATATCTCTTCAACATAGTTCTTGAAGTCCTTGCTAGAGCAATAAGACAATTAAAGGAGATCAAGGGGATACAAATACAAATTGGAAATGAAGAAGTCAAAGTATCACTATTTGCAGGTGATATGACAGTATTCCTGAGTGACCCCAAAAATTCTACCAGGGAAATCCTACAGCTGATAAAGACCCTCAGCACAGTGGCTGGATAAAAAAACAACTCAAAAAAAAATCAGTAGCCCTCCTGTATACAAAAGACAAGTGGGCTGAGAAAGAAATTAGGGAAACAACACCCTTCAGAGTAACCACAAAAGACATAAATTACCTTGCAGTAACTCTAACCAAGGAAGTCAAAGACTTGTATGAAAAAACTTCCAGTCTCTGAAGAAAAATATAGAAGAAGATATCAGAAGATGGAAAGATTTCCCATACTCATGGCTTGGTAGGATTAACAAAGTAAAAATGGCCATCTTACCAAAAGCAATCTACAGATTCAATGCAGTTCCCATCAAATTAAACAATTCTTTACAGACCTTGAAAGAAAAGTTCTCAACTTCATATGTAATAACAAGAAACCCAGAACAGCTAAAACAATCCTCTACAGTAAAAGCTCTTCTGGAGGCATCTCCATCCCTGATCTCAAGCTGTACTATGGAGCAACAGTAATAAAAACTGCATGGTACTGTCATAGAAACAGTCTGGTGGATCAATGGTATTGAATAGAAGACCCATAAATAAACCCACACACTTATGGACACCTGATTTTTGACAAAGATGCCACAACCATACAATGGAAAAAATGGCATCTTCAACAAATGGTGCTGGTCTAACTGGATATCTATATGTATGAAAATGCAAATAGATTCATACTTATCACCCTGCACAAAACTAAAGTCCATGTGGATCAAAGAACTCAACACAAAACTAGACACACTAAATCTGTTAGAAGAAAAAGTGGGGAAGAGCCTTGAACTCCTTGGCATAGGAGACAACTTCCTGAACAGAATGCCAACAGCACAGGGTCTAAGATCAACAATAAATAAATGGGACCTCATGAAAATGAATAGCTTCTGTAAAGCAAAGGACACTGTTGTCAGAAAAAAATGGCAGCCTACAAACAGGGAAAGGATCTTCACTCTCTATCTGAAAGAGAGTTAATATCCAGAATATATAAAGAACTCAAGAAGTTAAATAGCAAGAAATCAAGTGATTAATTAAAAAATGGGGTACAGAGCTAAATAGAGAACTCTCAATAGAGGAATATCAAATGGCAGACAAACATTAAAGAAATGCTCAACATCCATAGCCATCAGGGAAATGCAAATCAAAACAACTCTGAGATTTTACCTTACACCCATCAGAATGGCTAAGATCAAAAACTCAAGTGACAACACATGCTGGAGAGGATGTGGAGAAAGGGGAATCCTCCTCCATTGCTGGTGGGAATGTAAACTTGTACAACCACTTTGGAAATCAATCTGGTGCTTTCTCAGACAATTAGGAATAGTGCTACCAAGAACCAGCTATACCCCGCCTAGGCATATATCCAAAAGATGCTCAAGTATACAACAAGTACATTTGCTCAACCACATTTGTAGCAGCTTTATTCATAATAGTCAGGAGCTGGAAACAACCCAAATGTCCCTCAGTTAGTGCCCTTTGACCTTTCAATCCTACCTTAACAATAGTATGCAACTTGGAGGGGGGGTTATAGATACTCTACTTTAAAATATTTTCATGAAGACAGTTGGAAGCTCGTATTATATTTTTTGTAGACAATGAAAGGGCAGCCATTATACTTACTAATCATATACATTATCAGATATAATAATACTTTATATAAATTTACTATTATCAAGTGATAGTCCATTCACAGCTATGTTAAATTACCAATCTTGAGGGATCCTGGGGTGGCACAGGTCTGTGGATGGCTTCGTTCCACCTACTAATGATACTTAGTGTCCCTTGGTGCTCCTGCCTGGACGTGGTGGGTCCTGATTAGTATCAAGAGGCAACCTGATGCTAAACATATGTTGGGACAAATTCATGTCCCTCTCATTTCTGCCCTGGTGGTGTAAGTATTCATGTCAGTCTGGGAACATGTACGTGTTGGGTGGCGGTGGGTGGTGGGAGTAGCAAATTCAGTGTTTGGGAAGCATTCTAGAGAAATACTATTTATGAAGAAAATATCTATGTCCGTCATGTTGAGCGAAGATTCTCTTGCCCTCTTCCCTGACTGCAGTATGTCCCTAACAGTAGGGTTGCTTGCTGATTCTGGCACATGCAAGGTAGCAGGGTGAGGTGTGAGGACCTGGAGACTCACAAAAGGTTTTGTTTTGTTTTGTTTTTTGTTTTTTTGGGGGGGGGGAGAATTCCAGATAAATTCTCTTGCTAGTTCTCTGAGAACAATAAGGAAATGACTGTTCTTGTTTTCCCATGGTGTCACCGTTCAAGATTTCCACTGAGGTGGAAGTTCAGTTTCATGCAGTTCTTGGGCTATTAACTGATTGTAGAAGAGAATCTGGCAGATGTAACATACGGGTCAGATTTATCTCTGGAATGATTATGAACCTAGAATGGAAGTGCTTATTTACTTACATTTTAACTGCCCAGACCTATGTCTTGATTTTTTCCCTGAGAGTGAAAATAGCAGATGGCAGAGTGCTGGTTGCTGTGAGCTGCTTGTGGCAAAGGTGTGGCCTCCGTGCGAATGGAGTGTCTTGCCGTTTGCTTGCTGTAAATGACAGCGGTGTTTTCCCCCACTGTGGTTTTACCTAGCTCTGATGATGAGACTGAGAGTATCTGGCTGTTTAAGCAGCTAGGTCTAAGATCTGAGATGGAGTCTAGTTGACCCAAGTGACAAAGGCTCATATACAATGACTTAATCAACTTAGGGGGAAAGAAAATTTATCCATTAACAGGAATTAGGAGAAAGGATGAATCAGAACCATCACTTGAGTTAAGTAATGAAATCTTTTTCTTCTATGTTAAGCATCTCTCTCTCTCTCTCTCTCTCTCTCGTACAGCCATAGGTGTCATTTCTCAGGAATTATTCACTTTTATTTTTGAAAATGAGTCTTTCATTGGTCTAAAACTTCACAAATCGGCTATGCTGGCAGGCCAGCAAACCCCAGGGTCTGCCTGTCTTCATCTGTTCGGCGATATCAAGAGTGTACTGCTATGCCCTCCTCCTCCTTTCTCTCCTCCCCTTCTCCTCCTCTTCCTCCTCCTTGTCTTCCTTCTCCTTCTTCAATTTGGATTATGGGGAATCAAACTCAAATTGTATCCTG
This sequence comes from Pachyuromys duprasi, assembly GCA_028658305.1. NCBI lineage: Eukaryota > Metazoa > Chordata > Mammalia > Rodentia > Muridae > Pachyuromys > Pachyuromys duprasi. Next base: position 26,179,504 of record CM053761.1, on the reverse strand, counting down.
AGCTATCTCTCAAATTTGGGTATTTTGTCTTTCATTCTTTTCTTTGTGTGTCTGTGTGTATTATTTGTGCATGTGGGGGTATGTTCGTGTGTGTGTGTGTGTGTGTGTGTGTATGTGTGCATGTGTGCAGGCATGCATATGTTCTTGCACATACACGCTCACACGCTAAGAAACCAGAGGTTGATTTTGGATGTCATCATTTATCACTTTCTACCATACTTTTTGAGCTAGAGTCTCTTCCTGAATGGAGCTCGTGGTTTCAACTAGCCTGGCTGGCCTAGCCAGCGGGCACCTGGCATCTGCTTGTCTTTGCTCCCCTCCAACGCTGGAGTCTCAGAGCACTTCACCACTCCTGGCTTTTACATGGGTGCTGGGAATCTGAACTCACACTTGGATGGCAAGCACTTTACCTGCTGACCCATTTTGCCAGCCTCCTGGACTTTTGTAATATCTGGACCAAGAAGGTCAGTGGATAGAATTTCTCCCTGGACTGAGCATCAAGCACAGGATGGAGGGGAAATACTTCTCTATCACTGTCTATTTGGGGCTCTTGATGAAAGCAGCCAGACATGAGCCCTTAACGATCCAAGCAGAGTTCATTACGTGGCTCTTCTAATCTAATTCACTTCATAGGACTGAAGATGGCCCTGTGGGACTACAGGAATTTTTGCTGATAAGAGTACCGCCAAGCATGGAAACAAATGCTAAGGTATGATGGAGGAATACACGTTGTGGGATGAACAGGTTCTATGACTTACAATGTTTTGAAGATTTGTTTTTATGTATGTTCAGTATCTTGCTTGCATGTGTGTACACATACAACCTGCATGCCTGGTGCCCTCAGAGGTCAGAAGAGAGAGCTGGGATCCTCAGAATTGGAGTTACAGAGTTGCCATGTGGGTTCCGGGAACTGACCCCAGGCCCTCTGCACGAACCACAAATGCCCTTAGCTGCCGAGCCATCTCTCTGGTGCCTAGGGCTTAAATTTTGGCTTGTCTGGCTTATTTGGTTTTCTTTCGTCTTGCAGTGGTGGGAATTAGGACCATAGCTTCACACACGTTACATAGGTGCACTACGGCTGAGCTACATCTGCACGTTCAGGTTGATTTTTTAAGTTGTAATTTTTCCTTTGCAATATTTACCTGTGCCTGTATAACATGAATGCACTTTTACCAGAAACGTGTACCATGGCACAAAGAAATAAAAGAGCATAACCTAGTTCTGAGTAGGCAGTGAACCACATCAGAAAAATGACCAACACTGCTGAATGATCTTATCCCTAATGAAGGTTTACAGCTAGTTCTTCGATAGCTAGTATTTTAAGTACATGTAATATAAAGACGATGCTAGTAATAATCACTTATTAACAATAGGCAAAATAACATATGGAATGGACTGTGTGAAAGTCTGATTGCCTTTCCACGTCATTTACAGTTTTAGGAACATACTGTTCTTCACCATCAGTCCTGGTTCTGCAAGGTCCCTCAGTGACAGACTGAAGACATGGAAACGCTGATGACAGAGGAAACGAGGAATGGGACGGTTGTCCGGGAGTTTATCCTTGAGGGCTTCCCTGCGGTTGAGCACCTGGGCATCCTCCTCTTCCTAGTGCACCTGCTGGCCTACGTGGCCTCCCTCATGGGCAACATGCTCATAATTTCCATCACCTGTGAGGACCACCGCTTACAGACGCCCATGTACCTCTTCCTCAGCAGCTTCTCCTTTGTGGAGTGTTGTTTCATAACGACTGTCATTCCGCAGCTGCTCGCCATCTTTCTGTCAGGGAGGCAAACAATTTCCTTTGCGGCCTGCTTCACACAAGCCTTTGTCTTTCTCTTCCTGGGGGCGACTGTATTTTTCCTGATGGCTGTCCTATCCCTGGACCGGTACCTGGCCATCTGCAAACCTCTGCATTATCCCACCATCATGAGCCCAAGGGCGTGCTTCTTTCTCGTCAGCGTCTGCTTAGTTTTGGGATTCCTCTTCATGGTCTTCCCGGTTGTGATGCTCTCCCAGTCATTTTACTGCGGCCCCAATGTTATTCCTCACTTCTTCTGTGATTTTGGACCACTGGCAAATCTCTCCTGTTCAGAAACCAGGTCTATCGAGATGCTGTTTTTTCACCTTGCTTTGATTGTGCTCTTCACGTCCCTTCTCGTAGCCATCTTTGCGTACAGCAAAATAGTGGTCACAATAGTGCGCCTCCCTTCCGCCAGGGAGCGACAGCGAGCTTTCTCCACCTGCTCATCCCACCTCATCGTCCTCTCCCTCATGTACGGCAGCTGTGTATTCATATACATGAAGCCAAAGCAGACAAGCAGGCTGGATACCAACAGGGAAGCTGCTCTTGTGAACACAGTAGTGACCCCCCTTCTCAACCCCGTCATCTACACACTGCGGAACAAGCAGGTCCACCAGGCTCTGAGGGATGTAATGTCCAGGGTGAAATTACACAGGAGGAGGAATGCACCTTCCCTTTAGTCTAACTCCATCTTCATTTCAATGTTCTTCATGAATCACCAGGTGTGCTAGCTCATCAAATGCTGCTAGTTTGTTTAGAGCGATGGCTGACGTAGCCAGTAATTCCATCTGACGGCATTAATAGCCCTGTGTGATGAAAAATCTTTTTATATGTGCTTTGGTGGAAATTAAAACCAAAGGTTCATATGTAATATGTATATATTATATATGTGTTATACTTTCAATGAAGTATAGTATCGTATAGTATAGTCTCAAATCATCCATGAATATATTTGATGTGAATTTATTTATTTGGGCCTCATATGCCATGGTTTTACAGATCCTTTTGTAATGATGGAGAAACAAAGAGAAACTATGAGGCTAGAGTTGGGAACGGAGAATTAAATTAATGAGTACCAAGAAAAAATTATTTATTTGATGACAGATTTATGTGATCATCATACCAAAATTGGAATGACCCATAAACAGTAACTGTCATGATAGTAATAAAATGCTTAATACCACTCACTACAACTCTTTCCCAAAAAGAATATTCGCATATCAGCAGACATCATTACACTTCAGGTTTTCACTAAGATGAAAAGCATTGAAATAAAAAGTTCTCATTGCTTTCATTCATTTGCCACACTGAATTCAGTCTGAACCCCTAAACTGAAGGGCCAACAAGAGACCAGAAGAACTGTGAATTGTAAAACAGACTGGAGTTGTTATGTTGTTTGACTTCATGAATTTTTCATTGCAGGTTTTAGTTCACTTAAGATAATATTTTAGAGATCCCATCTCTTTATTAAATTCTATTTTCATGTCTTGAATTGTCTTTATTCTTTTCTTCTACCGTTTCTTTGTATTTCCCCAGTCATCATTCAGGTTTTTGTTTATATCCTCTCTGAGTTTCCCGAACATATTTATAATTGTTGTTTTGAAATCATTGCTCTTTACATAAGTTATCTAATTTCCTTTTCTTAGATATCAATACGTTGAAAGTACTATCTTCTGGAGGAGAGCCATTGTCTCAGTTATCCTGTTTGTTTGCTTTTTGTGATAGGATCCAGGCACCTGGAATTAGTTCTCTGATACTAGTTCTTGGTGTGAGTATCTGTTCTCTCTTGTGCTTAATGGTTGTTTGGATATTTGTCTGGCATTACACCCAAGCTGCCAGACTGCGGGCCAGCTGAATGGAGCTCGGTATTCAGTCTTGGGTGTTTTTTGGTTTGTGATGGGGTGTCTAAAGCAGTCTCATCTTGGTGGCAATTCTGGCTAGACACCCTGTGGTCCAGATGCCTGGCTGGCTGATGAGCTTGGCGACTAGCAGGCAGGCAGACTATGGAGTGTATTGGTGACTAGAATTGGGATGTCTCTTCTGGTGAGAAGCTGCAATGGCAGTGTCTGGTGGTTTGTAGTGGAGTGACTGGCCGGCAGGTGAGAGGGAGAATGGGTCAGATACTTCTAAGCTCTTTGTGCCGGAAGCTGCATGTCCTAAGTGCTGCGTGGTCTCCTCCTTTATTTTTAAGTTAATTTTGCTCATTGTCTTTCTCAGTCTCTGACCCTTTTATTTCATCAACTTCTCACCATCATTTTAACTTTTATTAAGTTTTAAGCTTGTAGTTTATTTTATATTGTTTTTGACATTGTCTTTTCTATTGCGAATGATGTAATAGTTCGCTTTAACTGATTGTCTATGTCTTTATTTCCAGCAGTGAGCTTTTCATGAGATCAAGTGCACGAGGTTTTGGTGCATCTATGCTTAGGAGAGTAATGTCTTCTTGGTTGATTGTTCCTTTGGGTAGAATGAAGTGTCCCTCTTTCTCTCTTTTTAGTTTTAGTTTGAGGTTTACTTTGTCAGATGTTATACAAGCAATGACTGCTTTGGAGTACAATTTGGTCGGAGGACTTTTGTCCATCCTCCCATTTTAAGGCAATGCCTATGCTTGAAACTAAGATGATTATTATACAGACAGGAGAAAGATGGGTTTTGTTGAATTCATCATCCAGTCTGTGTCTTTTGATTGGAGAAGCGAGGCTTTTAATACATACATTTAATACTGAAAGGCGTGTGTTTATTGCAATCATTTACTCTTTTCTTCTGTTTTGTTCTGTTTCATTAGCAATAACTTCATTTTTCTTTCTCGATTCTCTTGGCTTTGTTTGTTCATCATTTCAGACCAAAGTATTGCTTTCAGTATTCTCTTTAGGGTTGGTTTGTTGGAACATGAATTTTTTGAAGATTGTTTGTATCATAGAAAAAGTTTTTTTTTTCCGCCTTCAACCATGGTTGATCGTCTAAGTTGGCAGTTGTGGTCTGTTAGAACTTGGAGTACATGGCTCCAGGCTCTTGTGGCTTTTGAAAGGAAGATGAACATTGGGTACATACGTGGGAGGAATGGGGTTGCCACGAGAAAATGCCGTCATGAAACCGCAACTTTGTATATGCACAGAAGATCCATCCCACAAGTTAGACTGTGCACATACTAATTGAACGTTAATTACTCAAGAGCATCAAATCCTTCCGTTTTCAAACAACTTGTATAAGAATGGTCTTAGCTACCAAACTGAGCAGGGCACAGGGGTCTTGTATGAGACGGTTTCTACAATCAAGGCCCATGTGTGGATGTGGCCTGGAACCCCCGCTCAGATGGGGCCCATGATAGCTCGTTGTCGGACTGAAGACCCTAGTGAGGGAAACAGG
>CM053761.1:26133250-26174237 GCA_028658305.1 Pachyuromys duprasi | reverse complement strand
GTGGCCACGTGATGACTGGTCTAATTTGAGGCCCCTGCATGGAGAGGGAGCCCATGCCTGACACTGCCTGGATGATGAAGAACAAGAGGCTGGATAGCCTAGAGGCCTTGGGTAGAATCACACAAAGCTGAAGCCAACAAACAAAAGACCACAAATAAACAAACCAACAAACAAGCCAAACAAAATCAAACCAAACAATAACAACAGCAGCAAAACAGTGAAATGATTCATAAAGATGTTCTGCTGTACTTATAGATCGAGGGTATTTAGTCTGGTCGACATCAGATAGGCTGCCTCCAGGAGCTGATGGGGGCAGATGCAGAGAACCGTAGCCAAAAATTACGCAGAGAAAGAGAGAGCCTAGGTTGGAGGTCTCCATTGGGTCCTTGCCCTCTGAGCTCAGGAAACCCTGCAGGAGAGGGGTGGGGGAGGAATTGTGGGAGCCAGAGGGGTGGAGAACCCTGGGAGAACACTGCCTTCAAAACAAGCTAAGCAGGGTTCATGGGGGCTCACAGAGACTGAAGAGGCAATCAAGGAGCCTGCATGGGTCTGCGCTAGGTCCTCTGCATATAGGTTATGGCTGGTGGCTTGGTGTTTTGGAGAGACTTCTGACAGAGGGAATGGGGAGCTCTCCGACTCATTTGCCTGCTTCTGGGATCCTTTTCCTCCTACTGGGTTGCCTCGCCCAGCCTTGATGTGAGGGTTTGTGCCTGGTCTTGTATCTTGTTGTGATGTGTTTGGTTGATGTCCCTGGGAGGATTGTTCTTTTCTAGGAGGAGTCAGGTGGGAGTGGATCTGGAGGAGAAAGGTCGTGGGGTGGAAGGTCCTTCACACTGGAAGGAGTGAAGGGAGAGTAAGTTGCGGTAGGGATGTGTCATATGAGAGAAGAATAGTCATAGCATCTCGACTCATGATAGTCTGGAGCTGGAGTCCTTCAGAGGAGAATGGAAAACTGTGGCTTAAAATAGTGACTATAAGAGAATAAACCACTGACACTGGTGAGCATAAATGGACCTCAGAACCCGTTGAGGAGGAGCAAAGGCTAAGCAGGAAGGACACCTACTGTGCCATGATCATGAACAGGCAAAGGTGACTTTGATGGTAGAAATTACAGCAGTTCTTTTCTTTCCGTGAGAGCTCTCTACTGTAGGAGGACAGTGGAAAATGTCAGAGCTTGAGAGTGGTTACATGTCTGTCCTTTGTATAAAAATCCACCCGTACACTTACGTGTCTTCATTTTACAGTGTGTGAACTGTGGGGCTGGAGAGATGGCTCAGCAGTTACGAGTACGTGTCCTTTTACAGAGAACCCAGGTTCAGTCCCAGGAACCGAATGGCAGACCACAGCTGTCTGTAGCTGCAGCTCCAGGGGCTCTGACTCCCTTTTCTGGCATCTACAGGCACCAGGCTTGCACATGGTATATACATACATGTAAGCAACCACTACACATAAAATAAAAATAAGTAAAGCTTTGAAAAGTGTGGTAAAATTTTACAATGTAATCCTATGTCTGCTCACGTGTGTACTTTTGGGAAACATGCCAAATATACCTCTAAAGACTTTCACAGAGGATCATGCAGATTATTGAGAATGAGGTCAGAAGGTTGCCATACGCAACAGGATGTTAATTATAATATTCTCCTGAAATTTTCCATTTCTAACAATAAACAATGAAAGATCTCCTGGGATTATGTTGTTTCATTTTTGAACCCTTTTCTCATATTTCTCTAATGAATGTCCTAGAGGTTTGTCCTCTTGGACCCTGTGAGACTTCACCCATAATAGTAAACAATCCTGTAGTGGTATATAATAATAATAAGATCTATAAATGTACTCTTATTTATGACTGCAATTGTTTCCACCTATCTAGAGTGGTCTTCTGGAACTAGTTGATAAGAAAATAGCTACTGCCCTCCATGAACAAGAAGATTCTCCTCTTTCCCTAAGTTTCTTTGAATGGATGTATAGCCAGGAGGTATGATATTTGTGTTATCTATGTCTTCAGGACCAATATGGAGTTACTACACTTTGTGGAAAGAATGTCCCATGGAATGAGTGACTATTCCATAGAACAAATATCAGGATGTTCTGGACTTCTAAATGATTACCCTCACCTCAAATGTTAGTGTAGGTTGGGTATCATGCGTTGCCTCAACGGGTCTAGAATTTACCAGTCAGATTTCTGTAAGGGAGAAAAATGGATGTTAGTTTTCTCAGGTTTAGAAATCTCCTTGTTTCTTAAAAATAAGTAGCCTTAATAATTTTCTGTGACTTGAAATATAAAGCAAGCGTAATTTGTTTTGTGGGTCAAAGGCATACAGGTCTCGATAGGACCGTTCTTTTATTTTTATTTCTTGTTCCTAGGAGAAAGCTTTCGCTTTGCTGGAAGAGGGAGCATCTATGTAATGCATCTCTTTGCTGGGAGCTGCTTTCTGGCAAGTGTGTGGCCTTAGGGAGGATGTGCAATTTGAAACAGAGATTAGTCCTGTTTAAGCTAGCACTGTGCTTCCTGCACGATTAAAGACCTGGGCAATCAAGAAATTAAACCAAAGTGACTTGTGACGAGTTAGTTTTTCACTAGAGAACCAAATTTCCTCAAATGCTGCTTCTTTCCATTGGAGCAGTTACACATCACTCTGCCTTCTACTGGGCAATGGTCTTAAAAAATCAATGTGCCTTCAATGACTGATTTCAACCACAGTGGAATGTTTTATTGTCAAAGTTCCCAGGGAGGGAAGGATCATGGGCAATTTGTGGACAGCAGAAGCAGACACTACCCTTCTACCAGGCTGGCGGAAGGTACAGGACACCGAGTTACATATTACGTTTTTCTCCTTTGTACCTGAACAAAACCATTGAACTATTTGCTATCTTCACATCTTGTTCCTTTTAATCTTAGTCATTGGACAGTGATGAGAATCTTATGATAGCAAGCACTTGAGCCTGTTTGTTTAAAAGCCATCTCGGAATGTGATTGTAGGAACATAGCTTTTAAACACTATTTCTAGAGGCTAAAATCAGCACGCAGGAGGGCTTTATACCATTAAAGTCAAAAGTCTAGAAACTAGCACTATTTTCTATAGGATAACACTTGTGATATTGCATGGCATTTATATGTTTCATCTTCAAAAGTATGATTCTCACTTTTTATTCTTTATGTTATGTGATATTTTCCAAAGGTAATATTTTTAAGAATAGATAATTCTGAAAATCAACACAAAACAAACTACATATTACACATTTTGTATTTTAGAAGTGAGAGAGGGAAAAATAATTTACAATAAAATATTTTAAAATTAGAATATGACTCTTTAGAATAATAAAGAAAATCGATTTTTAAAATAACATTTAAAAAATTAAAAATAGGTTACTTTCTCATACAATACACCCCAGCCGCAGTGTGCCCTCCCTCAATTCCTCCGAACTCTATCTCCTTCTCCCCAACATCTACTCTCCCTTTGTTTTCGCTCAGAAAAGAGCAGGACTCCAAAAACGACAAAACAAGATACAATAGACAAGGTAAAGGCCCTCATATAGCTGCTGAGCAAAGCAACCCAATAGGAGGGAAAGAGTCCCAAAAGCATGCAAAAGAGTCAGTGACACACCTGATCCCATAGTTAGGAGTCCCACAAACATCATGCTTAGGCACATAATATCCATGCTGGGGACCTAGTCCAGACCATGCAGGCCCTGTGTTTAGGGAAAGAAACCATTAAGAGCAGTGGCCACCAATTAAATTATTTATTCTTTGGTGATAGCAGATTTGCTTAACAGGTCAAGGAGGGTTGATGGAAAAAGAAGCAGAGGTAAGGATGGAGACAAGGAATGAGACAGCAGTCCCGGAATTTGTGCTGGAGGGGTTCCTTGTGGCTCAGCACTTGGGCAAGGTCCTCTTCCTGGTGCACCTGCTGGTGTATCTGGCCTCAGTTACAGGAAACACCCTCATAATCGCCATCACCTGGACGGATCCTCACCTGCAGACCCCTATGTACTTCTTCCTCAGAAGTTTCTCCTTCTGTGAATGCTGTTTCATTTCCACGGTGATCCCAAAGCTGCTGTCAATCTTTCTTTTTGGAGACAGAACAATTCACTTCACTCCTTGTATCCTACAAGCTTTCTCTTTCTTATTTCTTGGGTCCACAATTTTCTTCCACATGGCTGTAATGTCCGTGGATCGCTACCTGGCCATTTGCAAGCCTCTGCACTACCCAGCCATCATGAACCCCCGGGTCTGTTTCCTTCTGGTTTTCTTCAGCTATGTGCTTGCCTTCATCCTAATAACTGGTGTGATTCTGAAGCTTTCCTGGTTGTCTTTCTGTGGCTCTAACGTCATCCCTCATTTCTTCTGTGACCTCGGCTCCTTAATTCATCTCTCCTGTTCAGACACCAAATCTCTTGAAAAAATGGCTTTTGGTGTCGCTTTGCTTGTCCTTTTCACGTCTGTCATTGCAGCTATATTTGCATACAGCCACATACTAATCTCAATCATGCATCTTCCGTCTGCCAAGGATCGACAGAAAGCCTTCTCCACCTGCTCATCCCACCTCATCGTCCTCTCTCTGATGTATGGCAGCTGTGTATTTATATATTTGAAACCAAAGCAAGTGAATGGGCATGAATCCAACAGAGAGGCTGCTCTTGTGAACACAGTGGTGACCCCCCTTCTGAACCCCATCATCTACACCCTGCGCAACAAACAGGTCCATCAGGCTCTGAGGGGTGCACTGTCCAGGATGAAATTACAGAAACAGTGTCAGCTGTCAGGAAGGTGAGTCTTCCTCATCTAACTAAAACTCCGGAACAGTGGAAACCCTCTCTATAATATCTGTATGGTGATCTAGTTTATGCCAATTTCACTAGATCCTTACCTGGCAATGGCACTTACAATTGGAAAAATAAAACTGTTCACTACCTTAGGCTGACAAATAGCTTCCTTTTCTACTCATTGACCTTATATTAATTCAACCCAGACAGCATTTATAGAGAACCCATAAATGGACCAATATAATAAATATTAACAGAACAATTGCCCCTGTCGTTTCTGTGAACCATGTGTCTGCAGGTTCAGCTAACACAGATGAAAAGTATTTGGATGCATGTACGAGACATGTATGCTTACACTACATTTATATCATGTAGGTAATATAAGTAATTTGTACATGAAGGTATATGAAGATTGCATAGATTTTGTGCAAATTTTGTCATTTAAAATATGGGTCTTAAACATCCATGGATTTTGTTATTCATGAGGTTTCTGGAAAAGGTCCTGAAAGGATGTTGACACATAAGAGTCACACAAAGCCATTAAACTAAAAATAAGTTGTCAGATTCAATATTTAATGTGTGATACATTCTTTTGCTTGAATTTTCTGATAATTAAGGACAAATAGGTAAATTTTTTTCTTTGCCACTTTGTTTACTGAAGCCAACATTTAAAATCTCAGAAACAAAATGGGTTTGAGATAAATGAACACAAAAAGCATTTATTTCTCTCTTTGGATCCATTTGTTTTAGAGACATGGTTTAGTATAACTCTGGGTGATTGATATGTACATTTTAAATTAATCATCATCCTGATGTACCACATATTTTTAATAATTGGCTTTAATGGGCTCTAGACAAAACAAAACAACAAACCCTTGTAGTATATAAATCTTTTTTCCTTAGAATTTAGATTGCAAATCCCTGTACAACCAGGTTGCTTGGAGATGATCCCATACCGGCTTCTGTCTTCTCATTTTAGATGTTTTCTGTGAATGTAGGTTTAAGTGTCTGTCAGTGATGTTTTGGGTTAAGTAGAATTCTGGCTGCCACTTGACATCACAAATTAATAGAACTCACAGTCGTAAAAGCTTAGTAGACATATATGTGTATGTACATATATGTATACACACATACACACATGTATACATAAATGAATTAACAACAAAATGCATTAAAATTGAACCAATTATGCTTCTGAGGTTCCCTGGAGAAGTGGCTGGTAGCAAAAGTGATTGAACTAGGGGGAAGTAGACTTTATTACCCATATGCATGGTGTGTATTTCATCTGTCTGTCTGTCTGTCTGTCTCTGTGTGTGTGTTATTTAAGCATACATGTCCTTTTGTAGGTATTTGAGAATTAATTATTTTAAGGCACAATTTGATTTAAAAAACTTTTAGACTTCAAAGACTGTTGAATTATAAAACCTCTTTATGTATGAGAAAACTTGATTATAAGATATCCTGAGAGTTATAGCTGCTAAGAGAGAAATTTGTCTGTGTCTTTTCTTTCTCTAAAAATATTTAGGTATTTTTGAACAAAAAACAACAGCAAGAAACTCTCAGCAGCGCTGACACTGTGCGCTGCTACTGAATGTGGGAAGTCCGATATACTTCTTACAACCCAGCTGGAAGAGTGAACATTGTCCTACAGACAAGACAGCCGTTCAAAGACCTCTCACTCCTGTGTTCATTTACTTAAAAGACTCTGTCTTCACAGGGGAGCTACCAGACATCTAAACTGAAGTCTCTCTGAGAAATGAAAGTCATAATGAATTACATACTTCTTTGTGATAGAAATGTCATTTCTATCATCACTTGGATGCCTTCTTGGTCTCACAGGAGCCGTGCTCACTTCTGACATAATTACTACTTAGGTCTCCATTTTAGTTATGTTTCATTTTAACAAATATACATGTGTGTATATATGTTATGTATATAATAATAAAAAGTATGTATATATGTATGTAATTATATAGCATGCAAACTTTGGAATTGGCTTTTATTTTCCACAATTACCTGGAAATTCACTTAAGATATTGTGTATATTAATGGTTCATTCCTTTTTATTGTTGAGTGTTGTTTCTTAGTGTGTATATATGTATGTGAGATACATGTATGAGATACATCACATACACATTTTACATTTTATAAAACAGTCTACCTCTTGAAGAACATATTACCTGTTTTTAAATTTCAGCTTTCACAAATTAAAGTTCTCTGAAGATTTGAGCATGTATTTATGTACAATGTTAGTTTAAAGATTTCTTTATTATTTATACAGTATTCTGCCTGCATTAGTTCCTACAGGCAAGAAGAGGGCACCAGATCTCATTATAGGTGGTTATGAGTCACCATGTGTTTGCTGGGAATTGATCTCAGGACCTTTGGAAGAACAGCCAGTGCTTTTAACCTCTGAGCCATCTCCCCAAACCCCAATGTTAGCTTTTATTTCTCTGCAATAAATGCCTCAATATGGAATTGCTCATTGTATTTTAGATATACATTGCATTTTTATGACAAATTGACAAGCGGTATTCCAAAGTAGTATACTAGTTTGCATTCTCCACAGCTATGAATGAATAACTTGGTTTCTTCTTTTGTATGCTTGCCAACTTTTGGCATTACTAATTTTCTTACCCTACTACCAGATATTAAGATTCTATTGGGATATAAAGTAAGTAAATTATAAAAATGAATTTATAAAAAAATAATTGTAATAAGGGTTTGCTGCCCTCCTGACGGTCAGTGTTGAAAGGGGAAGGGTCCTTGGGACTTCAGCTGCCCACATTCACTTCTGCCGCCATCCCGAGGTCCCAGTGCTCACAGGTATGAGATCCTGGGCCCTCTGACTCCAGCACACCCTTACACCTCCCTTCCATTTTTGGCCCAGACAGGTTGCTTTTCTCCTTTCCCAGCCCCTCCAATCCTCACAGCCATGGGCTTAACTCCATAACTGCAGCCCAAGACCAAACTATGTTCACCAGCTACATTTGCCTGGTGCCTTAGATTTCCTACTGCTGTGATGGAACACTGTGACTGACAGCAACTTGGCGAGGGAAGGTTCCTTTTCTTTGTCTTTTTTTTTTTCTGTTTAACTGAAGTTTCATTCTTAACTTCACACATAAGTATTTGTTTCTTATATTGAAAATAGATTTTTTTCTCATATAGTATATCCTGATGGGTTTTCCTTCCCTCTCTTTCTCCTAGTTTCTGCCTTCCTCTCCTCCCATCTGGATCCATCCCCTTTCTGTCTCTTATAGAAAAAAAAACAAAACAAAACAAAACAAAAACAAGCACCAGGTTGTGGTGGCACACACCTTTAATCTCAGCACTCAGGAGGTAGAGACAGGTGGATATCTGTGAGTTTGAGGCTAGCCTAGTCTATTAAGTGAGTTCTAGGACAGCCAGGATTCTTACACAGAGAAACCCTGTCTTGAAAAACAAACAAACAAACAAGAAAAACGAAAAGAAAACCAACAGGCTTCTATTCTAGGGAATAATAATAGACTAAAATAATTCAAAACATATACATAGAAATAGGAAAAAAACAAAGAAACAAACAAATGGAAAAGAGCTTTGCCCCCTCCAAAAAAAGGTACAAAAAAAACAAAACAAAACAAAACAAAAAACAAAACACCCAACAGGTATAGACACAGAGACCCACTCTTTCCAATACTCAGGAATCCCATAAAAATACAAAACCAAAAGATATATACATACAAAGGACCTCTACAGCAAGAAAAGAGAAAACTAAAAATTAAAAAATATAAAAGATAAAAGAAAAAGACTAGTAGTATTTGCTTTTATCCTGGGTCCCTGAGCTATCTAGTCTCAGGTTCTTGGTCGCCCAAGCAGTGTTGAGTATGGGCTCCATCTTGTAGAGTGGGCCTCAAGCCAAATCAAATCAGATATAGGTTGGTTACTACCACAAACTTTGTGCCACCATTTCACTAACATATCTTGCATGCAGGACACCCCTGTAGACAGAAGGGTGTGTAGGTGGGTTGGTGTTTATGCTTCTCTTTTGGTAGCATCAGAGTATCTTCCAGTTCCAAGAACTCCAACCAATAGTGGTGAAGGCTTTAGGTAGGCACCAGCTCCACGTCTCTGTGTTCACTGAGTTGTACAGGCCCTTAGCAATAAGGTCTTGCCGCTAGCTTATGGAATGTGAACCATGTCTAGCTTGACACAGTTCCAGCAAAGCTGAGCAGATTGCAGCAATCACTGTCATTCAATGTCTAACTTTTGGGTTTTGGCCTCTATGGGTTGCATCCTTGGTTACATTCTGCATTATGATTAATTGTATGTCTTTTCCTGAGAAAATTATGCCTGAGCCTTTTTTAGGAAAATCCTAAAATTAACTTTATCTGGTTGCTATTTGGAAGCTTTCCTTATACTCTGGAGATCATTAAGCACAGATAAGCACATAGCTAGAAGAGACCATTGCTCCAGGAATTATCTCAGGGTATCTGCTCCTGAACAAACAAAACAGTATAATTGGTTTGGAGTAAATAGAGACAATTGAAAAACTCTGACTGGCCAGAATATCCAGTGGGTGTGGCTGTGCCAGATATGATTGCATATGTGTGTGTGTGCCAGATGATTCTATGTGCACATGTATTTACATATATGAAGCTTCTACTGTGTTAGGTTTTCATGCTACCCCTAAAAGGGCCCTTAATCTTAGCTGTCTCCCTGTATTCCATCCATCATCCCTTTTCCCTCCTCTTCTTCACTTGATCCTTTTGTTCTGGTCCCCACCCCCAAATCAATCCATAACTCTCTATTCTAGTTCTCTTTCCTAGGGAGATCTGTCTGCCCCCTCTGGTCTTATACTAAACCTAAGCTCTGTGGCTCCATGTACCGTAGCTTGGTTGTCACAGACTTAACAGCTAATATCCACATATAAGTGAATGCATACAAGTGTTCTCTAGCGGGGTCTGGGTTACCACATCAAGATGACTTTTTTCCTAGTTCCGCCCTTTTACCTGCAAATTTCGTTTTTTTTTAATGGCTGAGTAAATATTTCATTGTGTAAATGTACAACACTTTCTTTATCTATTCATCTGTCAAGGGGCATTTAGATCCTTTCCAGTTTCTGGCTGTTATGAATAGGACAGCAATGAACATGGTTGAACAAGGGTCGCTGTGGCAGGATGACTGCTTTAGCTGGATCTTTAGGTGGATCGGTTCTCATCTTCCCGAGGAACCACCACACTGATTTTAACAGTGGCTGTACAAGCTCGCGGCTCCACCAGCAATGGGTGGGTGTTCCCTCTACTCCGCATTCTTGACAGCATGACCCGCTACCTGTTTTATTCATCGTAGGCATTCTAGTGGTCTTTGTTGAATGGTGTTTTATTCCTTGGTTTCTCCTCCCTCTCTGGTCTTCCATCTGGAGTGGCCTCTAGTGTAGCAAGGGGCTTCTACAGGAGTTGTGGGCCATGATATGGTCTTAACTGATGGGAGTTATTTTTCTGGTCCTGTGTATTTGATGCTCTAGATGCATCGTGTACCTTGATAGCCATCTCTTTGTTTAGATTTAGAAATTTTTCTTTTCTGATTTTGCTAAAAATATTTTCTGTGCCTTTGATCTGGGGTTTCTTCTCCTTTCTCTATGCCTATTATTCATAAATTTGGTCTTTTTATAGCATTTCAGATTTCCTAAATATTTGTGTCTAGGTTTTTTTTTTTTTAGATTTAATTTTTCTGAGCTAATCCCCTTCTCCACCATGTCTTTGAGATCTTAAAATTCTCTCTTCTGTCTTGTAATCTGTTGGTAACCTCTAACCTTTGTATTTGTCTTCCTGAGTTTTCCATTTCTAGGTTCTTTTAGTCTGGAATTGCTTTAGTGATTCCATTTCATTGTTAAATTATAGTTTTGTGTTCTGAAATGCTTTTGTCATTTCATTTAACAATTTGTGTTTTTATTAAGGCATTTGATTCTTTCTAAGGTCCTTGAGCTTATTCGTGATTGCTATTTTGAAGTCCTTGTCTTGTATTTCAGCTAAATTGCTTTATTCGTGGCCTATTAAAATAGGGTTGCTTGGTTCTAGAGAAAGCATAGTATCTTGGCTGTTAATGTTTTTGTGCTGAGATTACGCATCTGGAGTGTGGATGTTTCAAGCCTTTCTTGGTGTATATAGCTGGTCTTGCCTTTGTTGGATAGGTTTTCTATTCTTTGGTTGCCATTGCCTGCTCTGGATTCTCACCAAGTGTGGTGGCTGTTGAGTCCCTAGTAGAGAACAGTTCTGTGGGTGGTGGAGAGTCACAAATAAAGAGAGATAGGCTAGAAGGAATGGTTGAAAGGGACAGTGGTGAAAAAAGAGGAAAACTGAAATCCTGGGTCTGTACCAAGAGGCCAAGTCCTAGGGATAGAGGTAGGTTGGGAGGTGGGACTCATGAGGGTAAGAAGCAGCATGTCTAAGAACGTTCTAGAAGAAACATAGTCAAGGAGTGGAAGGAGGTTACAATGTAGTTTCTCTGGGTTCAGCCAGTGTTGATGACTGTGGGGTCTTTGGCAGAAAGCTGTTCTGTGGATTGGCTGGAAGTCACTTGGAATGGAGATGGGCTCTAAGGAAAGGCTAAAATGGGCAGTGTTGAAGAACTGGGGCATTCCTGCGTCCACAGCAACAGGCCGAGTTGCTCATGGATGGAGGTAGGCTGGGAGGAGGTTCAGCCTCTTTCTCACATAATCAGGTGCCTACAGCAGCTTGGCCAAGCAGTTTAGAACATATTTTCCCTTACAGTGTGGACTGGCCCTGGGGTTTCAAGGTCAGATAAAGTTATAGGAGAGTTCCAGCCAGGTAGCTATGAGAGTTTTGGCAATTCTTAAAGAAGAGTGGTTTGATCTCCCTGCTTTATGTGTTGTGTGGAGCGTCCTTTGTGAGGTGTAGGCTGAGAATTCTTGAGTTTCAAAAGGAGGGCGAAGTGTTGGGAGGAGATCATAGTCCCCAGAAAGCTGTCACATGGCTGCCAGGATGGATGAGGGCTTTGAGAGAATCACAGATAATCTACTTGTGTCTTAGTGTCACATGGGCATACTTCAGGGTTCCCCTCTGGGGAGAAGTCTGGAATCTAACAAATCCCAAGGGGGAGAAAAGAGTCTAGGGGGAGTTCATGTCCTTGGCAAACAGCCACAGAGTGACCAGAATTGACAAGGGCTGTGAGGGAGAGGACAAGTAGCTTACCTGTGTCTGTATGCTGGTGGGCCAGAGAGTCTCTGGAGGGGAGAGAAGGGGATGTGGTGAGTGTGAGAGTGAGGGAGACAGGGATAAGATGAGGTTAAAATCTTAGTAGAAAACCTTACCAACAGAAGAAATCATGTCAAGAACAGAGTAAAGGATTAAAGACAAGATAGAGAAATTGAAAAGGTTGATGAGAATTAAAAAAAAAATCAGACACAGAAAAAAAAAGGGGGAGACCATAAAGACCCTCTGTCCACATTATGAGGACAGAAGGAGGAGAACACCTACCATCAGCAAACACAGAGAGTATCACCAGGAAAATCAAGCTCTTTTATTATGTACAGTATTATTTTATTGAGGCATGCCTGGCCACATCTTGCATTCTTCATGGCTTTATCTTAATGGTCTGTTAAGTCTCCTTGGAGGACAGTGAGGTTTAACACTGGTGTTTCTTGTGGATTTTTACTTTGGATGGTCCATACGATGGGATGAGAGCACTGTGTTCACTCTTATTACCTCAGGACTTCTCTTCACTTTATATCCATCAGCATGTGCTCATTTTCATGGAGAGCCCGAACACTTAGTGCACATACATCATTTTGCAGTCTCATCTTGACTAATTGTTTCTTGGTTGATATATAACACTCTTCTTTATCTTTTTGACTCTGGCTTGAAGTTGACTTTATCAGCTACCAGAATACCCATTTCCATTCACCAGAAGGACTGTTTTCCATCCTCTGAATCTTGGTCTGTGTTTCTTTACTGATAGTTATGCCTTTTTAAAGACAAGTAATAGTTGGAGCGAGTTTTTAATCCACTCTGGCTGTCCTTTCTGTGTTGGTGAGCTGAGGCACTTTACATCGAAGGCTGTTATTCAGATGTACTCAACAATTTCTATATTTTTGCAGGTCATTTTGCTGGTTGATTGGATAGGTCAATGTACTTTCTCCACTATTCAGGCTTACAGTGTTTAACAAAATGGCTTCATTTCTAGGCTTCCTTTGTTTATCTTTTTCTCTCATGAAATACCCTTTCCTGTGTTCTTGTGACTGAGATTGCCTTTCTTCCTCTTTTCTGCACGGCATTACTTTAAATATCCTTTGTAATGCAGCTTCAAGGTCACAAACTGCTTTAATTTAGGCTTGGGCTTGACCCTAATTATCCTATCTCTCATATACAGCTTTTTTGGGTATAGCAATTGTTGTTGGTAGATACTTAGTTTCAGGTTGGAGATACAGATTCTATGTTTTTGATTTTTTTTTTAATTTCTGAAGAGAGAGCTGGTATTTTGCCTTCAAAAGGAAGCTGGCATTTTGCCCTCACAGCTGTTAATATTGTTTCTTTTGCATTGTATTTTTGGCATCTTGACTACATGGTACAGAATGTCTCTTCTCTGGTTATGTCTGTTTGGAGCTTTACGTGTGTTATGTTTGGGTGTCCATTTCTTTCTCTAATTTTGAAATGTTCTGCTATGCTTTTGGTGAACAGAGAGCAGGCATGCCTAGCCTTTCCATGTTATAACACCACGCTGCCATCTACAAGTTCATACTTAAGGACCACACAAAAATTAAAAAAAAATCACACACTGTTTTAAGTAAGTCCGTAATTTTGTGTTGGCCATATGTATATGTAGCCTGCTAGCCATAGGTTGGACACACCTGCATGCTTTTACTGTTCCTATCAGCACGTTCTCCTATCTGTTTATTTTTATGTTTAATGTCTCTATCAGGAACTAGCATTCTTAGATATTCTGGTCATGCTCTTTTTTTTATTTCTATCCTTAGTGATTCATGAATGTAAATTTTCATGAACCTTTACTCTCCTTGGTTATCCGTGATGCTTTCCAATGAGTTTATTTAATTTGCTGAGATTTTACTTTCAATACATCAATTTGGCTTTTCTTTTTAATATATCAGTATTCACGATGACTTTTTTTCATCGTGATTTTTTTTTTTATTCTTATCCAGATGGTTTTCCATTTTGGTGGCCTTTTCCTGTGTGTTCCTGACTTTCCGCCTTGGGTTCAATTCTTCTGAGCATTTGTATCTTCTTTCAGGCCCTGTCATTCTTAGCAGAAAACATGAAGTTGCCATAGAGTGTCTTGTCTGTCTCAGTACCTTTGAGTTCAGCAGGTTTGAAGTTATGATTTTGGAATGAGACCTGTTGCCTGCTTTCTCCTATCATGTAAATTTCCTTATTGTGACGCGCATAACTTGTGTATCTGGCTTTTTTTCTGGCTGATCAGCCAGCCCTTGGAGGCTCAATCCCTAGTACCCCTCAATGGGAGAAAACAAACGGTTGTATTAAAAACAGCATCAATCCATACAGGATATTGAAATACACTTAATATTATTAGAACCCACCAATATGTCACCAGAGACAATAAAACAGAAATGTAAATGCTACTGTAGAAGGAAGTTAAACAGTACTTTTGGTTAAGTGTAGAAACAGCGAGTGAGTGAAAATCATCCCCCATACTGAAAAGTTAAAAAGCGGGTGGATATAGAAATAACACATAAACAAAATTGGATGGGTATATAAGAGGAATAACAAATTTTAAGAAATTAGAAAATAATGCAGGAATCCTGCTAAATGTGTAGTTTTATTTAAAAGTGAGATTCACTGGGGAGAGAAAGAAAAACGAAAAGATGGGATATTGGAGAACTGTTGTGACCTCAAAGCTTGAAGACCTGTTTACAGGTGTGAGGAGGAGAGTCCTCAGAGGTGGAGGTTTGGCGCGCAGGGGTGCTTGTGAGTGTGTGTGTGTGTGTGTGTGTGTGCGCGCGCGCGCGCGCGCGCGCGGGTGGGTGGGTGTGGGTGCGTGTGCGCACGCGCACACGCGGTCCTGTGCCTGTGCCTTTGGTGCCCAACAGAACTATTTTCAAGCTTTACTTTTTTTGTGTATCAGAGACCTCTGCTGGCCACATTTAATTTTGCAGCCTGTGATCAGGAGGGAGTTTTCTCACAGATCTACCTATCCCTCCAGTGATGAGTGGTTCACTGGAGGAGTCTGGGGAGTGGGGGAGTCAAACTCAGCCCTGAGGTGATTGTCTTGTCTTTGTACTTGCTGGAAGGGTGCAGCTCTGACCACCAAGCGCATCGCGGAATTCCGGAGTTCTTGGGTTTTGGCCTCAGATCAGCGGCATCAAACTCCAGGATCTGTATCTGCGGATGAGATCTGTTTAGGTTCACTGAGGCTGGGGCTGTCTGGCTTTATGAATTTCCCAACCTACCTGAGTTTGCACCACTTTGTCTCAACATCTGACCCTCCAGAATGCAAGGGTTGATCTGTAAGCCTTTCGTCACCCAGAGGCAGTGTCTGGCCAAACTGAGGCCCCGTGACCTGTGACAGCTCCTTGGTCTCAGGCCCCCGATATAGCTCCGATATAGTTTAACTGGGTTTTCTCTCATGATGCTACTGCTCCCTGAACCACAGAGCAAAATAAAATGGGCTTTCCCTCTACCACTAACCTGCCTGCCAGAGCAATCCCATCTTACCAAAACCCACAAGCAGATTCAACTTTTACAAGCTTGTTCTGAGAGTCGATGGCCCATCTTATCATTTAGCTAACATTTGGAAGAACTTTCTGTTTCTTCTTCCCTCATCAGAAGGCTTTGATGAGGTCATGTTCCCCTTATTTATCTGCATCGCCATCTGCTTTCCTGGAGTCCTTTACTTCCTGTGTGTTTCCAATCCTCTCCCTCTATTTCTCTCTTTGCGATATAATTTTTTATTCCAACTTCCTGCCTCACTGACTCATACAGTGACAGTTTTAAGTATCTTACCCAGAGGTAAGACCCAGAGGTCCTTTATTTTTGATATATAGACATGTATGTATATAGGCACAATATTCTATTTTGATGCATATATGTATTGTGCCGACCAATCAAGAGTAGTTATTGTAACTATCTGTGGAACTCTGCTGGATGAAGTTGAAGTCTGACATTTCCAGATCGTCTCTAACTTGGTCAAAGATGGCGGTCTCCCTTTTCTCAGTGAGGTCCTCTCTCCACCTGATCTGTGAAGCCCAGATTTTATAAAGAATGTCACATAGGCCTCAGGGAAGATTCCAGGACCTTTGATTTCATCCCGTCTCATTTAAAAAGAGCTAACCAACCATGACACTCTTTGGAAAACACTTTCCACACCCCCACCTGGGATGGCCCTCGGGACATGGCTGTTGTCTGATATTCCGTCATATTGCTGCTGTCATTTGTTGGACCAGGGCTGCCTGATTCCACCAGGCCGAATGCCATGCCGGAAGCCCAGGCTTCCGGACAGAATGAGATCAAAGGTCTAGTGTCTCCTAGGGATGGCTAGAGTGCTTTAGGTTGGGGCTCATGGGCTAGGCTAGGGTGTGGAAAGAGTTTTCCACAGTGTTGTGCCTTTTAAAATAAGATTGCGGTGGCAGTGGAAACCCGGGCATTCCAAAGCCTATGGCGATACCAAGGTGTTATGCACCAGTGAACCGCAGAAGCTCACTGCAGCCGGCAGCACGTGGCTGGCTGAATGGCAGTCAAGCACTGGGTGCTCCAGAAACCTGAGGTGCTCGGGCAGGCTCCAGACAGCCTAGCTGGCAGCCAGGCCCCTAATGTTTTGTGTCAGATCTCCAGGCAGCCACGGTGGAAAACTGACGGTATCACGAAACCCACAACACCCAGCTCACAGCACCCAGAACATTTATTTCATGTGAAATTAGGGACTTATTTCTTGGACCGTGGGAGCGATTTCAAGGGTGAATGTGTTTGATTCGCTGGGGTTAGGCGGTCAGGGGGTCAGGGATACTTGAGTTACGTGTAGTGGTACAGTAACTCCTAAGAAAGAGAACATAGTACTTAATTATCCTATGCGTGGAGGAAGAACTAAGCCAAGACGCCAAGGCCCGCTGTTAGCATACGGTGGGTTGCTTTCAGGAATTCCCGGATGCTTGCTGAGGTTTTCGTTTGTGAGAACTTTATATGTGTGTGCAATGAAGTATTATCACACACACTCCTTGTTTTCCTCCTCCAACTTTCCCCATCCTCCCAACACGCCCCCTTTGGCTTCATGCCCTCCTGTTTCTCCTCCTCTCCCTCCTCCTCCTCATAATCTACTGAGTGTAATTAGTGTTATCTCCATGTGCATGTGTGTTGGGCCATACACAGGGTCATGGGGAACCTACCAGTGGGAGCACTTCCATGTTCTTCCTCCTCAGTAGCTATCAACTGCCAAGCCCTTCCTATAGTGGGTAGGGCCTGGGGAGTACCTCCCCCATTTTTTTTTTTTTTTGGCCAGGATTGTGGCTGCCTTGTGCAGATGACAACAGCTACTATGAGTTCATGACTGCAATAGCCATGTCATGTTCAGAGAACAGCACTTCATAGCATCCCTTCCCATCATCCTGCTCTTAAATTCTTTCAGCTGTCTCTGACAGTGTTCCCTGAACCTTGCTTGGGTCTGATACCGTGTCCCTGCAAATTATGCTTGTACTTTCTAATGCCATGAAAATTTCTATTCCATATTATGAGTTAGATCATGTGATGTTTCTGTTTCTGAATTATTTCACTTAGTGTGTTCTCCAGGTTCAAACCTATCCAAGTGATGACACTGCATTTTAAATGGCTGAATATAATTCCACTATGTGCAGCTACCACACTTTCTTTGTCGGTTCTTCATGTGGAGGTATATTGGTTGTGTACTTTGGCAATTGTTCGTAGTGATGGATGAAATATGAGAATGCAGGCATCTCAGCATACTGACTTCATTTTCTTTGGAAATATACCACACAGTATCATTCCTGGCCCACTTGGTAGTTTTGAGTCTGTGAGGACCAACCCCACCCTGTTTTCTATAATGTTTATAAAAATCCCCATATTCACCAATACTTGGTTGGAATTCCCTTTTCTCCACATCCTTGCTGGCATTTACGTTTTTTGATCATTCTAACTACTAAAGGAATGTGATTTCAATTGGCATTTATTTGATAATTAATTAGTAATATTGAGCAGTTTTTTTAATTTGATAAAGTTTTATTTTTCCAAACACACAGCTGATTAAACCTGCTCATGCATCTTCGCCGGCAGCTGGGGCATCTCTACCCTTTAATGTTTCTGGTATAAATTACTTGGGTTCTATGCTTTGACACCAGCTTGGTAAGTCCTTTACTAAGTAGCTCCTGAAGGGCTGCCCTGGCCAAGGAACCACGAATCTTCAGTCTCTAGAGACCATGGCTGGAGCAATAAGCTACAGTTGGGAATTTCCTGACATAATTTGTCGTGTGTGGCCTTGTCAAACAGGACTAGATTGTTGAGCTTGTCCAGAACTTTACCTTTGGACCACTTCTTTTTGGCTTTGCCACCGGACTTATTTACTGGGTCTTTGTCTCTTTTGGCTGACTTTCCAGCATCCTTCTTCTTGTTGTCCTTGGGAGGCACGGCGAAGCTCAGAGAGTGGCTGGGCAGGTTTTTTAAAGATTTGTTTGTTGGTCACGTCTTCTTTGGATACATTTTTAGGGCCACTCTTAAACTGGATTATATGGAAATGTCTTTGTGTTATTATATTTAAGTCCATTAGAGTATGTGTTGGTATATAGTAAGAAATAGGGAGTCTAGCTTCATTTTTCTCCACGCAGACACTGTTTGTCCTGTCATTATTTGTGAAACATACCATCCTGTATGTTCAAGGTTCATTTTTTTCAACTTTGTAAAACATTAATTCTCTGCTACTGGGTTAGTTTTATTTCTAGACTCTCTGTCTTATTCCACATGTCTAGAGGTAGGTTTCTGTGCCACCACCATGTTAATTTGGTTATTAGAGCTTTGTTGTACATTTGGAATCAGTTAATATGGTATATTCATCTTTTTTCTTGCTAAGAATTGCTCATAATTGCCTTGGACACCCAAAGTTCTAGGATTTATTTTATTTTTGTAGACAATGCCAGTACTATTTTTGATATGGATTACTTTAAGCCTGTAGAATGATCTGGGTAATATGAGTATTTTAGCAATGTTAATTCTTTTAATCCGTAAATATTTGATATCTTTTTATTTATGTGTGTTCTCTTCAATTTCTTCTCCTTTCTTTTCTTCTGTGTGGAATGTACAGTGTGTGCTCTGTACGTCTGTGTGCACGCATGTGAGTGTGGTGCTTGTATACATTCACATGCATACGGAGCCTGAGAAAGACATCCGTTGTCTTTATTCCTCTCTGTACTATTGCTTTAAGATGGGGTCTGTTACTGACCCTGAAGCTTACCGTTTTGGCTAGGCTGGCTGGCCAGTCAAACTGCAGGATCTGGTACCTCCAAACCCCCCACCCCGTACCGGTACACACACTGTGCTGAGATTACAGACCCTCACAGCCTCACTTAGTGAGTGCTGGCGGTTCAGCCTCAGGTCGCCATGCTTCAGGGGCAAGCGCTCTTACCCACTGAGTGGTATCCCAGCCCTCTTCAAGTTCTTCACCATCGTTCCAGTTTTCCACCTAAATGGTGTTTCAGCATCCACATTATGTTTATTACTAAATATTGGTTACTCCTTTTGAAGCCAAGGCAAGAAAGGGGATTCGCGGCTTCTGAAGTATGTTTTTTCCCCTTGTGATATTATCATCAAATTATGAATAATTATGTCTTTGACATTTGGTTAGCAATGGGTACTTGATTCAAAGGAGTTTCAGAAATTCTTCCATGGCTGCTGAGTAGAATATATTCTCTTTGGTTTTTGAATAGTGTATTCTGTAGTTCTATTTGAGGCATGATATCATTTAATTCTGATACATTCCCCCAGATAATCTATGGGAGAAAGTAGAATATTGAAACTATCTACTGTAACTGAGTTGGACTTTGTCTGTATCTTTAAGTTCTACAGTATGCTTTTTATGACATTGGGTATACCAGAGTTTGGTGCATATGTTTAGAATTGCAATGGTCTTTTGGATTAATTATTTCCTTGATTAGAATAAAGTGCCTCTTATCTCTTCTGTTTAGTTTTAGTTTAAAGTCTGTTTTATCAGATAGTAGGATATCTATAAATACTTGCTTCCAGGTTCCATTTTTCTTGCTGACAGTTTCAGGAGCCTATCATTCAGGCTAAGATAATTTTCTTGTAGATAAGCAGAAAGTTGGGTTTGTTTCTGTCTGCTGAGCTAATGTGTGTCTTTTGATGGGTGAGTTCAGGTTATTAACATTTAAGATTATTTAAGGGTATGTGATGGTTGCATTACTATTTGATTCTTGTTCATGTTCTTCGGAATTATAGCTTCATTTCTTTGCTTTGGGTGGTGTCTTGGCTATGCTTATCCTCCTCTTCAGTCTGAAGTGTTGCTTCCAATATTCTCTGGAGGGCTAGTTTGATGGACATGCATTAGTTCGGCCTGTTTGTATTATGGAAAGGCTTCCTTTCTCCTTCAACCATGGCAAATAGTTTTGTTGGATAAAGTAATCTAGATTGGCAGTCAGCCTTTTAAAACTTGGAGTGCATTGCTCCAGGCTCTTTGGCTTTCACAATTTACACTGAACATCCAGCTGCTATTCTGATGAGTTTTCTTTTTATGTGGCTTGGGGTCTTCTCTAGCATCTCTCAACATCTTCTTTTTGTTTTAGAGAGTTAGTGTTTTAATATACTATGCAGTGGGGAGTTTCTTTTCAGATGCTGTGCTATTTGCTGTTCTGTGTGCTTCTTGTCTTTGCATGGGTATGTCTTTTTTTTGGGGGGAAGGGATTTTTCTTATATGATCTTGTTGATAATCTGGTCTGTGTCATTGACTTGGGACTCGTCTTCATCCATGCCTAAAATTCAAAGATTTTGGTCTTTTGTGGTGTCTCACAGTTCTTGTGTGATCCTGTTGTGTTTAAAAAATTATCATATTCTTTTCTCGAGTTGTCCAATTCCTTCACTTTATTTCTCAGTCATTATATTTTATCATCTACTTAGCCTGTCTATCTCTAAGTCTTTCCCCAAGTTTATTTTTTAAAATTGGGCTGTTGAGTCTTTTAATTCCATGTTGATTTCATCTTGACTCTCCTTCAATATTTCTAACTCTTTAATGAGTTCAACTTTCAAATGAATGAGTTCATCTCATTCAAACGAGTAGTTATGATTTTTCTGAGTTTCACTTGGGCGTTTATTGTTCTCTGCAGTGTGACTGCACTGTTTTCTGAGTGTGTCTACTGTAAAGTCCTTGCTTTTTATGGCATTTATGATTTTTCTTTTAAACTCCATTTCCTGAGGTTCATCTTGGTAATTCTCATTGGAGAACATTCTTAGAGAGCTAGTGGGTTTGAGGTGGGACACATTGTCTTGTCCTTGTGTGTGTATGTGTGTGACGTGAACTTTCTTCATTGGACATGTGTCTGAGGTGAGGACCTATCCTGCTTCAGGTTGGGCAGGAGCCACGTGACTGGATTTAGGCCATGTGCAAGTACTTTAGGAGCTTCTGGATTGGGTCTAGGCCTTGCCAGCGTGGATGTGAGACATGGGTAGTCTAGGGTCAGGGGAGGTCAGCTGGTAGCACTGGTGTGTGAGCTGAATCTGGGCCTGAGATTGCGGAGATGTCAGGGCAGGCTTGGTTCAGAGGAGATTCACCAGGCGATGCAGTTGAATGGTTGGACAATCAGAGCTAGGTCTGGGAGTGTGAACATGGTGTGTGTGTGTGTGTGTGTGTGTGTGTGTGTTTAATTTTGAGGGGACACACAAGACAAAGCCAGCAAAGGAGCTGTGCTTCTGGAATTCGTGAGTTTGGGCTGTGCCTGTGAATTTGGAATGAAATAAGAACTTTGAATTATGATTTTCAGTGCTAATCATGAACCTAAGTGAATTTCACAAAGTTTTATTTGTGGTTGTGTCATGAATTACTTCAGCTAAAAGAAAAGAGCTGAGCATGGTGCCCCATTTCTGTTATCACTGGACTCAGGTGTCTAAAGCAAAAGCATAAGGAGTGAAAGACCAACCCCCCCCCCACATGGTGAGATCTTATTTCAAAACAAACACAATAAGAAATCATAATCTTTTCAGAAGTATTTTTTTTTCCTGAGGATAAGACAGGCCTATCATATCCTGGAAATTGGGACCAAAAAAGCATGGAAGGTTAAAGAATGATCAACAGAAACATTGGCTTTAAAGTAGGTTATCAACTTAGAAGACAGCTCTGTGGCTGAAAACAAAATTCTACAAAGAAAAAAAATCTCCAATTTAATTCAGAGCAGCTAAACACTTTCTATTCCACACCCTTGAATCTGAAGAAAATTTTACAAATGAGTATTAAATATAACCCCTCCCAGCCTACTTATGTATATTTTCCTTAGTACCAGGTTCAGACTAGAAATCAATCATATGTAAGCTCTGACAGACTGGCATTCGATTGCATAGTTTAGAACAGTAGAACTTGTGCACGTTTTTAGGACATGGTGTTTTAGAGAATGAATTGAGACTCCAAATAACACATTTCATTTTAGCATCGAAACGAGGCATTCATGAACAGGTGAGCCAAATCACAGGGAAAAAATGGAGAGGATACCCACTATGGCAAACATTTTACAAGATAAAGGATTCTGTTTCCTTCAACTAGTCATGGATGGAGTGAGGGCTAAGCATTGGTGAGTGCCACTGATATTTTCAAAGGTTCAATTCAAATAAAATCATTAATTGCTTTGATGACTTTGCTACCATTAGTAAACAGTTATTATTTCTGCTAAAGCCTGCTTATGCACAGAAGACAGAACAATTAAAATAATATAGTTCAAAATATTTTAGAAATTTCAAGCACATAGTTCTTATCACTTGGATGAAAAAGTTCAATAAATTTCACAATTAAAGTCTGTTGCCAGGCCAGGCAATGGTGGAGCACATCTTTAATCCCAGCATTTGGGAGGCAGATGCAGGCTGCTGATCTCTGAGTTCGAGACCAGCCTAGTTTACAGAGTGAGTCCCAGGACAGTCAGGGTTACACAGAGAAACCCTGTCTTGAAAAGCCAAAGCACACAGACAGAAAAACAAACAAACAAACAAACAAATAAAGAAAATCGACTGCCAGAAATATATGGAATGGAGAGTGAAATAGGTACACACAGTGCATTAAAATGACTTCATGAGGTGACAAAAGCCTGCATTTTATGGAGAGATTTGCATGGAAGGCTTGTGAACTCTGTGATTCTGAAATGATGAGGCCCTGGGCACTGATTAAAATGGAAAAAAACAAACAAACCAAGATTCTTGATGTTTTCCACTTCATGTGATGCTTTCCTATCTTGATATTTTTATTTTGCACAGAGTCTCCCTCAGAGCCTGATGGACCTGTTTGTTGCGCAGGGTATAGATAACGGGGTTCAGAAGAGGAGTCACGACTGTGTTCACAAGAGCAGCCTCCCTGTTGGACTCAAGCCTACTCATTTGCTTTGGTTTCACGTATATAAATACACAGCTGCCGTACATGAGAGAGAGGACGATGAGGTGGGATGAGCAGGTGGAGAAGGCCTTCTGTCTCTCGTGGGCCGATGGGAGGTGCACAATTGTGACTGCTATATTGCTGTATGCAATGGTGGTTATAATGAGGGATGAGAGAAGGATAGCCACAGCAAGGCCAAAGGTCAGAGCTTCAGCAGATCTGGTGTCAGAGCAGGAGAGCTGGAGCAGAGGGCCAAGGTCACAGAAGAAGTGTGGGATGACATGGGGCCCACAAAAGGATAACCGAGATATCTTCACTACTAACCAGGTGATAAGGGTGAAGGCCACAGCAAGGCAGACCGTGATCAGGAGGATGCAGGTCCTCGGGTTCATGATGGTGGGATAATGCAGAGGCTTGCAAATAGCCACACACCTGTCCACTGACATCACAGCTATGAGGAGAAAACCGAATGCCCCAATAAACACAAAGACAAAGGCTTGTACGAAACAGGCAACAAAAGAAATGGTTTGTTTCCCTAAAAGAAATATAGCCAACAACTTAGGAATAACAGCGCTGGTAAAACAACACTCAAAGAAGGAGAAGACACTGAGGAAAAAGTACATGGGGGTGTGCAGGCGGGCACTGGTGCGGACAATGGAGACAATGACTACATTGCCTGTGATGGAGGCCAGATATGCCAGCAGGTGCACCGAGAAGAGAAGCTTCCCCAGGTGCTGGGCAGCCGGAAATCCCTCCAGGGTAAACTCCTGGACAGTTGTCCCATTCCCCATGTCCACTGTCTTAACTTATGGCAAAGAGATCACAGAGAGGAGAGATGTTCCCACAGTGTACACAACCAGGTCGTTGACAGCCTGTTCAAGATGTGGTGAAGACACGACATGACAAAACACGTTACTCTCTTTACCTTTGACATAACCTGTGTGCTCTTAAATTTATAATAGCACAATTATTGGCATATTATTCTTTGGTCCAGCCCTCACCATCACCACTTACGCTACTCCACTGGCTACCTGAAGGTAGGCTTCCTCTCTGCCTCCACAGTATCATGAGTATTAGTCCTTGCCACCGCTGCTTCACCAGGAGGAGAGATCAAAACTTTCTGTCTCAGAGGTTGAATCATAGAGCAGAGATAGTAAAACTTGGATTTTAACTGGGACTTACGGGAATCCAAAATTCCTGCTGTTTCTCAATATTATGACAATGTGTTCTTAGTGTATTACATGATTGTATGTATTTATTGTTAGTGTAACTGTATGTGGGCTGGGGGCATCTATGTGGAGGTACGAAGAAAACTTGCAGGAGTCATTTTCTTCTTGCACCTTCTGTGTCCTGGAGATCAAATTCATGTTATCAGTCTTGGTGGCAAATTCCTGAACTATCTTTACAGGCAACAGTCTTTACAGGAGAAAATGTCCAACTGACGGTCTCTCAAACCTATGCAAGAGCTATGTTCTGTTGACCCTACTTTGTCATCCTTCAGGTAATAGTGATGACATAGGTGGACCCACAGACAGTATGGCTCTTAGGCTAGATCTGTTTCAGCACAACCACCAAACAGAAGGACACCAAGACGACCGTGTACTAGGGACCTCAGTGTTACAGGGTAAATCCAAGACTTAAGCTTGTTCTTCCGGGCTCCGCCCTAGAATAAGATGCTGTTGGCAGTCTTTGGAAGCATAAACCGACTGGGAAGAATGTTCCAGACACATGACACTATCCCCTTCACTAACAGCACTGCTCCCCAACTCTATCATTCTCTCCTCCATCTCATCCAAGCGCCAAGTTGCTGGCACTTGGGTGTGATATATGTCTGCCCCACACTGTCTTGGCCAAGGTCTGAGTTCACCGCGTACCTCATTTTCTCTCACGCTTCAGGACCTACGGAATGTTCTGTCATGCTGCTCACCTCCAAGGTGTACACCTGACCTTTCCACTGCATAGCTTCCTCCTCTGTAATCCCATATGACTGAGCACAACATTGTTTGTGTCGGGTTATAACAAGAACGAAAATCTCTGGAAACACAGGTTTAATAGGTCTTTGATGATTTCCCCGCTAGTGAATTTGGTCACTAGCATGATGTCCCCAGGCAGGGAACACGGTGCTCTCAGAGCTTGTTATGAGTAGAAGGTACAGAAAAGAAATGTAATGCACAGCTGGGCTCCCTAGAGACATCTAATAGGTCACTTTTGAGAACAAGAGTTATTGGTAGAACACCATGTTTCCTGTGTAGGGTAACTGATAGTACTGCTGAGAATTTTTACTTTAATTTCCTAAGGCTTTCTTGGATCTCAACTTGGAAAGTTCCTCTTTATTAGAGGTCAAAGTCCAGGATTACATTTTTTTTTTACAAGGTGTGTGCATACTGAGACCAGAGAAATATAGCCAAGTGCAAACACGTGATCATAATGAACTGGCCCTGGCCTCTTGTTCTTGTTCTTGTCAGACTTATGGAGATGGTATAGAAGGAAGACATGCAGGAGAGAGTGGATTTTACCTTTGTCTGTCCACCTATGTATGTCATAGTTATTTTCGTCTTATTTTATCCTGATCAGCAAACAATTATAGTGGACATTAACAAATATTTCAATACATGCATATATGGGCACCAGCTGCTGGTGTTTTCATCAGCAGAGTATTTTCTTTGCTGGCTTAGCTTCCTTAATGAGGGAAATGCAATTTCTATCTTTCTTAGAGATAAAGGGAAGACCAGGGTTCTCCTGGCATCTCAAGCCTACCTGATCCTTTGCTATTTATATATATAATGTATATGATATATGTAGTAAAATATCATGTTGTATTCTTTAAATGCATATAATTATTATCTCAAATTAATATATGTATATACAATATATAATATATTTAAATATTCATCAAATCAGTGTATACACACACACAATTTGGTCTGTATTGTTGTCTATGTTAGGGTTTCACTCCTGTGAAGAGACACCATGACATTGACAACTCTTACAAAGAAAAACATTTCATTGGGGCTGGCTTACAGTTTCAGAGGTTTAGTCCATTATCATCACGGCAGGAAGCATGGCAGTCCACAGGTAGTCATGGTGCTGAAGCTGAGAGTTTCACATCTTGATCTGCAGGCAGCAGCAGTAGACTGTGCCTCACTGGGTGTAGCTTGTGCATACATGACCCCAAAGCCCGCCTCCACAGTGACACAGTTCCTCCAA
This sequence comes from Pachyuromys duprasi, assembly GCA_028658305.1. Taxonomy (NCBI): domain Eukaryota; kingdom Metazoa; phylum Chordata; class Mammalia; order Rodentia; family Muridae; genus Pachyuromys; species Pachyuromys duprasi. The sequence continues at coordinate 26,147,720 of CM053761.1, read as the reverse complement.
CAAGGCCACGCCTCTTAACGGTGCCACTGCTTTTGGCCAAGCATTCAAACATGAGCCTATGGGAATCATACCTCTTCAAACAGCCACAATTGTGCATGTGTGTATATGCACACATGCCTATGTATATGTCTGGATGTACATATATACTATATATATTATATATTGATTTGACACATAATGATTATATGCATTTACAGAGTACAAGGTGATATTTTAGGATATCCACACAGCATTGCAATGGTCAGGTCACAGTAACTGGCATATGTCTTACCCTGTTTTCTTGTGCCCAGAATATTCTAAATCTTGTTGGCTGTTTTGTAATCCTCAGTGAATTGTTTTCAACCATAGTTACCCTTCTGTCCAGTCAAACATTAGGAAACCTCTGTCTAACTGCTTTTCTGGACTCATTAATCACCTTTGACTTGCCCCAGCCTTCCAAGTACTGTTTTTTGTTACTAGGTCCCTTAACTCTGTGAAAGCAATGTAACAAAGTGCTTCCCCATACTAGGGAAACATGGGTTTTCATCTCTCTCTGCCTGTCTTATTTCACTTGACATAATCTCTAGGTTTATTCAGGCTACTGAACATACCATAATTTCATCTTAGTGGCCGATCACTGAATGCATCTGTAATAAGTGAATCCGCTTATAATGAACAGATGTAGGTAGACATTGCTGGAAAACATGCCAGCCAGAGAAGAGAGAAGCTTGCAACACTGGATCTTGGGCCTGCTCCTCTTTGGCTATCTCAGGTAGCTGCTGGAAAGTGGTCTTTACTTTTGCAGCTTGTGGCTTTGCGGTGAAAACCAGGGACCACACATTTTCATTACAAAATGGTGAAAATTCAAGCTGGAACTGAGCTGGAAGCAACCTTTCTACTAGCTAGCTTCTGCAGTTTCAAAAGACACTAGACTCTCAATTAGGAAGAAAGAACAACTACAGTTTTACCGAGCTATGAACCCAATGAGCTGTAGTGCTAACCTACCAAACCACATGTACTCACTGGTGGCATGAGCATATTGTGATAGTCACCAGCTACCAATTGGATTAAAGGCCTACTCTACAGGAGGGAATTTATGCCTGGCACTCTAAACCTAGTTAAAAAAAAATCCTTGACTAAGAGGTGAAGTGGACATTTCTGGTTTCTTTGAAGACTCAGTTGAGTAATGTGATGTTTTGCTGGAGGCTGTCTCGTGAGAGGGCACATGACATTGTGCTTTGAGCTCTCCTGTGTGAGGGGTGTAACTGTGATGAGCTGAGAACATCTGTGGGTGGACTTGGAGGAGAGGAGACATATAGAAGTCAACACAGAGTGAGACATCAGTGTTTGGATCAGCATTGCTGCGCTGATCTTTGTGCATTGACACTTGACTTTGAAGAGAGCAACATTCCAGAGAACTTCTTGGGGCAATCCAAGTGAGGCTTGAGGCTTTTGCTGACTTGTCCAGATCTTCTGAATTGTGATGATTCATGTTGGTGCTTGGTGTTGACCTTTGGACTGAACTGCTAGTATCCTGACAACTGAGTCTGGTAAGTCCCCTAAAGACCCATTGACCCTAATCAGCAGGAAGTAGATACTTTTATCTACAGCCCTTAACCCTACTAATCTCCTACCTAAGGTCAGGTGTTGGAAGGGAGGTAAAGGTGTTTAAGAATCCTAAATAAAGTAGGTTAGGTGAAAAATCTAAGCCTAAAAAGGGGTCTTATGACTGAGGAAGGAACTTACTATTGTGTAGCTAAATTAACATAGCCCCCAAATGCTTTCTAAATACCTATGTTTATTCTCACAGACAAACACTACACCTGACTTACAGAGCTTTTCATTTTTTCAGTGCTAGGTTGTGAGGTGACTTCTCAGAGATGTTATATTTGAACTGTTATGCCAGGTTCATGGGACCATCAGAGACCACCAGAAGACTACTCAATGCAATAGCAAGAAAGCTTTATTATGAGAGCGATCAGACTCGGGACCCAAATCTCACTGAAGCAGCAGTAGAGAAGTGGGACTTCGAGCTCTGAGTGAACAGGATTTTTAAAGGGAAAGTCTGTGAGCAGGGGGTTTCCATGACAGCAAGCAGGGGGGCATATGCTTCTATGACAGCAACCGAGGGGGGGCATATGCCTTGACATTTCAGGATTAGGTAAAAGTTAGAGGGGTGAGGTGACCTTCTTTGAATCGCAATTACCTAAGGCATATGCCTCTCTGAGGGACAATTGCTATTCTAAACTATATCTGAAACATTGGGGAGAATTTTCCCACCCAATTCTCAACCGATTCCCATTGATTATTGCCAGGGAGTTTGTCTCTATTTTCTATGAAACATTTATTCTGTTATATTTCCTGGAGGCTTTTGCTAGGAGGGTTAACTTTGTTTTCTGCCGGGTGCACATTCTGTGATATTTCCTGGTGCCTGAATTCAGTTCTCAGTCAAGATCTTTATTTCAAAATGGAGTTATATTCAGGCTAACTTAAACTCTTCAGAACCTGCCATCATCAGCCCTATTTTACAAAGTCAAGGCAAATATCAAGTAATATTTTGTCTTTCTGAGTCTGGCTTAATTTATTCCGGGATCTTCAGTGGTGACCCTTTTCTATAAATAACATAAGTTATTCTTCTGCATGCTTGAGTAAAATTCCATTGTGGCTGGGTGTGGTGGTGCACACCTTTAATCCCAGCACTCAGGAGGCAGAGGCAGGCAGATCTCTGTTAGTTCAAGGACAGCCAGGGCTGCAATACAGAGAAACCCTATCTAAAAAAGAAACCAGACCATCCCCCCCCCCTCCAAAAGAATCCATTGTATCTGTGCACCTCATTTTGTTTATCCATTCCTGTATCGATGGACATATACATTGGTTCCCTAACAGCTATTGTTACACCTCAACAATACGGCTTCCTAATTAAGACCTGACCAATAACAATATCAGTAGTCATGCTAACGCAGAAGGGGAAGGTCTCACAGGGTCCCACACCTAGACAACACTAACCTGACCTAGTAGGTCATATACGAAACTATGCATATATATATGTGTGTGTATAACAAGAATAATAAAAAGCCATGAATTTGAAAAGGACTAAGAGAAAACAGGGAATTTTGGAAGTGGGGTAATATGAGAAGGATTGGAAGGAGAAAAAGGGAGAAGTAATGGAATTATAGTTCAATTAAAATGTTAATAAAATAAAAAAGAAAAATTAATGAAAAGGTATTCTACCATATTTTCTTTTGAGTAATAAATTGTTAAACACCTATTTTAAATCTATTAAACATCTGGATTTGTTTTATTTCCTTATTTCATTTTTACATGATGTCAAATCAGGATCATACCTAAGAGTATCATTCAATTCAGTACCATTATTGACAGGACTATCATTTCCTTATCAGCTGTTTTATGGTAATTGTTTGCAAAGTATAAATTTTTTTGTTCTTTTGCTTTCAATCTCTGTGGCTTCTTATACTCTTAATGGCGACTCCTGAAGGATAACGTATATTCTTGCCTTATTATATAGTTGAAAATAAATATTTATGACTCTCCTAACATGTGCAAACTACTCATCCTGTTTAGGTATTCCTTAATTTACCCTTGTAACATAATTAAAGTTTCCACGCAAAGGTTTCTGTGCATATTTTTCAGAAATATGAGGTATTTGATGTATATTGATGTTATAGATTATATTGTGAATTCTTTTCAGAACTGGTCGTCAAGCAGAGACAAATGTTAGAAAAGCTGATGGTATAATAAGTCCAAGCACATCTTCCCGTAAGTTCTGCAAATTGCTCGAATTAACTTGAAACCTCTAGAGCTCTGTGTTGAAAGAAATCAATGTGTGATAATAATGTATCAATGCATATTACACATACATAGCCAATGGCAACTTAGTCTTCATGTGGGTTCCCTAGTAAGGGGAGCAGGTGCTCTCTCTGACATGGACTCTGTTGCCTGTTTTTTGATCACTACTCCCTGGGGGTACTGCCTTGTCCAGTCTTGGAGGAAGAGGCTATACTTGGTCCTGAGGAGACTTAATGTGCTGGGATGGGTTGGTGGTGGTGGAGCTCCCCTTTTCTGAGGAGTAGAGAGGAAATGGGGTAAGAGGGAGGGAGGGTAGGACCGGGAGGAGAAGAGGGAAGGTGCTGCGATCAGGATATAAAATGAAAAACAACAACAACAAAACCCCAGAAAGTTTACAAACTCATGGATCAGAGCAACTCACCAGTGAATGAAAAACGGGTCAAAACAGAAATCAAGAAAAAAAAAATTAAAGACTTTCTAGAATTGAAAGGAAGTGAATACACAACATACCTGAACTGGTATTACACAATGAACAAAAAGAAGAAATCACGTTCAATGGGAGTAGATGGCAAGAAATAAGCAAACTCAAATGAAATTAATAAAACAGAAGTAAAAAAAAAAACAATATAAAGAATCAATGATTCTGTTGCTCTCCTTGTGGAGCTCCTGTTCTCTCCAGGTCTTATTAATTCCCCCTTCTTTCATATGATTCCCTGCACTCTGCCCAGAGTTTGGTTATGAGTCTCAGCATCTGCTCTGATACACTGCTGGGTCGAGTCTTTCAGAGGCCCTCTCTGGTAGGCTCCTGTGCTGTTTCTTGCTTTCTTCTTCCAATGCCCATCCCGTTTGTCTTTCTAAGTGAGGATTGATCATCTTACCCAGGATCCTCCTTCTTGTTTAGCTTCTTTATGTGTACAGATTTTAGTATGTTTATCCTATATTATATGTCTAATATCCACTTATAAGTGAGTATATACCATTTGTGCGTTTCTGCTTCTGGGAAACCTCACTCAGGATGATCTTTTCTAGATTCCACCATTTGCCTAAAAATTTCATGATTTCCTTGTTTTTAATTGCTGGCAGCAACAAAACCAAAATATCTGGGCACAGGGATCTTTTCTGAGACTGATACTCCAACCAAGGACCAAGGTCCATTCATGGAAAAAACCTAGAACCCCTGCTGAGATGTAGAACATCACAGGCTCAGTATCTAACTGGGTTCCATAGTAAAGGGAACAGGGACTGCCTCTGACATGAACTCAGTGGCTGGCTCTTTGACTGTCCCCCACTTGAGGAAGGAGCAGCTTGCAAGACCACAGAGGAGGACATTGCAGCCAGTCCTGATGAGACCTGATAAGCTAGAGTCAGATGGAAGGGGAGGAGAACCTCCCCATCAGTGGACTTGGAGAGAGGTATTGGAGGAGATGAGAGAGGGAGGGTGGGATTGGGAGGGAATGAGGGAGAGGGTTACAAAGCGAATGAAATGTAATTAATGTGAAAAATAAAAAATTAATAAATTAAAAAATAATCAATGAAACAAAGAGTTGGTTCTTTGAGATTCTAACAAACTTTGACAGTCTTTGAAATAAGATTGACAATCTGTTAACTGAATAACCAAAAGGCAGAAGGAGAAGATCCAAATTAACAAAATTACAGATGAAATATATCATTCAAACACAAAAAATATACCTTCTTTTCTGTACTTCATGGAACGTTCTCCAAAGCTGACCACATACTCAGGCACAGAGCAAAAACAACAGACTCTGAGAAAATCTAAAGAACCTTAAGGGCATACTTCACAAACCTGTCCTCCCACCAAATTGGAAAATCTAAAAGAAATGGATAATTTTCTCTATAGGCAATTTAAACAGACCTATATCCCCTAGTAAATAAAAGCACTAATCAAAAGACTACACATAAAAAAGAGCAGAGGTCCAGATGTTGTAGCACTGAATTTTAACAGCCATTCAAAGAAGAATTAACACCAACACTCCTCAAATTATTCCATAAAAAAGAAACACAAGGAATATTGACCAATTTGTTTTGTGGGCCCACAGTTATCCTGATACCCAAACTATATAAAGACCTAACAAAGAAAAAGAATCACAGACCAAATTCCCTTATGAACATAGATGCAAAAATTCTCAACAAAATACTTGCAAGCCAAATCCAAAAACACATCAAAAAGATTATCTACCATGATCAAGTAGGCTTTATTGCAGAGATGCAGAAAGGGATCAACATACATAAATCAATACATATAACATACCGTATAAAAACTGAAAGACAAAAACCACATGATCATCTTATTAGATGAAAAAAGAAAAAAAGAAATGAAAAAAATCCAATACCCTTGCATGATAAAGTCTGGAGAGATTAGGGACACATAATAAAGGCAGTTTACAGCAAGTCCATAGCCAACATCAGGTTAAATGGAGAGAAACTCAAAGTAATTCCACTAAAATCATGAACAAGACAAGGCTGTACAATCTTTACCTGTATATTTATTATAGTTCTTGGAGTTGTAGCTAGAGAAATAAGACAGCTGAATGTGATCAAGGGAATACAAATTGGAAAGGAAGAAGCGAAAGTGTCTATATTTGCAGATGATACAATAGTATATATATATTAGTGACTAAAATTCCACCAGGAAAGGCCTACAGCTGATAAACACTTTCAGCAAAGTGCATGAATACAAAAATAATTTACAGAACTAGTAGGCTTCCTATATACAAATGGCAAGCAGATTGAGAAAGAGTCAGGGAACCGCACTTTTCAAAATAGACTCAAAAAATATGAAAATATCTTGGAGTAACTCCAACAAAGCAAGTGAAAGACTTTTTTGATACAATTTTATGATACTGAGGAAAGAAATTAAAGAAAGTAGCAGAAGCTGGAAAATTTTCCTAAGCTCATTGATCAGTAGGATTAATACAGTAAAAATGGCCATCCTAAAAAAAAATCAATATACAGATTCAATGCAACCCCATCCAAATTCAACACAGTTCTTAACAGATCTTGAAAGAATAATGTTTAGCTTTACTTGGACACACACATACATCATAGTTGTTAAAACAATCCTTAGTAATAAAAGAATTTGCTGGAGGTATCATCATCCTCACACTCAAATCATACCACAGAGCTATAGTAATAAAAGCAGCAAAGTATTTCCCTAAAAACAGACATGTTGATTAGTGGAACTGACTTGAAAATGCAGACATAAATCACACACCTATGGGCACCTGACTTTTTATAAAGAAGACAGAAATACAAACCGGAAAAAGACAGCATGTTCAACAAACGGTCCTGGTCAAACTGGTTGTCTGCATGTAGAAGAATACAAATAGACCCATACTTATCACCCTGCACAAAACTCAACACCAAGCGGATCAAAGACCTTAGCATAAAACCAGATACACTGAAATTGATAGAAGAGAAGGTGGGGAATAGCCTTGAACTTGTTGGCACAGGGGAAGGCTTTCTGAACCGAACACCAATAGCACAGGCTTATAATATAAACAACAAATGGGACCTTGTGGAACTGAAAGCTTCTGTATAGCAAAGGACATAGTCATTTGGACAAATCAAAACCCTACAGTATGGAAAAAGGTGTTTTTTTTTTTTTTTTACCAACTACACATTGTTTCAGGATATTTGATTCCATTGTGATCCCCAAGATTATGAAATGTAAAGACCTGTCTTTTGCTTGGTGTGGTTCAGCCCTAACACCTTTAATCCAAGAACTTTCTGTTTATTGTAAACATATGATTATGGTGTGACTAAGCCCTAACACACTTTTAATCCTAGAGCTTTCTGTACACAGGATTTAATAAAGTTAAAGAGGTGGAGCAAGTAACCAGCTGACAGGGATCAACAGAAAGGAGGGGCTTTGAGAGATGAGTATTAAGATAGTGTGGAGAAGTGTGCTTTACCTCTCTAGCTCTTGGGCTTTTAGCTCTTTGGCTTTTTCCTCCTGGACCGCTGGATGAGCTAGCAGGCCTTTTCCTCCTGAGCCATCAGCTGAGCTAGCAAGCTTTTAGCTTTGGGCTTTTGGCCTTTTCCTTCTGGGATGTAAGCTGAGTAGGAAGATCAGTTGGGTGCTTTCTCTGCCTCTCTTAGCTAGAAGGTTTTCACCCCAGCATCTGGGTCCTGAGTCTTAATTGGTAAAATAGAATGGTTATGATTTTCATTTTTTATAACAACAACACATCTTATAGAGGGCTAATATCCAAAATATATAAAGAACTTAAAAAAAAAACCTGGACAGCAAGAAAACAAATAACCCAATTAAAAATGGAGCACACAGAGTTCTCAGTAGAGGAAACTTAACTGGCTGGGAAACATAGAATTTTTCAGCATCTCAGTCATCAGGGAAATACAAATCAAAAGTACTTTGAGATTTCATCTTATGCATGATAGGATGGCTAAGAACAATAAAACAAGTGGCAACTCATGCTGGCGAGGATGTAGAGTAAGAGGAATAAACATCCACTACTGGTGGAAGTGCAAACTTGTACAGCCACACTTGGAAATCACTGTGGATGTTCCTCAGGAAGATGGGAATTGATCTACCTCAAGATCCAGTTAAACCACTGGATATACCTTGGCATATATCCAAAGGATGTTTTATCCTGCCGCAGAGACACTTGTTCAACCACGTTCATTGCTGCCTTATTCATAGTGGTCAGAAGCTGGAAGCAACCTGGATGTTCCTCAACAGATGAATGGATAAAGAAAAATGTGGCACATCTACACAATGTAATATTATCAAGCCATTAAAAATGGTATAATGAAATTTTCAGGTAAATGGGTGGAACTAGAAAAGAAAAATCATCCTAACTGAGGTAGCCCAGACCCAGAAAGACAAATGTATATATTTGTTTATATGTGGATGTTAATTATGAAGTCAATTATAAGCAAGTTACAATTCCATAGAGCCACAGAGGATAGATATAGAGTAAGGGTCTAGGGGGACAGATAGCTCTCCCTGGGAAAGGGAAATAAAATAGTTATGGATGGGCTGGCAGGGGGCTGGAAAGGGGAGATCAGCTGAGGAGGGGGAGTGAAGAGATGAATGAGAGGAGGGAAGGATGGTACTCCACACCACTGAAGGAGAAACATAAACACCAAGCCAGCTAAAAACCCTTTGCTGTATATTGGTGTCCTGCCTGCAAGATACTATTCTGCAATGATGGCATGAAACTTATGAGAGTAGCCAACTAATATCTGATATGACTTAAGACCCACTCCATGAGATGTAAGCTATACCCAACACTGTTTGGGTGATCAAGAATCTGAGACTAAAAAGAAAAAAAAAAGAATCTGAGACTAGACAGCTCATGGACCTAGGATAAACCCAAACACTACAATTCTACTAAAAGAATGTGGCGATGAAATGACTACTAATGGCATTCTGCTGTACTCATAGATCAGTGCTTTGTCCAGCCATCATTTGAGAAGCTTCCTCCTGTAGAAGATGGGAACAAATACAGAAACTCACAGTCATACAATATATAGAGCATGAGAAACCTCAGAACACTCAGTCCTAAATGGGATGTCTCTATTAAGTCCCTCCCCTCAAGGCTCAGGGAACCTTTGGAAGAGGAGGCAGAACGGGTGTAAAAGCCAAAGAGGATGGAGGGCAACAAGGCCTCTAAATCAACATTGATATACATGTGAACCCAGAGACTGAGGCAGCGTGCACAGGGCCCACATGGGTCTGCATCAAGGGCTCTGAACTGAAAAGGTGGACACATGCCCCCATCTCTAGCCCAGAAACTATCTCCAATTGATAATCACTTGAAAGTGAAAATTAAGTTTTCTTCATGAGAGAAACATCGTGGAAACAAAGTACCCTTAAGGGTAAGTCTCATGCCCAGTAGTAAATGGCCAATAGAAAAAAGGACTGAACAGAATCTTCGGAGATTCCTTGTATCACAATGTCATGTCAGGGGAACTTTTTCAATTCATATAATTTCTCAACCCTACAGATCCTCTGCATATATGTTATGTCTCCTGGTGTTGTGTTTTTATCAGATGTCTGAGTGTGAAAATGATAAGTCCTCTGCATCTATATTTCTTTCCTTCACCTCTTCTTGGGATAGTTCCTTCTGCTGGTTCTGTCCTGTTCTGATATTTTTGTTTCCGTTTATTTTATTATTTTATATTTTATTATTTTCCCCTAGAAGATGGCTTGTTTTCTAATGAGAGCCAGAAAGGAAGAAGATCTAGATAGGAGGGAAAGTTGGGAGGAACTGGGAAGTGTAGATGGAGAAGAGACCACAGTCAGGATATAGTATATGAGAAAATTTATTTTTAATAAAAAGAAATAAAATCTTTAAAAGGTGAAAGAAAAAAAGGTCAACAGCCTAGAGACCCATAAGAAATAAGAAAACTGAAATGGTAATAAAAAAGCCTTCTGGCCTGTCTCCAAACTAGAGGCTCTGGAATGCAATGTTTTGAATGTTTTACCCATCCAAATCTGGCACAGCCTTCCTCGTGGTATATATCCAGTTGAGTCCGCTTGATTCTTCTCTCCATGCCCCTTCTCAACTCCCCATATCTTGACTGCATCACACATCCAGTGTCCTGGTAGTCTAGCCATCCCTGATTGCAGGGCCCCAAACTCCAGGCTCTAGACAGGACAAAGTCTACCCATCTACAACCTGCAGTGTCCTCAGGTGCCATATTCCAATCCCTCTGACTAGCTAGATCCTGTACATCTTGAGACAGAATCCAGTTGGGTGAGTTCACCTGATCCTTCTCTCCATGAACACTCCTCAACTCCCAGATGTAGATTTCACCTCAGAAATATGACCTTAAAGCCATTCCAGCCAGCTCAGCTCACCAGACTTGATTCTACCTAGGTCATATCCAGCTTTATGTCCGACCTGGTCTACACATCCTGTGTTTTGCACTAACTAGCTTTGTTCATATAAGACACAGAACTAATAAAAAGAAGTCCACATGCTCAGATCTCATCACAATAAATACAAATATGAAAAATCAAGGGTGTATCTCCCTACCAAAATCCACCAATCCTATAGACATGCTCTCCAGTGAGAATTACCTAGAACTCCAGGACACAGGATTTAGAATACTCATAAACTCACCAAAAATTCAATGAATTTAAAGAAGAAAGACACAAAGACATAATTCAATGAACCTAGAAAGAATTAACTGAAAGAGACTAAATGCCTGAGTGATGCCCAAGAAAGCACAAACACAAGGCTGATAGAAATGATGAAGATAATCCAGAATCGGAAGGCAGAATTCAATAAAGAGATGAAAACATTGAAGAGAATTAGAGCTAAAATGAAGATGGAATTGAAAAACCCAACAATCTAGCTAAAAGACTCAATGGAAAGCCTTACAAGAATAATGAATCAAAAAGAAGATAGGCTCACAAGACATGCAGATGAAGCAGAGGATTTAGACCAAGTAAGCAAAGAATATGAGAAAACTGAAAAAGCCAAGAAAGGAACATTGAAGAAATGTAGAGTACCCTCAAAACCTGAATCTTCAAACTGTAGTCATAGATAAAGAAGAACAATTCCAGGTTAATGGAATAGACCAGATCTTCAACAAGAACATAGATAAAAATATCCCCAAACTAGGAAAAAGCCATAAATACACAAATATAGAAAGCATAGAGAACACCAACTAGACAAGAGCAGAAAACAAACAAGCAAACAACTCCCCACTAAGTATACTCCACAAAGAAAGAATATAGGAAGCTGCAAGAGAGAAAACACAAGTCACATATAAAAGAAAATCCATCAAAATAGCAGTTGATCTCAGGGGAAACTTTGAGAGCTATGTGATGTTTTTCATGGCAGTGATGCATTTCAAGTCCTAAAAGACCCAGATGATCAACCTATACTAAGGTACTCAGCAAAATTTTCTGCGATAGTTGAAGGAGAAGGGGAAATTTTCCATGATATAAACAGCTTAAAATTTATAACCATAATCGACAGACCAAACCTAAAGAATATACAGAAAATAATATTTTGGACTAAATAAAAGAATGAGACTAGATAATAGACTGTAGCAATATTACTGAAACAGAAATAACCACTGACAATGAAAACAACATCACCAAAAATCAACAACGTAATTAATGCAGTCAATACATGCCTTTCAGTGATAACTTTAAATTTTAATGGCTCCAGTTTTCCAATCAAATAACACAGGCTGAATGAATAGATCATTAAACAAAATCCATACATCTGTTGTCTACAAGAAACATATCTTAGCTTTAAAGACAAGCATTGCCTTAGGATGAAGGGACAGACAAAAGGATTGCAATCAAACAGGAACAGGTACGAAGCAGGCATGGGCATCCTAATATCTTCAACTAAAACTAACCAGAAGAGACAAAGAAGGGCACTTCATTCTAATTAAGGAATCAACAAAAGATTATATTAGGATACTAAACATATATAGACTAAACTCCAGTATGCCTAACTTCATATGAAATGTACTAATGGAATTAAAGATACATATTAATACAAACAATAGTAGGCAATTTCACATATCTTTTTCTCCAATAGATGGGTCCCTTGAACAAAAACAAACAGAAAAAAACCCCCAAAAACAAGCAGAAAAAATTAGAATAAAATGCCATTTATGCATTAAATTGAATTAATATATTTACAGATTATTCCACTCAAACACCAAGGAATATAGAAGCTTCTCTATAAGAGACCATACCGTGGGACAAAATAAATTTTAACAATCCAGAAAGAATGAAATAATTCATGTATCCTATCTGACCATAATGCAATATAACTTAAAATCAACAGCAAGAAAATCTCTAAAATTACACAAACTAATATAAACACTCATTACTAAATGATGACTAGGTCAAAAAAGAAATCAAGACAGCTAGGAGGTAGTGGCACATGCCTTTGATTCCAGCACTTGGGAGGCAGAGGAAGTGGATCTCTGAGTTTAGGGCTAACCTGTCTACAAAGCAAGTTCTAGGACAGCCAGGGCTACATAGAGAAATTCTCTCGAAAAACAACAACAACCAAAACAAAACAAAACAAAAAAACAAAAAAAAAATCAAGAAAGAAATAAGAACTCTCTTGGAAAATACATTACAACAAAACTTGTGGAAAACATTAAAAGTAGTTGCATGAGGGAAATTTATAGCTGTAGGTGCATACATTTTAAAAAATCATCAAATAAATGACTTACTGGTGCAACCCCAAAAGAAGAACAAACCAAACCCAATCCAGTAGACACCAGGAAATATTTTAAAATCAGAACCAAAGCTAATGAAACAAAACAAAACAATACAAAGGATCAAGGAATCTGAGGATGATTCTTTGAGAAGATAAACAAGATCAATATATCCTTGGCCCAACTAACCAAAAAAAAAAAAGGAAAGGACCCAAATGAACATGATCAAAAATAAACATGGAAACATTATAACAGAGACCAAAGGAATTCAGGGTATTAAAAACTACTACTCTAGTAGGTTGAAAAAATCTAAAAGAAATGGGTGAATTTCTAGATTCAGCCAAACCACCAAAATTAAACCAAGAAGAGACCAACAACCTACATGGACCCAGAGCAAATGAGAGGCTTGAAAGAGCAATAAAAATTCTTCCAACTAACAAATATCCAGGTTGAGATCAACTCACAGCAAAATGATGCAATATTTTCAGAGAAGACCTACAGGGAATTCTTAAACTACTAAAGAAAACTAAAGTAGAGGACAAATACCAAAGTCTCTCTATGAATACTATCTATGAAGACTAAAACTAGGTAAAAACAAAACAAATAAAGAAAACTACAGGCCAACATCCCTGATGAACATAGATTCAAAATTCCTCAATAAAATACTTTCAAACTGAATAAAGATACATCAAGAAGATTTTCCACTATGAACAAGTTGGTTTCATACTGGAGATGCAAGAAAGATTGGAGATATGCAAGTCAATGAACATAATAAAATGTACAAATCGACTAAAAGACAAAAATCATGTATTCTTCCCAATAGATGCAGAGAAAGCCTTTGACAAAAATCCAACATGCCTTCTTGATAAAAAGTAGATTGGAGAGAACAGCAAAGGCTATACATGAAAAACTCAGAGCCAACATCAGCCTAAATGGAAGAAAAAACAAACAAACAAACAAACAAACCTGAAGCAATACTATTAAAATCAGGAACAAGACAGAGAGATGCACTAGCTCCACACCTTTCCAACATAGTTCTTAAGTGACTAGCTGGAGCAATAAGGCAAGAAAAGGAAATCAAAGGAATACAAATAGAAGAAGAAGACAAACTACTCTTATTTGCAGGTGATACATTAAACATACAAGATTTCAAAAATTCCACCAGAAAACTTCCAGAAATGATCAACAACTTTACTAAATCGCAGGGTACAGAATCAACTTACAAGAATCAGTAACTTTTTAAAAGACTTCTACAATGATATCTTAAGTCTCTGAAGAAAGAGATTGACAAAGAGTAAAAAATGGAAAGACATCCTATCAATGTATTGTAAGAACTAATACTGTTTTCTCCTCCACTCAATGTCCATCCCATTTGTTCATCCAAACAAGCATTGATCATACCAACCTGGGTCCTCCTTCCTGTATATCCTCTCTAGGTGATAGATTTCAGCTTGACCTTCCTATCCTATAGGTCTATATAAGTGAGTATATACCATAT